>JAJJWX010003469.1:0-47831 GCA_023529315.1 Papaver bracteatum | reverse complement strand
CATGCCATGCCAACGACATGCCAACCTAACCGCGCCACCATGCTGGCCTTCCCTATGCGGCTACCAAAACGAAGGCGTGCGATAATCAATGGTCGCTCTTCAATCCCAGGAGAAAATCCTAGCCGTCCAAGGTTACCGGACAACACATGGTAACCTTTGACCCAAAACCCTAGATTGGCCACGCCAAATTGTGCCAAGGCATGCCATACCAACGACATGCCAACCTAACCGCGCCACCATGCTGGCCTTCCATATATGGCTACCAAAATGAAGGCGTGTGATAATCAACGGTTGCCTTTCAATCCCGGGAGAAAATCCTAGCCGTCCAAGGTTACCAGACAACACATGGTAACCTTTGACCCAAAACCCTAGTTTGGCAACGCCAAGGCATTCCATTCCAATGGCATACCAACCTAGCCGTTCCACCATGATGGCCTTCCATATATGGCTACCAAAATGAAGGCGTGCGACAATCAGCGGTCGCCCTTCAATCCTAGGTGCAAATCCTAGTCGTCCAAGGTTACCAGATAACACATGGTAACCCTTGACCCAAAACCCTAGTTTGGCCACGCCAAGGCATGCCATGCCAATGGCATACCAATCTAGACACCACCATGCGGCTACCAAAACGAAGGCGTGCAACAATCAACGGTCGTCCTTCAATCCCAGGAGAAAATCCTAGCCGTCCAAGTTTACCAGACAACACATGGTAACCTTTGACCCAAAACCCTAGTTTGTCCATGCCAAACTGCGCCAAGGCATGTACCAAAACGAAGGCATGCGACAATCAATGGTCGCTCTTCAATCCCAGGAGAAAATCCTAGCCGTCCAAGGTTACCAGACAACACATGGTAACCTTTGAACCAAAACCCTAGTTTGGCCATGCCAAACCATGCCAATGGAATACCAACATAGCTGTCCCACCATGCTGGCCTTCCATATATGGATACCAAAATGAAGGCGTGCGACAATCAACGGTCGTCCTTCAATCCCAGGAGCAAATCCTAGCCGTCCAAGGTTACCAGACAACACATGGTAACCCTTGACCCAAAACCCTAGTTTGGCCATGCCAGGGCATGCCATGCCAATGGCATACCAACCTAGCCGCACCACCATGCGGCTACCAAAACGAAGGCATGCGACAATCAACGGCCGCTCTTCAATCCCAGGAGCAAATCCTAGCCTTCCAAGGTTAACAAACAACACATGGTAACCTTTGACCCAAAATCCTAGTTTGGCCATGCCAAACCGCGCTAAGGCATGCAAACATTTCCAGCCGACCGGCTGGCCTTCCCTACGCGGCCACCAAAACGAAAGCATACGACGATCAACGGTACCTTTCATTTTAAGATGCAAAATCTCGACCATCTGGAGGTCACCAAGCTAGCAAGTCTCCCAAGCACGACTTGCTAGTGCAATAACAATATGCTATATATTTTCCACAAAAATATTCGAGATATCAACACATATCACAAACTGGGGATCCCCTTTCGGGTATTGTCACGGCTTATAACATGTGCGCGTACACTACGCCTGTCAGCGCTATAAGGAAGTATCATTAAGGATGAGGAGTGTTAGTAAACATGTGGAGCACGAGAAATGTTATTTTTATGGAACATCAATTCCATGCGTTAACCTTACCACCTCCTCCCATTTACTCACCAATTTTTCCATTCCTTAATGATACTAGGTACATTTCACTTCGACTTGTATAAATAGGTCTTACCTATTTCACCTAATAACAAGTTCACCAAGAGCATACAATACTAGTAAAATATTCGCTAGCTTCCATTTGTTAGCTTTCCACTTTTTTTGATACAAGTCATAACACAACAACTCTCCTTAATCAACTATTCGTCTCATTACTTTCCCTGCCTTCTCCCCAAAACCAACCCATTCTCCTCTTCAATTTGTGACTTTAGCAAGTCCGAATGGCCATTTTTGTTTAGACTAACTTAAAAGATTGTCTCCTCGGGAATCTAGTACTTTCTTGCAAAAGACATTGTTTAGGGTTTAAATTCATTTCACCTACACACCAAATTACCAAATCAGAAACTGCTTTACCCATAAACGCCTATTTACATTTAATAGTGATATTACAGACGGAGGTGCCGTGGCCTACATCTTATCCTATAATTTTTGATCATATTACCAATTTAACGGTAAGTAATGCTACATTTTTTTCTTCAAATTTTAATGGATTAATTGTTTAATTAGTTGTTAATGGGATTAATTGTTTAATTTTTATTTTTGTTAGGGAGGATTTGTTGAATCCTGTGTTTCCGGCGCATACGTTTATCAAATCTAACTAAAAAGAGTTGCTCAGACCATTCCAGAAAGTATTGTTTTCGTGGGAGCTCTTCTTCTTCGGTTTTACCACAAAGTGGACACTAACTTGAGTAGTTCACCCCATCTCGTATGAAACAGAGACATATACAAACGTCAAAGCGAACAAATATAACTCCCAACCATCGTGCAGGTATGTTGGTATAACTAAAGAATGTTACCAACCATCTCAACCAAGGCACTTACAAGTGTAATGGCGAAATATGATAGCTGGTTTGGGGAGCCGTAGTTCTGGCGATTCGGAAGGGTATGATTCAACATCGTCTTTCAAGTGGATGATACTTTAATTGTGTTATGGATGCCCCACCAGATTCAGATGAGCTTCAAATGACCAAAGCATACTAAATCAGTATATGTTAAAGAAAACTTTTTATATTTGTAATTTTCACACTTTTAGTTTGATGTTGACTAATGTGATTCGGACATTTATGTATCCAGATAACAATCTTATTGTTACACCTTATGGTAGGGGTCTTCCGTTGTTATTTTGTGTGGTAGGGGACATCGATTTCTTCCCCAACTTGCATTTTCTATGATTCCTTTAGTAGTGTTTGCATATGGTATCCAACACAATATTGTAATCAATAATGCGTACATGCTTTATTGATTTTCCAAACAACCAACTTTAATTGTTGTCGCTTTTCCAAAGAAAAGTGTTGTCTCTCCATTTTCAGTTCCAACGCCTGCTCAAATTTTATAGCTTGAAGTATTCCAAAAATAATGTACTTACTTAATTTATAAAATTTTTAGTTTTCCAAATAAAGTATTGGCCTCCAACTTGTCAGCTTTCCAACGTCCTTTCAAATTTTTGAGCAATGCCATATGTCAGACTTAATTAATTTAAAAATATTTATACTTTTTTTAAATAACCCTATATAGCATTACATGTATTTTTTTAATGATTTAATAATTATAGCTTGTTATCTCAGTATAAAAGAGGATTACTTAATCTCTATCATACACTACCTTATAATTTTCCATCACTGAATTTTTTCAATTGAAGATGTCAAGTCCATCATCATCAACTATCGAGAACATACTGAGAAGATGAAAGCGAACAACCAAATCAATTACCAAATGGAAAAAGAGATATAGAAAGAAGCCAATATGCAATTCAAATGCAAGTCATATTCATATCACCTAAAAAATATATTAAAGTTATGGATGGAGTGTTACAAACGAAACCTACAATAGAAAGCACAACATCGCCAAGAGGTCAGGAAAAATTAAGAGAAGATCGTTGGCCAAAAGAAATGAGGGCAAGATCAATTCCACCTAAGGGAAAGAATGAAGCAAGTAGAGAAAGATACCCGAATGCGTTAAAATTATTGTTATAGTTAGGGGATCTTCCGAATAACATCAACATGAGGAGATTTGGCTCCAGTATTAGATGGTCCTTTCGTAGGAAAGTTTGGTGATAATCTTAAAAACCACGCTTTTTCATGTAGCTACCCAAATCTAGCAAATGACTAATCCAAGAGATTAAATTAAATAAAGAGGCACTAAGAATGTAAATCATTCACTTTAAGCAATCAATTAAGAAATCTTCTACAAAACTTAACCCAAAACCAGCCCCGCCTCGAAATATATATATAAAAACCTTCTCAAATGATACATATATATAATAGTCATGTGGTTTACAAATCTAACATACAACATAATAAACATATCCTAAGTCAATCAACTAACTAACTCAACACTTGAAGCTTTTCACGGCACAACTTGATCTGTCTCTCAAACCGAAAGTGGGAAACGGGTGAGCACATCATCCATAAAAGGGTGCCCGTAGAGATCACATTCAACTTTTAAGTAATCATACGCAAGATTTGGAAAATAATACATGTTTTCCGAAACTATAAATAGTGACCAAGTCACTGAAACAAACAAACAAACATGTATATATGTACAAACTTCTTCTTCAAACAATGTATAATATTGATGCCACTTCACAATCGAATACTAATATTGATTCAAATTCCACACCTAATAAATAAAATCAAGATAGTTATAAATGCATCCTATATACCACAAGTGGAAATAAGGTCTCATATGACAAACAAACATTACAAGAACTTTCCAAATCATGAAAGATTAATGCAAACGTATCTCATCGCAATGCAATTTAAACAAAGCATGGAATGCACAAATAGACAATGCATGAGTTTGTTAAGCATAAACTTTGAAAAAGAGGCAAGATGTAGGATCCAAATATCCCACAACACATTTCATTAGTGTGCGAGATTCAATTATTTCCTTAGCTTGCGAGAATGTAGAGAGCTTGCGAAATTATAAGAGAGCTTGTGAAATTATGGAGGAATATTAGTTGTACCCCACTACATGTGAGTTGTCATCCACTATGTAAATACCTATATAAAGAGAAAGGCATGAGAGAGAAAGAGGGAGAGACACATTTTTGTAAGAGACAGAGAGAGAGAGAGTTTATTTTTTTTATCATCTTCTTCCCCAAAAACTAGATCTAGAGCTTTACAAAAGACCCATTAATGGAGAATCTAAATGTACTACTTATGTAAATTCAAACAATTATAGTGAAGAATCATGGATGTAGAACCATGTAAAAAATCCTTATGTCCATCTTTACAATTTTAGCACTATTTTTATATTTAGATCCAGAAATTGTTATCATAATATCATAAGGGGTGTGTTGTGGATTTCTTTAACTACACAAATCCAAAACTCTATTACAAATTCAATTCTACCAAATAACTAAAAGATTATATTTTATAATCACAATAAAGCCTACCTGCAAATGCAGTTCCAAGCTTTTACAACAAACACTAACAACAACTAATACTAATTCATCCTCTCCGCAAAGCCTTACACTCGCCTAACTCTCAACATCAAAGCTCAATGACTTCAGGCCTGCAATTACCCTTACAATCTGTTCCCATAATCCCATTACATTCATACTACATCATATACTTCTTCCAAGTCCTTTGACTGGAAAAACCCCTACCACCAATCAACAAACTCATACACCTTCCTAAATCATTCATTTAAACCAATTTACTTATATCCCCTAAACTTCAACCACACTGCAACTAAACCAAAAGTTAACCTTACTTCAATTCAGTTTAATACAAATACATCAACTCCACCAGTTTATTTAGTTTTCAATTGTAACTCTATTTAGCTCATACAATCTCAATCTAATACCACCACCAACCTCAATAATATCACTATCCATTCTATAAACTGTAACCACTTACACAAACCACCAAATCCAAAATAAACCCACTTCATACATTAGCTTCAAAACAACCAAAGTTTCATTATAAACCAACCCTGTCCATCTCAATCTTATTCAATAACTACTCATAATCTCAAAGATAGAAATAATTATCTTTACTAGGTTTACTGAGAAATATAATTACCTCAAATTAGTCTTGTTGAAGAAATTGAAACCAAACTCTTCTTTACCTTGATTTCATTCAACATACGTCATTAACTCCACCCATCTTAGTATTTCCTAAAACTCCCGATTTCATCTTCTAGTTCTTCTTAATCTCGAGTTTGAGGAATAAAATGAAACCCTATAATTTACTGATTATTCAAATCTTCAATTTCTTCTTTGGACAGCTTCACAACATCAATCCACCAACTACCCCTTTGTACTTCATCTTGCTACTCTAAATCATCATCAATACTACTCAAACCCTAATTCAATTTGGGGAAGAACACATGAACCCTAACCTTTCAATTTCTCATGAACAACTCCATAGCTTCTAACTAATTCCAGTTAGAAAAAAACCCATCTTCTAGCTTCTCCTTATTCACCTTTAATCGAATTCTCAAATTCAATTACAGAAACCCTAACTCTTGATTCTTCAATGATTCGCCACTGATTCAACTTCAAGGCTTTAATTAAAAAACTACCCAAGATTCTTCATCTAACAATAACTCTAATTTCATCCTCAAATTCTTCAGAACATTAATCTAATCTTCAAATCCTACTCCCTGATTTACTTCCTCCTTCGAGTCTGAATCAACAAAAAACATCATCACCACCATCAACAGTCAGTTCTTAAGATTTCCCATAAGTTTATCTTTGATATCACAAACATGAAGTCTTGCGGACCGCCAGATAAGAAGAACATGAGAAGAAAAGAAGAATGAAGAAGAAAAAGAAAGAGAATGAGAGTTATCCTCTCGATCGATAGGGATAAGGACGACTAAAATAGCTAAAGGCATCCGAAAATTGATAAGGGCGGCCAAGCGGTTTGACGGTAAAATAACTATTTTACCCTTCGACTAATCTGATGAAATCTTCTTCGTCCGATATTTGAAAGACACGTTCGAGTAGCCCATTTCTAATAATTTATCGAGATTTATCTAACTGTATTAATTTCGTATCTAGATCATTGTTAGATTAATTTCTATTAATTAACGTTCGTGTTAAACTAATCGAGTCATTAACCGCTAAATTGTCACTTGATCATCTCTTGACCGGTCTAATAGCGTTGACGAGTTTGAAGGTCATTACATTTCATATGAGCCAACTCAAGTTTGTTCTAGATTCATTCACGTTAAGAAATTGTTCACCAAGTACAATGAGTTTCTCGCAAGGCACATACCAACAAGTTTACTATAAACACCCTATAACTTAAATGAGGACACTTATTAATTTGGAAATTCCATAACTGTTCAAAACACCCACGACTATTTACGAATGACCCTTATTCAAATAACCCAAGCTTTTTACAAAAGTCGTTTACTGTTAACTAGCAACCCTTACTATTTACCGAAAACCGTCTGTCTCGAGAAGAGAAAATTTATTAGTCAAATATTACTATTAGGCACTAGAATACCACTCAGTCCATTTGTGATGAGGTTGATCATATACTTTATGTCAGAGTTATTTTTTTCCACTCAATATTCATATTTAAGCCAACGAATTTGACTGAGTCCTCTTCAGTCACTGGAAAGCCAAACAAATTTTACTTTGTATAAAATTAATCATGTGCTTTAGTAGTGAAGAAGATTTAGGGTTTGTGCAGGCATGGATTTCAGTTACAAATTAAGGTCCACTAGAAGAATGTGAAAATGAACGTTTCTATTTTTTGGCGCCGTGTTTTTTTATCCTTCGAAGATATTACCGCAAACTTGAACGGCCTAACAAAGATGTCTGTTAAAAAAAGATTTGCTTTGATAACCACCGAAATCTGTACTTTTGTAACATTTTTGCTTCACGTTAACATAGGTCATCCTGCATTGTCCTATGAAGCTCGCGTAAGTAAATATATCACCTTAATAATTACTTGGTAAAAGAAAAAAATGTCGATACTTATTTTATTTTATATATTGTTTCCTACAGAAAACAAGAGCTCGCATCGAATTTCGTGCGAGAATCAAAGAGGCCATTTAAGCGTGATCAATTGTACGAGCTCTTAAAGGATCGTAGTCCTGGCATACAATGCGAGTGAATACATCTGTAATCCACCATTAAGTAAAATATAGTGGGACTTTATTGTTTTCGGGATCAATATGTTTTTTAATTTACCGCTAATGACCGTCATTGATAATTTGAAAAACGAATTCTACTATTTACAATCGCCCCTTTGTTGTTTTAAAAACCCTTAATTTATACGAGAAGGTATTATGATGGTCAGTGGTTGTGTTAAATTGTAAAAAGTTTTTTTTTTTTTTTTACTTTTTTGTGTTAAAAAATATGTAATATGACCCAACAAGCAATCCCAAAGTTGCATTGATACAAAATAAAAACAACAACATGGGAGGACAGGAAAATATTAGTGAGATGATGTACAGACGACAAAAATGAATAAAGTTATTCGGTGTAATTTAAAATTTCAATGGATCCAGACCAAGAAATTCACTATAAATACCTTCATTCTCTACAAAAAAAAATAAACTACACAGATTGCAAACCATCTTTATTTATACTCTCTATACTTTTTTGATTTATTCTTGGGTTGGTTATGGCAATCAAATTCACAAACGAGGAAGATACATCTATAATCCAATTATGGATGAATGTCTTTGTGGCCGAAAATGTTACACGAAATAGTGTTTCGGAAGTGAACTTATGAGATTTGGTAGTTCAACATCTAACAGTTAGAAACGGAAATCCAAATTAGAGAACTGGTCGTGTCTTACAAAACCGAGTCACCTCGATTAAGAAACATGTGAAATGATACTTGGAATTTGTATTACCTTTATACCGAAATTACCAAGTAGCTGGACTCTCGACGAATGTGTAAGTGTTTCAAAATTTGCATCAAATTATGTTAACAAACTATTTAAATGAAACATTAATAATTTGTTGTTTGTTTATTGAAGGAAATTTCTGCGAAACATAGATACTCATAGGCCACCAACAAAGAATTTGAATTCTATGAGTGTTATTTATCACAAAGAAAGGATACTAGAGTTCAATTCGATGAAATATGTCGTGACCTACATGAAGCTCATGATGAAAATGATTAAATCCACTCGAGATTTTAGTAAAGGTTTTGTGGGTAAACCTCTTGTAAACCCCCCCATACATCACTCGGTCGGAAGGGACACCAACCGGTTTAAAGGCTTGTTGCATGTGCTAAGTGCATCTGATGTGCCCACGACAGTGACAATAAGAGTTGCCATTGGTCATTATATTGGACCAATGTACTATCTTATATTGTAGTTTGAAATTAATGAAATAATTTAAATCATTTTTAATTCCACTAAACATAACACTCCACGTTAAAAATTTGTTTGTTACTAACGAAGAAGATTAATATGTTACAGAAAGAGCTGTGCTTACAATTTTATTATCGATACATGTACCATTATTGTCGCTCTCTAAAATTAATAAAAAGACATGTACGTTAGGTTTAAACTCGGTCACATTGATTAGGGTAGTGAACCATTAATTCTATACTACACTTTCAACGATTATGAGGAGAGCACGAATTAGATAGAAAGAGAACACGAATTAGATAGAAAGAGTGTTATTCGTGTAGTAGGGTGTAACAGGGGTGTAGGATAAAAAAAGGTCAAACAAATATTTCTATCAAGCGAGGAGGTGGGACTCGCTTCAAAAATCTGAGCGATGACCCGTGCTCGCTTTTTAAGCTTAAGTCTTCGTCCTGTTGAATTTTACAAAAGCGATGTCATTCTCATCGCTTTTTTTCATTTTTTTCCGTGATGTTTAAACCTCGTCCGTTTTGAAATCCCCGCTACGCTTACCTGCTTTCGAGCAAAGAGAATAGGATGTCTTTTTTAAAGGCTTTAGCCATTGTGAAACGTCGCTTTCATCAGGGATGGAGGAAAAGAGGGACAAGTAGGGTCGTCATTTTATTAAATTAGGATTAAGTTTTTGTAATTTATATGCCTTGTGGGGGCAAATACGTATGATTAAATCAAAATTCTACTTAACGGGGGCAAAATTATAAACTTAATAATTGAAAATGCATCAAATTCAAGTAAATTACTATCCATAATTTAATTTATAACTTGATTTTCACTTAGAAAATGATACAAACCAATTAAAATGCTTAAAAAAATCAGGTAGCCTTCGGCTGCATAATCGCCGCAGTGCCCGAAATTTTATGGTATAATTTTGCCCCACTTGAATAAAAGTCTGGCTTCGTCACTGGCTTACATTACCATCTTTTAATCCACTACACTCAGCCCAACAAATACATTTACATTTCCTTCTTTGAAGGCGTGAATATTAGCATTCTTTTCATGCTGTAAAGTAAAGAGGGTTGACAAAATTATTTGTTTGAGAATCTTTTCAGTACGAATGGATTCGTAGTATTTGTGCCTGATGCAATGTGCATCTCGAATAAAATACTTACAAGGTTTCCTGTTAGTGACGATATACGTGATGTATGTATAGTGATGACGTGACTCACTCAGTGGAGTGATCAATAAAAGAATTAGGAAATAGAAGCTTAGTCCAGCGCAGCATTGTCCTACATTCGAGACGCGGTGCATCGCTGTATATAAACTCGTCTTCGTCGAGTCTTGTATCCTTCAGTTTCTTCTCTTGAACTTCACTAAACTGAAGCAAAGATCCAGCGTTTGATCAGTTTTTAGAACAACAATGCAGGTATAGAAAGAAACTCTAATCTTCTTATTTCGTTTTGATTAAATGGGTTCTCAATTTTAGTTTTTGACTCCGAATCTGCTTTCTTCTTGTAAACAGAAAATTATAGTTTCCCTGGATTTACACGACGACAGATGCAAACAGAAGGTGATGAAATCAGTTTCTGGTATCTCAGGGGTTGATTTAGTGTCGATAGATATGAAAGACAAGAAATTAACGGTAATTGGAGATGTCGACGCAATACTGATTGTCAGGAAACTGAGAAGGCATTGTCATGCAAGAATAGATTTTGTTGGGCCGGCAAAAGAACCAGAAAAGAAGAAAGAAGAACCAAAGAAAAACAAAAATCCTACTAACCATCAAATAGTGGATCTTGCTTATAGAGACTATAATCCTCATTTGAATGCACGTTATTATGATCCTCATATGACTATCCATTACCAGAGTATTGAAGAAAATCCTAATGCCTGTGTTATTTGTTGATTTCTAATTATAGTCCTAGATTGGTTTAGTTGTTGATTCAAAATGTTGGCTACATAATTTTCAATTTTTTTTTATTTTTAGAGTATAAATCATTTTGAATGTCACTTTGAGAATGAGTAATAAATTGTTCCACTATTGGAAGTAAAAAAATATTCTTTAAGTCAATCCAAGAACGCGTGTACTTATTCGAGAAATTTTGGTTAATTATTGAACGCAATTGGCTATGAGAAGTAGGCCTATCAATGGAAGAATATCCGTCGGAATATAGAAATCCGATATACGACAGGTTAAGCACTATCGGATATCAAAATCAGATATCATTTCCGATAGGCTAAGTTATCGGATATCGGATATTTATCCGACAATATCCGGTTCTGAAAAAAATATATGCTAAAAACCCTTTAAAACATGTTCATAATTGAAATTTAAGTTCAATTTTCCAAACATTTCATATCGGATATTTGTATCGGATATTAGGGTAAATCACAAATAAATCACAAATATGGTTAGGGCAAATCACAAATAAATCCATGTTCTATCGGATATCGGATATTAACCAAACGGGATAGAGCCTAATCGATTAGATCAGTTAAGGAAGAAATATCCGATAAAACGGATAAAATCCTATAGGATCCCGAATACTCGGAAATGAATTCCAGATATCAGACATATATTGACAGGCCTAGTGAGAAGTGGAGGATTTTTTTCAGCGAAAAAAATCTTATTTAATGAAGGTACAAGGCAGTTTCTATGGTAATTGGCAAACCAATTTTTTTGTTAAGCCACGGTGGATCCTAGTTAGTAATTCTCCGAATCATTCCCGAATGATTAAGCGACGATCCTAACGATCAATCCGAATGATACTTAGAACTATTTGAACTCGAACCTAGTTCCCGATTATATGGACCTCACGAATGATTCTGACGTATCCTCAACTGATCAATCCGAATGATATTTCCGAACTAGATCTCCTATATGTAACTCTCACCCGGAGTTCGGTTGATTGGTTTTTGTTTGATTTTGTATATACTTTATATTTAAATACAATTATTCAGTTAATTTTTTTTATTGGTAGTTATTTAACCAGTGCTTTATGTGTTGATTTTTTTTAAAAGTATATAAACTCGTTTTTTAATACATTTATGCGATTAAATTGTTACTTCTTGTTAAATAATCACGTTAAATGTTTTTTTTCATCTTATAAATGATATACAAATAAAATTAGTCTCGTAATAAGGACATAATACTTATCAATTTATCATATATGTAAGCCGAATTTTAAGTGTCGAACTCACGTTTATAAAACCAATATGCACGTATACGTATCTTGGTTTTAACTACTATCCGACAACGAACCGTTGACCGGATTTTGACCAAATCCGATATACCCTAATCCTTTATAATTCTCGTTATGCCATCCCAACTACTACCCGCATTTAATTGCTAACTAGTATGACCAAACGTCCACTATGGGAAACTTATTCAAAATGAACAGATTTGATAAATTGAGACCCACGTACCACTTAATGGCCTTGTTTGTCAAAATTTATGATTATCTATTTATGATTATAAATAATCATAAGTAGATAAATGATTTTAGTATAATCATTTTTATAATAATTTTTCACAAACACCTTCTCACATAATTGATTATCTTTGAAAAATGCTCTCGAAATGGAGTGGAAAAAACAATGATCTAGAACTTTTTTTTAATTTCCCTAGTGTTTTTTTTACTCTTTTTTGATAGTTTATAGAAAATAAGAAGAAAAAACTCAACTCAATTTTATTAAGAAAAAATAATTGATTATAATAAATTATAAACAACTTTTTTCTATTTCTGAAAATAATAATTTTTTTTTAATTATGATTAAAATAATCATTTATTATAATGATTACCAAACACCTACATAATTTATTATGAACAATATAATGGATTATGGGCTGATAATCCATTATAATAATGGTTACCAAACAGCCCAATATAATATAATCAAAATTTAATTAAATATGATAAAATTAAAAGTTATGAATATAATATAATAAAATTAAAAAGTATATATATAATAATATTTCTTTAATAGTTAAAAGTAAGAAGAAGTTAGAAAGTAATTAAAAGTTGTAGTGGGCTCTTTGACCGCGCGGTGCATAATTAAACATGCATTTATTCTTTAACCTCACTCAACAAACCAACAAATTTGTAGGTTTGCTTATCCGTTTTTCATGTTTATAGAATCCATAGTGGGAACAAAATGAAAAAATTACCTGTTTTTTTTTTTTTTTTTTGAAGCATAATTACCAGTTTATTATGTCAAACTATTCTACTAAGAAATTTATTTGGCATTGAACGTACCTGATAAAGTACTTTGATTGGATATTCAGAAACATAAGGGGACTTTGTGAGTTTTGGGACCCACCGCAGAGTTTTGGGACCACTAATGCCTACACGGCAAAACCCATGTGTCCATGTGCTAAGAGAGAAATCCCCAAGAGAGTAAAAATCATCCATTGAAGAATCAAAAATGCCGAAATGACCATGGGGTTGAACCCGAGGTCTTTCCCGTCTAGGAATAGATCATAAGATCGAACAAAACTCACGGTAAGTCTTAGCAAGACTGTTTACAGACACGTGTGCTATGCGGTGGCATCATCATAACTAAGCACAAGGACAGTGCGATGCGCAAATGAGCACATCAACGTCATTCCATGATGGAACTGTCAAACTAAGAAAATGGATGGCAAACTCTTAAATTTTGGAGTTTGCCCATCTCGTCTTAAATTGAACCGATAGTCTCCGCAAGAGAAGAACGGTTTCAATTAGGATTGTCGTCCACCTTAAGCCGAGCTCGGTTTCTGTTGAGAAGCTGCTCGTCTTTTACTGAGCCGGTTGGCCCCAGTTGAGCGGATAACGACAAGTTAATCTTGCGGCTATCATCTCATTTCCTATAATTTCATGTCCAAAATCACACATTCTTCACCCAAATTTTCTTATATTTTCTCTTCCATTTCTAGCTATTTTCACTCTAGTTAATACCAATGCCTCCCGGAGTTCGTGCTTCTAAGTATGTTCAAGAAGAGGATTTAGCTCTTTGTAGAGCTTTTGTTTTTAAAACAAGAGAAAGTATCTATGGTCATCAAAATATGTCGGTCAGTTGTCTCTGAGAGAATATTTAACAACGTTCTTAGCGAAAACAGGAAACCCGAGGGGTCGTGACTCGTGAAGCTCATTCCTTATCTGCTCGTTTTCAAGTAATTAGTAAGCCATGTCGCCATTCAATTCCTATTATTGGTAATGCAGTATAAACGCCTATAGACGTAACAGTGAAAATGAAGTTGAATTTGCAGATTCGTGTAGTTCCGAGGCAAACCTTTCGCTTCTTAGAGAGCTCCACAGGTTCAACAGTGATGAATATCGTCGTTATGATGATGCAGATTCGTGTAGTTCCGAGGCATGTGATGTCAGTTTTGTTGATGATGATTCTACATGTGTCAATCATTGGTATCAATACTATTACTTCTAGAGCCATGTAAACGTAGATGTACGTTGAGGATGGAAATAGGTTCCTTGACGAGAAAAGAACAAGTCTATCGGGACCTTCTTCTGTTTATGTATTTGGACGATGAAAATCATTAGTAAGAAGATCTATTTTCCGCTCGAGTCGTTAATTTTGGTATATCTTACTATTTGGGTCCCAACTCCCATGTTTATTCAATTTAGTGTTTGTGTCATTGACCAATTCATTTAATCAACCACATTAAGTTGTCTATCTGTTAGGAGAGATATAGGGAAGAACAAGCTCTTTTGGGATGGTTAGATTAACTGCAGTCATACGAGTAAAACCAAAGACCAAAGACTAAAAAAAATCAAAAAATTTGCTTTACTCCGTGCTGTGACACTACGGTTCAGGATAAAAAATTTGGTCGGGCGCAATTAGAAAAGTTCGCCCCATCAGGCGTAGTTTAAAACTACGCCCCATATTATTTTATTTTTTTTTGTTATGGGGCGTAACTCATCAGGCGTAGTTTCATACTACGCCCCAATTTTTTTTTTTTTTTTAATACTGGCGTAACTCTAAGTTACGCCCCACCAGACGTAATCTCCTCCTTGCGCCCGACTAAAGACCAGAGTAAAGACCAAATATGGTATGGGATTTGGTCTTTGGTATGGTATTTGCTCTTTACTCGCTCCGTAGTGTCTGCGTTTTTTCCCAAATTTTGGTCGATGGTCCATGACTGTGATTGTTCTTAGGTTATTAATCGATAACAGTTTGCAATTTTGTATTGATATTCCAAATGTTAATTATTAACAAGATTAAATCTCCTGAAACTGTGTTTAGGAAGACACTGAAATAACAAAATAAATCTTATCGCCCCGTACTTTTTCCGGGAACATTACTCCCCATTCGAAAAGCTACACCCACTGGCTTATAAGAAGCTGACTAAGACCAAATTTGATGGCGGTTTAAGAATTCGAGAAAAGCAATGATCACAATAAAGCGTTAATCATGAAGTGGATCTGTAATATACATGAAAAAACAAATTCTATATATGCTAGCATTTACAATGAAAAATATATCTAGCAGCAACCTCTCTTTTTAAGAACTCCAGCTACCCGTCCACAATTGGTCCCCGATGGAAGAAGCTAGCATCCCTCATCTCACAATCAAACAACAACAACATCTCTTGCACAAAATCGGAAATGGATTAACAAACCTATTCAATAAAACTAGATCCCGCTATTCAATAATACATTAGACTCAGCGAACTGTTTTCCAATCCCAACAGTGGCGGACCTCATTGATCCTTTTACGTACACTTGGAACCATGATAAACTAAACCTTTTCCACCGCACTTAATTCAACGTATAACAAATATTCATCTCCCAAAAATTACCCCCAGATAAATCATCTCGCCTTTCACAAATTCTGGAAAATGCACTACTTCCTCTGGATACCAATGCTTAAAAAACTCAACGGATCATTCCCATCAAAACCCCTTTCCACCAACTAAGTTCCTCGTCCTCCAAAATTATAGTTTTTCTTGTGGAAAATAATCAACGAAGGCCTCTCAACCTTCACTATTCTAAACCATATCAACCTCACCGACACTAATATCTGCACACAATGTAACTCTGATCTGGAATCAGCTGGTCACATTCTACTCAATTCTCAAGTAGATGTGGTTGCATGGAACATTCTCCTCATAAGACTCCATACTCATACAACCATAAACCAAAATTTTCCAAATCCCCAAATGACAATCTCACAAATTCTACAATTGAAAATTCATCACTTTGATAGACTTCTGTTTCTTGTTTTTGTCCTTATGGATAGCTAGGAATGATTACATTTATTGACAAAGGAAACCAAATCCATGCAACATTACCCAAATGACTGCCACTCTTCAAAAAGATTTTTCTTGGGCATAAGAAAACCTCCCTTTTGTGCTTCCTGGACTACCGGTTTCGATAAAGAAAATTGAACACGAATGTCTACGACTATCTTAATAGGCTGGATCAGGCCTAATATATGAACTGGATCAAGATCAACATATATGGAGCAGCGTGAGGACACCCAGGAATAGCTAGAGCAGGTTTCATTTGCAGGGATGCTCCTTCCAATAACCTAATAGTCGTAGCACAACCACTAGGAATCACCACTTCCTTCATAGCCGAGTCATAGACATTTCTCACTGCGTCCAGAATAACAAAGGAACGAAGATGAAGGTTCAATTCGAAATTGGTTCTGAATACCTACTACGATTCCTAACCTTAGACGCGGATCCGCCTTGGTACATCTCAGGAATGATCTCTAAAATCAAACAAATGATGAGCCAAATACTCAATGCGTCGTCCACCACAACTATAGGGAGGGTAACCGATCATCGGACGAACATGCCAATCTAGTGGCATTAAGAACCAATTGGAAAACTCTACAACTTTATTTTGGGACCATATGATCTCATGATGCATCAATCAAATTGTGATGGATGACTCCTTGGCTACCACCTATCCTCATGTAATATATTGCGGGGTATTTCTAATAAGATTCTCATGCTTGAAAAAGAAAATTAAAAAAGACATAACTGATAGCAGTTTACTGGGAAGGGTATCAAAACCCATATAAATAGATAACTTTTTAGTTTGTCTTATATACGTTTTTGCATTCTCCTGCGCACCATCAACAATGTTTAAAAAAGATGGCAACAAAAGAAACAATTAATTGACTTTGAACTAGTCAAACAATTTATTGACTTTCAAACCGAATAAAGTCATTATTGTGTTTGTACTTTCGGCTTGTGTTTTTATTTCTGTTCCTCGTGATGATAATCAAGTGGCTGATAAAATTGCCAAGACTGCAAGATTATCTTCTGTTAATTTTGAGAACTATATAAACTTTGATCCTGATGTTTGGGGTCTTCTAACAAAAGATCTCAAACACAGTTAAGCAATATAATTTTTCATTTATCAAAAAAAAAGATACCGGAAAACAGATTCACCGGTATATATATTAATAAGAATCTGTTTCAGATGACTCGCTTCTTGGCTCTTTGGTGATTGACATGTAATCTTTTTTTTTTTTTTTGGCTCGATAAAGAAAAGATATTGAGAAGATTAGCAGCCAAAACAGCAGCTAACCACCAAACAAAAATACAAGGATTGACATGCACTCTTAAGTTTGGGGATGCCGAACTGGCTTAATTTAGAGGTTTCTGGAATTTAAAAGGGAAAGAACATTTGCAGTTGGAATGCTTTGATTCATGGGTTGGCAATGAATGGTCATGCAGAGCAAGATTTGAATATTTTAATGAAATGAGACCCGTTGAAATTCTAGACCTGATAAGATTACTACATTTGTTGGAGTTCTTTTAGTTTGTAAACGCAGAGGAGTAATAGTCTTATAGACGAATGTAGCAATCATTGTTGATCACTATAAAAGAGTACGGAATCACCTCAATAGTTGAGCATTAGGCTTGTTTCATAGATCTTCCTGGCAGGTTTGGTCTTTCAAAAGAAGCTCACTAAATTATCAAAAGTATGCTGATAGCACCGGACAGGGTTATTTGAACAGCTTTGCTCAGCGGTCGTAGACTTCACATGGATGCTACATTTGCAGAGTGTTTTTTTTTTTTTTTTTCAGGAACGAAAGTTCATGAAAGCGAAGATTATATCCTTACGTCTAATTTATATGGAGAAATACTTAATTACCCAGTTGATATTAATGTCAGAAAAATGCTTCTTTTCTATAATAATGGCTCAGAAATACAAGCCAAAAATACAATTCCAAACAGAATTGGAGCCAAGTCTAAAACATTATCCAAGCAAGCAACTCTCAAACAAATCCATACTCCATGCTGATTATTTTAAGTTACAGATACAATCATGGCTCAAACACAAACCCAGAACCTTACGGAGAAGTGTTTCCGGATAACACACGCAAACCTCAGCTTTCAAGACACAGCAAACGGGAAAGAAAAGTTATGTCAGTTTTTGCATTCACATCCTTCCTTGGAGTAGGCTCCTGCTTCCCTTAATCCTTATTGCGAACTCCCATTTTCCTTGCTCTACAATTCCTTCACTCCGTGTTCTTTCAACTGCCTAGGAGCTCCATGATTCATTTACTCAAATCGCCATGTTTTATATTCACTAGTTACTCTTGGTCAAGAATGTCTGAAATAGATTTCCTCCATTTGCAGTTGCCGTCTGTTGCAGTAGCATCACATTCCCTAAGGGTTTTTATTATCAGAATCTTAAGCAAGTTCATCACTTGAACAGCATGCATAAGAGCAGTCAGTGGATCCAACATCTGACCAAACAAAAACAAGTTAAGTACAGCTACAATGCTACTACATCCATTATTCTAGAGCGAACTGACTAATCAATTACCTGCGTCATGTTTGGGGCGAAGACCATTGCAATATTTCTTGCATTCATTTTGTTGAATTCTTCTTGTTTAACCACATCAACCATTAGATCAATGGCCCAGTTAAGCAGCGCCAACTTTGTTGGTACAAGCTGCTTAACAAGCTCCACACATTTCTCCTCCGTGTTGCATTCAAGAACTTCTTCAGGAGAAAGGTCATCCAGTATTCCCGCAGGAAGTTCGCGAAACCAGGCTTTTATAAGACCTGCCAAACAGTGCACATCTATATCATTTGGTACAATTCCCCTGTTAAGCTTCTGCCTAACATGTTCTTCCTGGGTGTTCTCTGGATTTATCCGAAAGATCCCTTCTGCCTATAAATCAACAAATCACAAGGAAAAGACCAACGATTAATCTTATGCATGGTAAAGTCGATAAATTTGTAGGCTGTAGCTTTGGGGGAAGTCGCGCACCTTTAGACCTCCTTGTGAGTATAACCTCTCCTGCATTAGCAGGAGAATTGTAGGAACACTATTCCCTTTGGAATCATAAGAACATTGCATTGATTCGGCCGAGACCCCGAACACTCTAGCACTGCAAGAAAACATTGGTGTCCTGTTAGATTTGCAAAGCCATAGAAAACTTAAAATTTCAATGTAGAGCAAAGAAAATGAAAAAGGAGAGAGCATAGAGACCTGGCACTGGGGACTTTGCTGGGAACTTCTACCTCAAACTCAACCGGAAGTCCTAGGAATCCGTTGAAACGGTCAAACGTGACATGCGTAATGTGACGGATATCAGTTGGCCATCCAATCTCCAGCCGATGAAACGCCGAGATAACTCCGTTTTGTTGACCGAAATGGCGACACGACTTCATCGATCTCCTTATAATGGATGCTGATGATGATAAACAAAGAAATGAAACAGCTGGTGATTGAGGATACAACTGGTTTTGCTTTTCAGTCATTCCCCTCTTTCTTCTCCTCCCACTACTACCACCACCATTGCCACTACCACTCTCCTCTATAACCATCACTTGTTTTGTCATTTTCCACCTAACTACCTAACTATCCAACAACCTCTATTTTTGTCTGTCTATCTAGAGTCTAGATCACTCAAGAGACTAAGTAGGTAGATTCAAATCAAAGCATTCACTGATTATTTGAATATTTGTGCGAAAGTTGGAAATGAGTAGTTAGTAGTTGCTAACTTTGATGTTTATAACGGCATTCAGTTTTGAAATTTCACGCCTTCACTCAATTCACTTTAGAAATAGTGGCAGGCAAAGACAGTAGTCAGTAGGTGAGATTGGGCCGACAAACTGTTCTTTTTCTTCTAAAATGAGACTTGAAAAAGAAAGTCACCCATTTTGAATTTGAAACTTTAAAAAGGGTTCCGTTGTTGATCAATGGATCAACGTACTTTACACTTTGCATGTTTCTTTTGGAATTACTTCGACTATTTTGTTAGGCGTGTTTGAATCTTACATGTGGAATTACTTGCAAAAAAGGAGTTTTTGCTCATTCTTTCGTTAAGTGTTGTTGAGTACATAATGGATATTCATTGCAGCTAAGAAAGGGTAGGGTTAGTATGACAGTTAAGAACTAGAAAGAAATGAGATTCGATTTAAAAGCATTATGGAGGGGGTGTTTTGCACTTTTGCTTAGCTTTAGCTACAATTATAGCTAAAGGCAACTATTATGCGTGGTTCATATTTTAGCTATAACGTGGCCAAAAACTTCACGTTGGCTTAGGACAAGCACTATGGTTACCCATTTACTTGGTTATAGCTTTAATATTGCTAAACTAAGAGAAAATAAAAAGGCAACCACTATGGTTACTGTCACATGTCCATTTAATCGTCTAAAATTTTCATGGGATATGACCAACAATGATTGTGGTTCAGTGAATCTACTTCACCCACAATCACTCAGCCTTGCATACTCGCATCAAAGTACGCATCTGCCTTCACTCATAAGGTTTTGCACAACGGAAGTCTTTTCTTCTTTCTCTCTAACTCTTCATGCCCCATAAGCTTAAGAGGTTCTGCCATGCACTTGAACAATTCTCACACAAATCAGCAACACAATGAACACAAAGATATACTGCAACAAACCCATTTTATTGCACTAAAGGAAGATTACAAAACTCGTCCATCACATGGAGCAAAATAGGCCATTCACCCTCTTGGTGAATGCCTAACTCTCTCTACAAAATCAGTGGTTCTTCTCCAATTGAACAACACCAACATTATTGATTCCTAGGCTATTTATACTAACTAGGATCAGGCCAAAACTTCTGTGCAACCGCTTGCACAAGCCTTGGACGACCAAGTGTCCAAGTAGTTTCCATAACCGCCAACTTCAACTGCCACCTTTTGTGTTGTCACGCCAACTGGTTCCACACCTGTTCTTGGTGGTTATGAGCACTCACAAATGGTTATAAACTCCTTCTATAACCGTTCTCCCTTGTCTCACACATTTGACATGCTTGTGAAGCCCGTAACCAACTCCTAACAGTCACTTGAGCCTATTGCACAACTGTTGCGCTTTACTGAATTCTGCCTTGCTCCAATGCTCAGCCATCTTGGCCCTGCATGATTAGCACTCTAAGCTAATGCGCGGATAATCCCTGTGCTTCAATCATAAAGGCCAACTTCTTAAGCTCATTCTGGTTGCTCATGCGTCATATGCTTCGCTTAGCCAATTTGCTTGACAATAACAATGCCACCCTTGCATTGTTAGCTTGTTTGCACTATTCAAGCTTTGGCCAGCCTTGAACTAATTCCATATATCAAATCTTGGCCTATTATACCTTCTTGCATCATCCTTGAATTTGGGAAACTCAATTCCACGGATATGCCTTAATGCTAACATCGCATGTTGCATCTTGTCACTTTAGCAATGTCTTGACTTTCTCTTAATGAAGCTTCACTGTGTCGGACAATAAGCTTCATCACTTAGCCAAATATGTTTACAGTGTAGCGCCACCTTTGCACTTCACTAGACCTGCTGGGTTTTTCCATTCTTAGCACTTGACAGTCTATGCAGTGTCTCGCAATCATTGTCGGACACTGACTTGGCCTGCAACACTGTAGCGCACAATCATTATGCGTCACTTGCCTGACTTGTAACAGACCTCCCCCCACCTAATCTGTTTAACGTCCTCGTTGAACACAACCAAGTACAAACTCTATACTGGTCTAAATCTTCGCTGCATGCACTTTCAGAACCCTTTCCCAAATTCAGCAATCTTTGCTAGCTTTTGTAAAATGCCCTTAGCCAACTTCTATGCTTTAGCATCAACACCTTTTAGCTTCACTGCCTTGCCATTGATCCTACTGATCTTGAACTTCGTTATTGCATCACGACCATTTTCAACTTCTTTGCAAATCATATATCAACACCCAAATGCAAACTTGAAATTCCTCTTGCCAATTCCCTGAATTAGGCTTGAACTTCGCCTAGATCATTTGTGCCTAAGTTTACACAAGTAATGATTCTTCTCAAATGATCACAATGATCATTATCATAGTCTTTTTGCCTTCATTTTCCGACTTTAGTTGCACCGCGCAACATAATAGGACTTATACAAGACTCGGCCTCATTTTGCAATCATATGCGCCTACGCCAAATCATGCCATGCCTTAAGGTATACATTGTATGATTTCATACCACTCTTGGTATGCGCCACAACCTATAGCCTTTGTTGCACTCTGCCAACATCATAACTTTCACTAGATTTGGCCTCCAAATCATATTGCAAACTTCACCTTCTTGGACTTGCATTATTTGTATGCCAAAGAACCAGCACCTCACTGTTCTTTGCTTTCACTATCGCAATACCTTGATTGAAATGCATGACTTAGCATTACCCAGGATATCCCACCGTCACTTTGGACCAGGCATCCGCTTCATGCGCCTTTGAAACCAACAATTTAAGCATCACTTGCTTTTTCAAACTGCTACGCTTTAATGTGGCGGAAAAACAACATCATGTTCTTCCAAACTATGAGTTACTCTTAACTCATATACTTGATGGACTTATATCTCCATTCTTGATGCGTTAATCCATGCTATCGCTGCCAAATATCGTTGCACTTCCACGTAACTCTCAACAGCAAACTCAACTATGCCACCAACTTTATTTGCTTCTTTCACTTTCAACGTCTTCTATTGCTTATTTTGGCTAATATGCTATGTAGCATCTTCCACATGAATTAGCTTTACTTTGAACGAAATAGATAAGAAATCTCGCCTCAAATACCCTCATTCACTACTACCTTACATAGACATACAATTCCCAACACCAAGGTCTACTCGACCCTAAACTGAAAGTATACTTAAATTTCAGCAAATAATCACACCAACTGATTGCACTTGTAAGACCTAACAATCCTTGCAATATTGACTTCATCTTTGCTTCTAAGCAAAAAAAGGAGTGAGATAGCACCTACTGTCCCCAATGTAGCAATGTACTCTGCCACATGCACTCTTCCAACTATCAACGTTCTTATGCAACTCCCATAACGAAACACAATATAATTGACACTTAGTTGAATACTCCTTCAAACTGATGCTATCATGTTGCTTTAGCTTTCATGAAGATTTCTTCAAAAATGACCTCATGCCATTCTCATGCATCACCACTACTTTGTACCTATCTTTCCCGCATCCATAATTCGGCCTAACTTGCATCTCCAAACGCATTATGCATATTGACCATGCCAAAATCCCATTTAGTGCATGCTACTATTGCATATATGCTATGCCAATTAGCACCCGAATCTTGACACAAACTTGTGCACCTTTGCGCAACTGGAACAAACTTAACTTGGTGATTCTGAGCATCACCATAGTGCTCAACAAATTCATGTTACACAATGACTTTCACGGATAAATCCCTTGGACAACCTTAACAAGGCCATAATCCTTGCAAATGGGGCACCCATTGCCTAAATTCCTTGAAGAAAGAATGCTGAATTCTTCTTCAAACTTCGAACTCATTTTTACTGCCCATACACAACTGGTTACTCTTGTCTTTCCCATTCCCCAAAATCATCTTTGTAGCAATACTGATTTGTAGTCGACAAGAATATCCGCTTGTGGTTATGATCAAGTGCAGGTCTTTGGACACCCTTGTCCAATCATATTGATCCCACTCATAAAACAGGTGCAAGCACCCTCCTTGTGCATATCTAGCATCAACGAAGAACACTTTGCAAACACAAGACCGTGGTGTATCGGTTTTCCTCTAACTTGCGCTTTTGTGTGCAACCTTTCCATAAGCTTTATACTATATAAGAATTGGCCATCTAATTCTTCTTTTATGGCATCACATTTCCACAAAAATGCTGGTTCGCAACCTGACTTTGCATTACCACCAAGGTACATACATTCAAGAGAGATAATAATAATCTTCCCCTAACTGGATTCAATGAGACACCTTCAATTTTATCGGATAGATATGTTCTCCATCTTCTTTGCCACTTCAAAGGACAATAATATATGTATATTCAGGAATTTCCCCCAAAATTCCCATTACTACTTGTAATGTACTCGCTACTGATAACACCACAAAGAAATACATCCCAAATGCGTAATCTTTGCATACTTGTGAGAAACATGGACTTAAACACCTGACTTGCACCATAGAAATCAGCATACTACTTAATTATGTCATGTCATCACTTGAAAACCCGGTTTCCAATGATTCTCGCATGTTCGTCTAACACTTTGGGTAGGAATTTTGACACCTTTGTCAATAACTTTCATGGCATGTTGCTACTCCAAGCTTCAAAGTTCATTCCAATTGATCTTTCCACACAAGTCCAACTTCTTCTAGTCTCTATACTATTGAAACCCAAATAATTCACCATTGAATTTGACAAACAAATGACACCAACTTGAGTAAAAGAGACAATAGTCAGCAATTGTGTCCCAAAATACAGCTCTTATACCAGCTGTCACATGCCCATTTAATCGCCTAAAATTTTCATGGGACATGGCCGGCAATGATGTGGTTCAGTGAATCAACTTCATCCATAATCACTCATACTTGCACACTCGCATCGAAGTACACATATTCCTTCACTCATAAGTCTTTGCACAACGGAAGTCATTTCTTCTTTCTCTATAAGTCTTCATGCCCCCATAAGCATAAGAGGTTATGCCATGTACTTGAACGATTATCACAAAAATCAGCAACACAATGAACACAAATATATACTGCAACAAACCTATTTTATTGCACTAAAGGAAGATTACAAAACTCGTCCATCACATGGACCAAAATAGGCCATTCACCCTCTTAGTGAATGCCTAACTCTCTCTACAAAACCAATGGTTCTTCTCCAATTGAACAACACCAACATTATTTATTCATGTTAGAGCATTTCTTGGTCGAACTCGCATGCATTGCTATCTCAATCATGTTTGTCAATATTAGTAATCAAACTATACGTCTTGATTTATAGTTTACTTACGACTAAGTCTCAATCTAGGATAGTTAAGTATAGTTGAGCTTCAGACTCCATGGCGATTATCTTGCGAAGACGAAGAACTACCCAAGGAACCGATGGAACTCCATCCGACCAAAAAGGTATGTAGATACTTGAACTTATCTAGCACTCAAAAGTCTATCTATCTCATACTCTTGAGACAACAGTCGTATAAGTATGATAGTTTTCATACATACACATTTGCTATTTCAAGCCGAGTTTACTCGCTTATATTTTTCTCGAAATATGTGTTGGTAAGATTTCGCTTTAACCAAGTTTTATCTTTACCCGTGACGAAAGTCATGATGATGTTTCAATCTTGAAAATGGATTTGATGAAGATAGTCGATTCTTTAGGTCTAAGGACTATTAACATTATAGAAGAATATTTCAATGATTGAAATGTAGGGTTGAGATTACATAACCACATATGGATATAAGCATATATAGTGTGTTCGCACATTAATATATAAGCCCATGTACCAGAAACCAAGTGCGTGCATATGTGTGCATGCGGTATTGGTGAAGGAGACAGGTTGGGTACGCATACCCGTACGCATACTGACGGAAGTTCATGTTCGTGAATTTCTGCTGAGTTTGGAGTTTACGAACGTACAAACCATTCACCTTTGGTATGCGTACCCACGGAAGTTTTCATCCGAGAATTTCAGCTGGGTTTTCAAAGCCAATTCCGGTATAGCTAAGGTATGCATACTCGTACGCGTACCCAAGATGGTTATTTCTCAAATCAGTTGTTCATGAACTTAAATAATAAAACAATACTGAATGCAATATCTGCAACCTGTGGCTATATTGTTCATGAATTGATTCAAGTAAATCAAAAAGATTTTGCTTCAATTGTATCTTGTGTAGTACATAAGATTTCCTTTCAATTGAACAACTCTTGAACTAGTTCTTATGAGTCATTTGAACTATTTATGAGAAGATGAATACGGTTGATATGAAAGTGCTCATATGGCTAACCATTGGTCAACCATTTGTGAACCAACTAAATGTACACATTTAGGTACAGTTACTCAAACCTAAATAAAATATATTTCATGTGTGTGTGATAAGCTAAGTTTCGATCTAAAGGTTGAAAGATATTAGCTTGGATAAATCAGGTTTTTCATCTAACGGTGAATATTGAATGCTTTATTACCAAGGTAACTTGGATTGCAAACCCTGATTTGAAAATTATATAAGGGAGACGTCTAGCAACTAGAAAAACTAATCCCCACAACTCTTGTGTGATACTAGTTGGTTTTACTAGAGTTGATTCTCCTTTAATAGTAGGTTTCTTCTTGATACCCTGTCGATTAACGACTTTAAGACTTCATTGGGATTGTGAAGCCAGGCGAAACTACTTCTCTTGTAGTTGAGCGACCTGATCTTGCCATTTTCTATCGTACGAGTTCAATTGAATAATTGGCTTAAGATTATATCTCCAATAGAGCAAGATAAAAAGAAATCACAAACATCTTCGTCTCATCGTTTGTGATTCCGCAATATCTAGTTTCGCTACCATATGATTTAGATTATTGTGAGGTGATCAATAATTCTAGGATGTTCTTCGGGAATATAAGTCCGGGTTATTGATTAGTTCTTGTTCACCTTGATTTTATCAAAAGACAGAATAAAACTCGTAGGTTTATCTGTGGGAGACTGATTTATATATTATCATAGACTTTTCTGTGTGATACAGATTTGTTGATTCAAGTCTTCGACTTTGGGTCATAGCAACTCTTGGTTGTGGGTGAGATCAACTAAGGGAATCAAGTGCATAGTATCCTGCTAGGATCATAGATGTAAGGAGTGCAACTGTACCTTGAATCAGTGTGATATTGATTAGGGTTTAACTACAGTCCAGACCGAAGTTAGTTTGTAGTAGGCTAGTGTCTGTAGCGGTTTAATACAGTGTGATGTTCAATCTGGACTAGGTCCCGTAGTTTTTCTGCATTTGCGGTTTCCTCGTTAACAAAATTTTTGGTCTCTGTGTTATTTCTATTCCGCATTATATTTTGTTATATAATTGAAATATCACAGGTTGAGCGTTATATCGACCAATTGTGAAATCCAACTTTTGGTTGTTGATTGGAAATTGGTTGATCCTTGGATATTGGTTTTTGATACCATCCAAGTTTATATCTCTCTTGTATTTGATAAATACTCGCAGATTTCTATTTGCTTGAGTATAGATCAAATCGAGAGATAGAGACATTAACTCCTTAATATACTTTTTTTATTAATATTGAGTCTGACTGTCTAGTTAATTCTCTTAAAATTATATTAGAGTTAGTCCATATATATTGCTAATCGGAATATTGGGTGAGGTTGTTAGACCCCCGCTTTTTCAATTGGTATTAGAGCAGGCAAACACGTTTAAGACCTCAAAAGTCTGTGTTTGTAGCGATCTGACTCTATGGAGAGAGGTGTTATCTCTATTAACGTACCACCAGTCTTCGATGGCTCAAACTACTTATGGTGGAAAATTGCTATGCGAGCTTTTCTTCAAGCACGTGATTTTTAATCATGGGTATATGTTGTTAATGGCTATGATGCTCCCGTTGTTGCAGTAAGTAACGTTAATGTTCCAAAAAATATTGGTGAATACAATGCTGCTGAGATACTTGATGCAAATAAAAACTCTGACGATTTGAATGCCATCATACATGCCATTACCCCAAATCTTCAGCACCATGTGTCAAATTGCACTAGGTCTAAATATGCGTGGGATATCTTAGAAACCGTATTTAAAGGTAATACCAGTGAAAAGGAAGTCAGACTTCAAAACCTAAATTCCGATTAGGAAAACCTTCGTATGGAATATGAAGATTCATTTGATGAATTTAATCACAAAGTGTTTGTAATTGTTAATGCATCATTTGCATTGGGTAAGACTATTCTTGAAAAGGACATTGTGATGAAAATTCTCAGATCTCTTCCATCTAGATACGATTCTAAGAAGCATGCCATCGTTGAGGGAAATAACCCTGATACACTTTCTAGAAACACTCTAATTGGAAAGTTGAAGATGCTTGATATTGACACAAGAAGAACATTCGCGCTTAACGCTGTGACCAAAATAGGTGTATCCTCTCACCTATCTTGGGCTGATGAATGTTGCTCCAATCATGTTAATTTTGATAAATCACTAATAATCAGAAAGGTCAAGGAACTGATAAAGAGGAAAAATAGATGTGATGAATATCCATCTTCAGTTAATGCTTTAGATGATTCAACAGAAGACGAAACTACTCTGAATGCCACATATGAGTCTAACAGGTGCAAGGAACATACTTCCCTTACTTAAGAATCTCTCTCCCCTTTAACTTCTAATTCAGAATTTGAGTATGACACAGAGTTTCTTGATCTCTTAAATAAAGAGACCCTTCAAGAGAACATTCTTCTAAAGGCCTTCTTGAAGGAAGTTGAATCATCACTCCAGGCGAAAAGAATTGAGATAAAGCGTCTTAATGATAACTTCGTCAGAACCATGTCTCTAAAGGAAGAAGAGATTAACACTCTCAAGTATGACCTGCAAAGGTTGTCCTAAGCTTCGATAAAATTGCAGCAATGTTATTTGGTCAGAGATCCTTTGGAAACATTAATGGTTTATGATTTAAAAGAAAAACTACAAGCTCAAAGCTGTCTGTTCCAACTAATCAAGGAACAACATATGTTGATTGTTGTGTTAAACATAAAGACGAAAAACCCTAGTTGGTTTGTTCTTTTTGTGGACATTCGAAGCATGATCAGAACACTTGTTGGAGATTCAGAAGGAGAAATAAGAAAATCACCAATCTGCAAGAGAACATGCATAAAATGAATCTGGGTTCGGATAACGAAGCTCTTAAAAAAATATCCAGATCTAGACGAGGTAAGAAATCTGTTTACACAACAAACAGTAATAAGCCACGAAAAAACAAGAAGTGTGAGCATATGGCTCACTCGATCACAAACTAATGCTGGTGATGTCCGCATCCTCATTCTTAACTTGGGAAAAATGAGCTTTGCACTAAAAGTGGCTCAAGCTCTTATTTTCTGTTAGTAAATCTTTTTCTTATATTTGTTAAGAAAATTTTCTCCTAAGAAGATGGACGGAGGATAACAAATCCTGAAAGACTCTTTCAAAGTCATTCTAGGGTTTTGAGTTCATAAATCCATATATATATATATATATATATATATATATATATTTCGGTATCCTTCCTTTCTCATTCCTTATCAAAAGATACAGTCTCATGGCTCCTATAACTAGAGGGATCAAAAAACAGGATGCAGTTGAAGGAGTTAATGTGTATATTTGTGAATGAATCTCTTCTTCAAGGATAAAGAAAGTGAAGTTGACAACTAATGGAGAAGGTTCTTCCTCTAACTATCTATTATCTGTTTGTCATTTTGATAATGATTTTAGAGGCATGGTGAAAGATTTCATCAACAAGACAAATGATTTAAAATCTCAAATTGTTTCCTCTTTGGAAAACATAACTCACTATGAACGAATGTTGTCTCTAACAAAGAACACCTTGTGGGAACTGAAAAGAGAACTTAGTGAGTTAACTGACATTTATGAAGACCTAGAGGAATTGAATGATCCCATCATCAATAACTTCTTCAATAATGAGAATGAATTCTCATTAGATGCTCTAAGAAAGCTCTATAATGTCTAGAAAGTCTTCTTATGAGAATTTTATTCTTGTGTTTTAGGAAGAATAACTACAGTTTGGAATAGCCATTATTGTGATTACACATAGCTATGTCCAACGTTTTCATTTTTTGTTTTTTAGATATATTTATTTAAACTCTAAAATTATTTGGAAGATGATTTTTGCAGTATGAATCTTTATGGTTTTATATATCGTAATATGTTATGTGATATGTGTGTTTGCATCCGTGAACTATTAGTGTCCCATACGATGTCAAAAGTTATCTCTTTTATATGTCGATATGCAAGTATTGATACAAGATCGATGAACTTTTGTAAATAAAAGATTTTAACCTATCTTCCTTAAGTTTTTCTATCAATATATAATTTGTCTGTTTTCGGTGATTGAATTACGGTTAGTGTTAATTATTCAATGTTGTTAATTTTGATCATTTTTTTTTGTAATCTGATTTCTCAAATTGGGTGCTAAGATATTAATTTGATCTTCTCGTAACTGAAGCTCAGTTGTACCAAATTTCTCCTCACTGTAACAAATGCCTTAGTGTGTCATTGCAAAAAGAATACTATAACAATCTGTGATTATGATGGCTATTTGTAAGATATTTTTGCTATAAATTGATCAATATTAAAGACTAGTAAACATAGATGAATTTGGTCCAGTATTTACTAATATGTAATGACTTATCACTAGTTTCGTAACTGGTTATATGTTGAGTCCCTAATGAAGTATATTAGGCTATTAGCTAAACCAATCCAGTCGTAATTTTGGTTGTCTATTTGTGTAGTGGTGTGGCATTTAAATTTTTTTATCTGTTGTAATTTTTGAATTTGGGAGCAAATTTTGGTTTATGAACTGTGGTTGTGGTGATTTCTTCCTGCTGCGAAAGAAAAAGGGTATGGTATACATTCTGGTAATTCTTTACATATTCGTTTTTAAAGTGGTGGAGTTGTTTTTCATATAACTTGATAAGTCTTTACATATTATAATTAGTGATACAAGTAGAGCTTCTAATCAAGCAAATTTTGCATCAATCATTTATGTACCACATATATCTACTAGCTTATTAGCATATTAACTTACTTGAAAGTTGAAATTGATGCTCCACTTAATTAGTACTCTGAAGCTCGAGCTATTCAGCATGTTACTGTCTAGTCTCAACAAATTGACGGTCGTCAAGTCAGTATAACGCACTCGCCGAATTTATTTAGTATGTCTGTGACCTTTATTCTGTTGGAATTATCATGAATACATTAGTTATTTGAAATTGGGAATCATAAACTCTTGTTATTGTTTGGTTTTTATTTGTTTTCAGTCTTTATTTGGTTCTTGTTTGTGTATCAACAATAAAAATGGTAGTCAACAACCAATATTTGTGTATCAACAATAGAAATTGATCTGAGTGTAAGGAGTCAACAACAAATGTTTGTGTATCAACAATTGAAGTTGACCTTAGTTTAGGGAGTCAACAACCAATGTTTGTGTATCAACAATAGAAAAATGGAATCAACAACAAATATTTGTGTATCAACAATAGAAATTAACCTTAGTTTAGGGAGTCAACAACAAATATTTGTGTATCAACAATGGAAAAATGGAATCAACAACCAATGTGTGTGTATCAACAATGGAAAAATGGAATCAACAACCAATATTTGTGTATCAACAATAGAAATTGACCTTAGTTTAGGGAGTCAACAACCAGTGTATCTTTATCAACAATAGAAAAATGGAATCAACAACTAGTGTTTGTGTATCAACAATAGAAAAATGGAATCAACAACTAGTGTTTGTGTATCAACAATAGAAAAATGGAATCAACAACCAATGCTACTGTATCAAAAATAGAAATTGATCTTAGTGTAAGGAGTCAACAACAAATATTTGAGTATCAATAGTAGAAATTGACCTTAGTTTAGGGAGTCAACAACAAATATTTGTGTATCAACAATGGAAGAATGGAATCAACAACCGAATTTGACAAATATTTTTGAACTTTTGATTTTTTGGATCAACTTCAGTTATTGACGCGGCGGTGGTGGCGGCGGCAACAACAGTGGTGGTGGTGACGGCGGAGTGGCGAAGGGGTGGTGGCGACGGCGGCGGGGTGGTGGCGGCGGCGAGGTGGCGACGGCGGAGTGGTGGTGGTGGCGGTGTTGTTGGTGGATGTAAAATAATAGATTTTTTTTTAATGAATAAGATTTTTAAATGGAAAATAATAATGTAAGTGAGGGTATTAAGGTAATCTATTTTTTAAGGGATAAGGTATTTAAATGATAGGGGTATTTATATTGTTGTATAAGGGTATATTTATTGGGTGTCAAAACTAAGGGTATTTAATAAATATACCCTTCTTATTTTCCTTCGTGTTATCTCTGTTGCTTCATCCTTTCAACCTCAGCGAGAAGTAATTCATCATAAAAATCTAGCAAAACTCGAGAACGATTCTGTAAATACCAACCTATCAGCTGATCATGGATTCATGGTCATCAGCATTCTTTGATCATGATGGCAGCAGTTCTTCTTTCGTTGTTTTGTCTTCATCAGCCACCTATTCTCGTCGAGCATCAGCAATGCCATCAGTTCATTTCCCCTTTTTTCCATCATCTGCAGCTCCATCAATACTCCCATGATCATCAGCAATAACTAGAGTTCAAGATATCCATGCAGAAGTCTTGGTCATGAAAAAGAAGAAATACGCACGTGTTTGAATCTGTAGATGGAAGCCCCGAGTACATCCATCGCTTGTCTTTAACACCATTTAAATTTCAGTCCCCCCCTTTGTAAAGTACCTGACTATACTTATCATTTCCTTTGTAACATGGTTGCCCCTTATCAGAGTGGATGCCCCTTAACGAACGATGGGGCGGAAATTAAATTTGCTACTAAAATGACCATCTTGCTATTTTCTTTCAGATTCTTATTTTGCTCATAACTTCTTCATACGAGCTGAGAATGACTCTGTTCTTTCGCCATTGGCTTCATCTTTTTGTCCTCTTCAAGTTGAAAAGTAGAAATCTTGTCCTTGAATGAGTTCCGCTTGTTATTTGGCCCCTCTCCACTTGTAGCTAGCTTCTTTTATTGCACAATTAAGTGCCAATTCACATTCTTTGGATGATTCACCTAATAAAACACAAATAAGAGAAAACAAGCGTAATATACATTAATTTTCAAGTAAAACTAACAAATACTAGCATGGAATTGACACCAAATATATGTGAAATATGCACTTATCAACATGTCTTTCTGAGTTGTATCCATGTTTGTCTGAGCCTTACGAGAACCTTTTGTCTTTCCATTAAATCAATAGTGGTAAGAGGAGGTCGGCTTCCTCTGGCTCCTCCGATCTCTCGTCCCGGCGGTGGAGTGGCGGCGGCTCTGGTGACAATTGGGGGTGTCACGCTTGAATAAATATTGGTGGTGGCGGCATCGGCTCTAGTGATCGGAGGTGTAACGCCTAAGGGAACGTTTCCAGCGCCGCTGGTATTGATCATGCTGACGGGTGGTACATTGATGTCACTTGAAGGAACGTTGATATCCGGGTTTGTTGCTAACCCGGACCTTAGCTCTACCATCTTGAATTTGGAATTAGAAAAATAAAATTGAGAATTGAAAACTGATATTGCAACCGAGAGATTTATTTCCCATTGTGGTCGCCAATTGTTTATGGGTGAAACCTATTTCTGCTGATTTTTGTAATTTTGGGTGTGTGGATGAGAAATGAATCTAAACCCTAAAAAATGCACTGCATGGGTGTACTTTTGATTTGAGAGATCAATCTGTACAATCCTGGCCTAAACCAAGAAATGTCCGTTCTATCCTTTCTTCGGTCACAAAGTGAAGGAGAAGGGTTGGTCTTAGGGAGGGAAGCGAAGAGAGTGTTGAGACCAGAATGGTTAATTCTGAAGATGTGGCTTGTTTTTATGACTTATATCAGAAAGTGGAACTGGCTTGTAGAGAGAAAAGCTATCAGTTCTTGGTGATTTCTGGGTACTATGTCGTTGCCGACCAAAAACTTGTTGTTTGGTGGAAATAGGTGAAGCCTATTTATACAAGTCATTTGTAAACGTACCCTGGTCTCGTAAGAAGTGAAAATGATTGGGTGATGGAAGAGTGGAGTAATGTATAACCGTCAGAAACCCATTCTTCCATGATGAAGGAAGTGGATTCGTTTAGACCGTTACTTTTCATCACACTAATTATCACGCTTCATGACACTTTCTTGTAACGGGCGCATTGCACGCCGCACGATGTAAACCTCCAGACCAATTCCCTGATGAGAATCCCCCAGTTTGTGACATGTTTGATATCTCGAGTGTTTTATTGGAAAACATGTAGCACTTTGCTACATATGGAAAGTCAAAGTCAAGGGAATTACCGCAGGAAAATAGCATGTGATGCTATTAGGCTCGTTTTGGCTGGTCGCCTAAAACTTGCCGCAAGTCCGTCAGTTCGGTGGCGAACATGGATGTCTGAGATTGCATCTCATGAGGAAGGGTATCCGTTGATTATGGCTACCTTCTATTGGCGCCTGGTAATGGCACAATGATGTTTTTGGTGTATGACAGTGATACTGCGCATGCATTACAGTGGCACAGCGGTATAAGTGGCGCCAGGCGTAACCATGGCCACGAGATTTAAGCGGATGGTCGCCTAAAGCTTGCCACAAGTCTGTTAGTTCAGTGGCAAATTTGGATGGCTGAGATTGCATCTCATGAGAAAGGATGGCCATTTGATTATGGCCATATCTTGTTGTATAGCAAAGTGGCTCCATTGGCATAGTGGCGTCTGGCGTAGCCATGGCATAATGGCATGCCAGTGGCGTAGTCGTGGCAGCTGTTTTGGTATATTGGTGTTAGACCCAAATATGGCTCTGGCAATATTGGCCCCTGTTGCTAAGTTAAACTTAAGGCTTAAGGAGAATCACATAAACTAGTTGGCATGGCGACTTTAGCTAAACTAGGATTTGGTGTATCGAAACCTTAATTAGCACGTGCGTTGCGGCACAGTAGCGTGACTGACATAGATGGCGCATGCCAGTGGCACGATGATGCAAGTAGCGCCTGGCGTAGCCATGTCCGCTAGATTTTGGCACATTGGTGTTAGATCTGAAATGTGGCGTGGCAACACTGGCCTTGTTGCCACATCAATCCCAATGCTTTAGGGAACGTTACTTCGCTTGGTTGGCGTGGCAACTTTAGCTAAATTAGGGTTTGGCATATCGAAACCCTAATTAACGTGTGTGGCATGGCCGCGTCAAAGTGGTGTCTTATGCAATTGGCTCTATGGCCACATTAAAGGAATTATGGCAGGCCATAATATGAGAACAACCACATGTGCAAGGATGGCCACGGGTGGTTATAGAAGGGCGCCATTTTTTTAGGGTTTGGCGGGTTTAAAGCGACCTGATTGGTAGATTGAAAATGGGGCCTGCAGGCAGCATGAGGCCGGCCTCATTCTAAATGCATGTGGTGCATTTAGAGCAACCTGATTGGTCGATGGAAAGAGGGCCGGCAAGCAAGGGAATGACCACACTTCCAGTGCGCCGTGGCGGATTTAAAGCGACCTGATTGGTCGATGGAAAGTGGCCCGTCAAGCAAGGGCATGGAAACACTTCAAGTGCGCCATGGAGGATTTAAAGCGACCTGATTGGTCGATGGAAAGGGGGTCGGCAAGCAAGGCGTGGCCACACTTCCAGTGCGCCGTTGCGGATTTAAAGCGACATGTTTGGTTGATAGAAAGGGGGCCAACAAGCAAGGGCGTGGCCACACTTCCAGTGCGCCATGGATGATTTAATTGCCTAGTTTGTCTAAGCATAGTTTCGACCAACGGGGTCTAATATACTGCGCAAGGAGTGAAACCCTAATTTTTGCAAATCAGGTTAATATTTAAATCTTGTGAATTATCACAAAAAATATTGAATTATGTGTGTTGACACAGAGTTCTTCAAGTTTATTGCCAGAGAGCAGTATGCTTTCAGATTGAATACTTTTATGCAAGGACCTTAACCCTCTTGGAAATTCATGCTATTCTGCTGCGAGTGAACACAAATTGTCATGCCATATCAATATTAATGGTTCAGCCAGGGAACATAGCACAGAAAACATTCAAAGAAACTTATATTAATTGAATAATATAGGAAGGACGCCGAAATTTACAGAATATCTGGGATTGTTGCTACATGCACCATTCTGGATAAATTTCATGTGAATATATTGAGTTGCTCAATAAATGCGCCAGTGAAGAGGTTGAACACTTGTCACTTTTATATGGCTCTGTTTCTTTGCAGAGTGACAGCACATTGAATGCAGGGTTTTACAAATTTAGCCCTGAAAAAAAAACCACCATCAACACCCCTTTATCAATTTTACTGACAAAACTCTCATACATATAAATTCAAAATAAATGGATCTTTCATCTTAAAACCCAGCATGTTTGATTTCCCTGGTTCTTTAACATCGTCTTGAACTCTTCATTGTTCAAGTCTTCTATGTTTACACATACGATCGTTTCATATCCTTTGTTGTTGAAGATCAATAGCAATAATAACTTAATATAATACTCGATTAAAGATTTTTCTAGAATGATAAAATTACCCAACTCAATGCTTGTTATACTAAGACGTAATGTTAGAGCATTGCTCGGTTAAACCCGCCAAGCGTTGGTATGTCAAGGTTGGTTGTCATATTTTAGTAATAATTGATAGATTATACAATAATGATTCTCATTCTCACAACTGGAAGGCCCTTTGGAAGATGGATATTGCTCCAGTTATACAATTTTTTCTCTAGAAGTGTGCCCATGGGATCCTCCCCACCAATGCTAAAACTTCTAGCATTCTTCACTACATAGACCCTATTTTCCATATCTGTAGTACTGGAGAGGAAACTCTAACACATTTTATGTTAAATTTTCTAGATGCTACATCTGTTTGGAGCCTACTACTAGGCCCAAACCATGGATTATTTGATCATACAACAAATTTCATGGATTGGCTTAACTCTTGGTTCAGTCCTGGAAGTAACAATTCCTCCTGCAATATTTTTGCAACTGCCTGCTGGTTCATCAGGAAGGCTAGATATGACTTTATTTTCAGTCACACTAAGCTAAATGCCAGGAAAACCACCATAACAGAGTCCACCATAACAATCACCACATTTTTAACCAACTCATACACTACATGATCCACAAAATCTAAATTATTTCACTGCCCTCACATCTCTGGATTTTGCAGGAAATATCATTGGGACTAGAGGATATCTAGGACACCATGGGAAATATGATGGAGAAGGAGGAGCTTCAGAAGGAGCTGATCTAGCTTTTGATTAGGCAAAAGACTAGCATAGAAGTCCAAGCAGAGTCCATGGACATCCTAGTTCGTTTCAACATGCTCTACAACACTGCTTTCCAACGTCGTTTTCACCTAAGCTATCATGAGAGAGTTAGGAGGGAAGATCATTATGAAAGAAATTCAAGACTCCATTTCATCTATTGTGTCCTTGTAGGTCTTAAGCTTATTCATAGATTACAGAATCTTTTAATTTGGCTGTCATGTAAAAACCCTAATCGGGGGAGTAGTGGTGCTGTCTTGGCCACCAGCTCCCCTCAGCCCTTTCATGTACTCCTCTGAGGCACTTTCTTTGCCTAAGTTTTTCTATATTAAAAAAAATGAAAAAAAAAAAAATTGGAGCAAAATTTGGGTAAACTAACAAGTTGGGTCGGGGCCCAAGGTCTAATCCCCCTTTTCGTACTCTGAAGACCAAACCCTGCACCTAATTTTCCCCCAGTCGCAGCGAGAGACCGTTGTGTCATGAAAAATGCAATGCAAATTCGTACATTTTCAAAAGTTCCATGGAGTTTTACTAAAAATACTTCCAATGAATTTCTTTATAGGGCTTGTTTTTATTTTCATGGTTTCTTTTCTGGATCTTTTGCCATCTCTGAAGAAACTACAATTCTTAGACTTCTCTAATGGAGCTTGAAAACAGTGATGGCCGAGATACAGTGACGGAAACAGCTGATCTTACAAGAGGAAGAAAACGAAAACATGAGAAACCAGTTGGTCCTCTTCCTCTTCCTCCTCCTCCTCCTTCTCCTAGGAGAAGAAGAAACCGGAAAGTTAGTGCTGTTGCATTGGGAGTGTAAGTTCTTTAATTATTTCATTTTCTTTTAGCTAATTGCTGTAAAAGTTAAAAACCATTCGATTCAGTAACTAGGTTTCCATCAATTGTGAGAAATTAAACCCTACAGGAGGGTTTTTGAGATTTGTGTTAGTTTCATGGACTGTTTCGCTTTTTTTGTTGACGTGGCTTTCAAATTTTTACTGTTAAATGAGTGATCTATTTCTTGTAATGCGCTTGATTTTATTAGGAAAATCTCTTCCTTCTGATTATCAAATAGAGTACTATAAGGAAATACAAGTGGTAATGTGATTCTTTTGATTGTTTCTGATTATCAAATAGAGTTTATTTCATTGTTAATTTCTGTAATGGACTGGGGAATGTAATTCGACTACTACTGTGTTTTACAAATTCATTTCGTATTTGCATAGAATTTAAGACCAGATAATTCATAGGGTATTGCCTGATATATAAATATAGTTACAGTATTTGATGTTCCAAAGCAAGTTAATGGTTGTATTTTGGACTATATATCTTGAAAACTTCGATGGTTGCTTTGACAAAGATCATAAATTATGATTCCCTACAGAATTGCATTCTTTCTTTTAAAAGTTTGAGTTGGATGGTCATGATCTTTGTTTTCTCTTGAATCTAAGGCATTCCGAATTTTAACTAATGAAGTTTGATTATTATTACTCGGTATGTGTCTGTTGGTCACCATATCTGTTTTGTGTCCATCTATTGCAGGTCTGCCACTGCTGTTGCTCCTTTAAGACGCTTAGAAATATTGCTTCAGGTAGTCTTCTGGATAAATTGCTACTTCTGTTTTATATATAACCAAAGTCTACTAATTGAACAAATATAATTGCATAGATATGTGAATGAGGTATGCTTTAGAATTGTCCTCTTTAATTCACTTCAGTTCAACAATATGAAATAATCAGAGAAAACTTCTAAAAGGAATTTTTACGCACGTGAACTATACGTAATCATATGTTACCTTCATATTCTATCCAACTATGTATTACAAGTAGCAAAATTCTTCTTCCCTAGACATCTAACATACATAATCGCATGTTACATGTCTTGTCAGAGGAAACGTTCTTCTGCCTTAGAAGTTACCACAGTGGACATAATGTTTTTCGTAAAAAGTAATTACCATTTTTGTTGGCAAATAGATCCTGTGCTGTGAATTTTGATTATTCCAATACTTATGTTTGCTAATAAAAATGTAAGCCATGCTAAACACACATGAAGCATCTAACTGTTTGAAGAGGTTCTCATCAATTCTACTAATATATATAGTTTGGAATGATGTGAGGTCTTTATTCCTGGTTTGCTTCCTTAACCATGGTACAAATTTGGTTACGCATTAATTAGACTTAAGGACCAAAACCGAAAATCTCATTGTTTCAACGCGCATATTTTCTTGACATGGAAAAGGACCACAATATGCAATTTAATATGGTTTCATTTTCATTTTCTAAGGTTTTCATTTCTACCAATTTTTGTTATTTCCTTAAGGGAATGTGTGTACCTTCAAAGCTATGAGGCTTCGATTTTTGGACCGTTAGCCTGATTGTTTGTTTGGTTGTTGGAAAATGCAGGTCCAAAACTCTCAGAATATGAGATACAAGGATATAATTCAAGGCTTAAAACATATGAGGAGAACTGATGGTTTTCGAGGATTATTTAAGGGAAATGGTGCTTATATTGCACAAGTCATGTCATTTTCAACAGTCTCCGTTGTGGTCGCTCATGCATTAGCAAGGTAAATTTTTTTTATTGGGCTTAATATTCATTGTTGCATTTGTTAGTATTTGCTGTTCTGTATAAGCTGACTGATTTGTGATTTTTTGTACTTAGATATGATTTGCGTCATTTGACAACGTTGTTGAACAATTCACTGTGCAACGGTTTGATTAATGGATTCTCATCCTGAGTTTCTGTTTTCTTTTGTTATTCTAGTTCATTTAGAAATGAGATAGAACATGATGAAACTGTAAAATTTGAGTATAGTATTAGGTTATATGAATAGTTATCAAGCTTTTAGCCTTTTAATCTAGCATGCATCATCAACAGCCAGCCTGACATTAACGGTTACGATGGGCCACGGGTCCTTGTGAACTTCAATGGTCTTTACAGCTTTATAAGCAACAGATTACTTGAGAAACCAACATATAGCTTAGATGTTTTTGCAGAAAGCACTTCTTTTATGTATTCATAAGCCAATAATGATTATTTATTTTAACCTCGGAAGTGGGTGTTAGCTAGATTAGTGGGTGAATATGTTATTAGTTTACATCTATAACTAGCTGCACAGGGTTTCATGTCAACTTATCCTACCTTTACAAGAAACACGGTTAAATGATTTACATCTGATCAGTGGTGATTTACTAAAGCATATCAATTGTTCTTACTTCATTCTTTTGTATGCTACTTATCGCTGAGGCTACTCATCTGATCTAAAAAACGCATAACTTACTTTGGGATATTATTTTGGATGTGCGTGCAAGTTAGGCATGTGTGTCATTTGTTTAGTCAACCCACCTCTATTAAGCACATCATTTCATGTTACAGGAGTATACGGCTTCATTGGCAGCAGCAGCCAGGCAAGGGTATGGTTATTCCATTTATTTGTTTTTGTTTTGCATTTTGATGCTTGAATCTAAAGCTCTGTATCATTGAATAAGAAGAATAGGTTAATGCACTTCAAAATTATTATTTGGATTTGAATAGGTTAAAAGTGCATATAGAAGGGGCTCCTACTTAACTTCCTGAGATGATCTTTAAAGAGAATCAAATATGTCGGGACCTGTTATTTGAAAATGCCAAATTAGTCAGTTGTACTATTACTCGTAGAGTATATCTGTAGATTCAAATGTAGTTGGTTGTTGGTACTTGGTAGTGAGGCAGAATGTCTTGGAGAATATAAAAAGTTCAAATTTTTTTCTTTTTTCTTTTTCCGTTAATCTTTTGCAGAAAACGTAAAGCCTCCTACTTCGTTGGTCCCTGTAATTCAAACATGCACTCTGATGATTGCAATGGCAGCAGCGTATCCCATGAACATGGTGCAAGGAAGGCTTTCTGTCCAGGTACCTACTGCATTCTTTTTGAATTTCAATTTTCTTTTTTCACTAATTTGGTAAAAATTCTGGTTTTGGCACTTGCTAGTACCATAACAAGGTGAAGATTCATGCCCTTCTACTAATTCTTCATGCAGACAGGAAAATCGGCATATCAATACAGAGGAATATATCATGCTCTATCAACAATTGCCCGAGAAGAAGGTCCACGAGCTTTATATAAAGGATGTCTTCCTTTTACCATCGGACTAGTAAGTCAACCAATGCATCTTAGACTTAATTTCTCCAAGCAAATGCCATGTTGCTAATAAATTGAGGAAGCGGCTATCTACATGCGGGAAAACCCTGGTTTCCTTCTCACGCATATCTTGTTTTTTATGCTTGAAAAAGTTGTATGGTAGCATAGCCTTTCCGAGGTTCATTTTGAGGGTTTAAGTCCCTCCTTTCGCTCCTGGCTTGTCGTACATATCACATTAAGTGTATGACAACCTTCACAACAGCTTTGGAACACGCATTCTTCAAAGAAAGAAATATGAAGATGTCTGACTTTTAAGAAGCATAAAAGTTGTCTATCTGACCAGACAAAATGCTTTTATTTTGACTTCTGGGAGAAGTCACTTCCCTCGCCACACTCCTTGATCTTCTTTTCTTCACTATTACTAATAGTGTTTCTAACGATCTGCTTCTCATCAATTTAGATTGTCATGATGTGCTGCGTTCAATAAGTAATAGTTCTACCCTTCTCTTTTTTGTTGATTTAAGCCTCTTAAAGCTGTTACTAAGCTAGTGTACATCATTGTTACCAGATATGAAAATTTGAGTTGAATAAAGTTTTGTTTAGGGTTTAGTGCAGCGCGCTTTGGTATTTGTGAATTGTGTTTGAACTTTTTACTCTCAGTAAGAGAACATTATTTCCCGATTACTCACGCTCTTATTGAGATCTGTATTTACACTCTGTTTGGTGTAAACAGGTGTTACAGGTGGGCGTGAACATCACTGTCATTGAATCTATACGTATAAGCACAGAAAGAGTCATGATAGGGAGGTATATTGAATTGAAGTCGAAGGGAATAAATCCTGAAGTGCATGAAGAGATGGCAGCCATAAAGAAAAAACTTCCATATTTTCAATATTTTGCATCTGCCATAAGCCATACCTTTGCTTATCCTTTCAATGTTATTCATCGAAGAATGCAGATGGGGGGTTGGAAAAATTCTTCATCAATTGTTGCATGTGATGGTAACAACAAGGCAGCAATCGAGTATACAGGCATGTGTGATGCATTCAAGAAAACCATTAGAAATGATGGTTTTAAAGCACTGTACAAGGGCTTTGTTCCCAATTTACTAGTGAAGGTCAGTAATTATCCCATCTGACATTAAAATTTCTTGTTCTTAAAATTTGACTGAGAAGATTTATAGAATCATAATATCCAAAAGCCTACACTTTTGCTGATACATGGTAGTAAAAGTTTTGAAACAGGCTGAGTTTTGCGAAGATGATATGCATGCATTGTAATAATCCTAGTATCCTTCATGCATTGCTGCTACCAGGGAGGTTAGAAGGGGATTTTGTAGGCAGGCGGACTTTTTGTTGTGTGGATCTTTTCTTTATAACACTACTGATTTTCATGTTCAGGTACTCCCAATTTCACTAGTTGGATCTGTGATACACCGGGGACTGATGGAAGGTCTAGGAGTTGAGGTAAATATCAACAAACCATTAAGTGAGAGAAAGACACATGAGTAGTCAGAATCGTAGAGCTATTATTATTCACCCCATATAATGGAGATTTATAATTTGATTTATTAAGTGTTAGTAGTTAGTTGTTGAGGAAGTAAAGAAATCCTTTACCGTAACAAGCCAGAAATCTGTCTTTTGAACAGAAGTATGGGGCAAATGTTCAAGCCGATGACTTATGACTTTTAACCGTAACAAGTACTATAAAGTTACCATGAAAACTTGTGCCATCTTTAGTAATCCCCTGCTCTCAATTTTTTAGAATAACTTATCCTTCGTTTTGTCTCTCGAAAGTTTTGGGGTGCTTTTTGTCGAAAATGAAATGAGGGGAATGGAATTGCAACTGGAAAGAGTACAAAAAATGGGGGTTCAGCACAGTTTTTATTTTTTTTCCAATTAATTTATTGGTTAATTGGGTTTTCGGCCTTTTGGTAACTCTTTTCCGACATCACCATACCATTGATTTAACTCTCAAGCTACATAAAACTCGAGTTTTGAAGTTAGGTCACTGATCACTTTATCATTGTACTATGGTAACCTCGGCCCAGCTCCTGAGCCCTTAATTACCTACATTCACATTTTTGGCAATGAGATGGTGAGCAGTGTTAGTGCTCGTCAGTGCTGCTCAAGTCTGATTGAGACAATGACTTCTGAAATATCAGGTCAATGATTATCACTAAAATGTGATTACTTCCAAAGGTAAGCAAAACTGAACAGGTCAGAGATCATACAGCCCGAAAAAGGATACACTAGAGAAATGGAAATGTTCTTCCAAGCATTTGATCATTTCAGACAATGTCTATATTTTATCGCCTATTTTTTCAAGAGCTTTTCGACATCCAAATGGCCGATTTACAGAAATGCTATACAGAGGGGAAATGTCAAAAACAATATCCAGATTTAATTAATTAAGTTCAACTTTGACTACCACATCAGAAAGAATATGAAATTGACTAGTCAATAATCGGTGATTAGAGTACAATAATATGTTAAGTCCATCTCTTCTTGTTCCTCCAAAATTCGAGCGTCTGAAATCCAAATCAACTAATTTACTAGATACAAAATGTGAGCTGTAAACTGGAGTGCACCAGTAGAAAAAATGATCTGACGAGATTAAGATAAGTGTTTTTTGCGCCGTTTTGATCATTGACTTCTTCCTTCATTTTATTTTATGAAGAATCAGAAACTAGTACTAACTAGGCAAGCGCTAAGAAACACTCATATTTTATTTTAAGGGGACAAAGACCATTCTCGTTGTGATCATTCTACAATCAAAATAGGAATAAGTGAAAAACACAGGTCCCACCAAAATGTTTAACAACATTAATGATAAACAGACAAGAAACCAAGACTCCATCAAACTCAAACCACAGCAATGGACTCCTGTCAGTCTCGAGGGGCGTGGTTTACTAACCCAATTTGTTAGAGCTGCTTTTAAATGGAAAAATGGACTTACTGGATGAATATATATATATATATATATATTTTTATTTTATTTTGCGTTAGAATCCTTTTTGTGGGTTGTAATTTGAGGGTTTCTTTTGTTGTCTTTTCGTTTTTTTTTTTTTTTTTTTGGGGGTATTTTGTTATTTCTAATATACCTTTGTTTGTGAAGCACAAAAAAGGTTAAAATTCTTTCCACCGTTTTATGTAAACCTTGGAATACACTGGATGATAGACGAAGGTGTTCCTACCACACGGATAAATGTAATACCATCTTCACCGTTCTTTAATTGAATTTAGCTGATAGAAAAGCGACAAAATACAGTTGTAAAATTGATGGACTTTATTATACTTTGCTTCTCAAAACGGGGAAGATATGTATAATCCGTGCGCAGCTCCTCGAGCCGTGGGAAGTAGAGGTGATAATTTCTTAGTAGCAGCTGACAATAGTTTAACAAATCAAATCAAAGAATTTTGATTATACAGGGAGTGGATTACTATTAATAAACTCATCTACGAAAACCTCAACAGGATTTTATGAATAATATTACATATGTTCGTTGTTCAACTTTTCATTTTTAATATATATTGCCTTATCTACAATAATTGAGTTTATCATATCAATCCGCATGCTGCATGCAAGCGAAGTTACGTATATTTTGAATGTGTGCAAGCAAGCAAGCTGAATATGGTCAACATGCAAGTTATGCATCCATATCGAGTTGAGATCATGATCACCGTCCTTATATACATTTATAGATACCAACCAAAAATTATCCATTTTTTACCAGAGGATGCTGTATAGTGATGCGCACTCTTGGAGCCGGCATAAGCCGGGGGACAATTTGCCCCTAGCTTGTGAGCTTTTTCTGTTTTATCATCTTTGTAACTAATTAGACTTGAATCCAAGTTCCCTAACGGTTAAACCTTCTCGTACAAATAAAACTGATTACCAAAAGAGACCGTACAAAAGAAAATTTTCATTAGCCTGTAAAGCGAAACTGCAACCCAAAATGAACTAACTCTAAAAAAATAATGTATACTCAACCCTCTATATCTTGAATCAAATTCCATACGAATCATCAGCCATAATACCATTAAGCGTCTGACTAATTCAATCATCGGCCATCACTGATTGATGCTACACCTTAAAAGGGTGGACCCCTGTTGCGATTACTCGCAGCGGTTTTACTTATAGAAAAAAAAGGATTGTTTGAATGCCATTGCCAGTAATTATCAACAATAAAAATGCACCTAAAACACGCTTGGCCATGACTATTAGATTTTTCTTAATCATCCTCACTCTTTGATTGTTCTTGATTGATTGACTATAAATGTTATGACTATTCAGATTTTCTTCAATCATCTCACTCTTTGATTGTTCATGATTAGTTGACTATAAATGTTTAATCATATTTAAACTTAGATAAGATTGCTTAAGGTCGACTTCAAAGAAATTGATGAAACTTCTCACAAGAGTTAATTGGATATTTTTATAATCTTTATTAAGCAAGTTTTGTGCCTATAAAAGGAAGTTGTTGTAGATTGTTCCAATTCACTTACAACTTCACAAACTTCTCTTAAGAGTTCTTCTCATTGGTTCATTAGCAACACTTGTTATTTGAACATCAGATAAAATGATAAAGACTTGCAAACAATTCTGTCTTGTTTGTTACACTAACGCTTTTGTTCTTATTGGAACCTTAGATTTTAAGGTTTGTGATGGACAGAGACTTAATGGGCTAAAGATGAGGAATTTCTATCGTAAAGAGCTGCCCTAAAGTCGATGTTGAAAAAAGATAGTGCAGGAAATTACATGGAAGAATGTTGCAGCTAACCTAGCTTGGGAGCTAAATTACTAAAGGTTCATTACCATGATTGCTTTGTTAGGGTACGTTGCATGCCCTCTGTTTTAGACGATAACATGTTCTATATACTAGTATCTTCAAATTTATCAACAATTTCGTTGCACTATTATACATCATTTACTAATATCTTCAACTTTACTATTGTATACATCTTTTACTAATATCTTCAAATTTGCAGTTTTCCGCATTGACTGAAGTGGTTTACGCAAATAATCACAAAATAGTTAGAATATATGCAAATACTTTAACTAACAAAATCTTCTTGCATGTCGAAAATCCTATTCATACAATAAGTACAAATGCCTGCATGTAGTGGCTGATTTGTTGAAACGCCATTTAAATAGCATTAGCCGTACGTCTAATCTAACATATCAATTATGTTTCAGGGATGTGATGCATCTTTATTACTAGACCCAACACCAAATCAGGCTACTCCAAGTAGAAACAAGCTAGACCTAACCTATCTTTATCCGGATATGAAGTCATCGATGAAATCAAACACGGTTAGAAAGAATGCCTGACAAAGTTTCTTTGTGCTGATATCCTTGCGTTAGCTGTCTCGTGATGCTGTTTCGTTCCCAGTAAGTTCACTTTGCACAGAAATTAATATGCTTGTTAAGTTTTTTGTTTATCATATCTTACTGGTGTTTTACTTTCGGTATGTGTATTTTAATGCGTACGAGTTCAGAAACAAATGTGGAAAGTACCGTTAGGGCGAAGAGATGGAAAGGGATTCTCGAGCATCTGAAGCGCTAACAGACTTGCGCCATCTGCTTCGTCAAACTTCACCACTCTTAAAGAACTCTTTGACCGGAAAAAACTTAATACAGTTGATCTCGTAGCTTTGTCAGGTGCATACCATTGGAATCACACGCTGTGGTGTGATTTCCCAGGAGGCTGTTTGATTTTACAGGCAACGGAGACACTGATCCGTCCATTAATCCAACTTTCGCGAATATCTTGAAAGCACAATGTTTTGGCAGTACAAATGAAATACTAGAAATGGATCTGATAAGTTCGACATCTTTCGATGGCCATTACTACAAGAATCTCAATGCAAACAAGGGTGTGTTTCAATCTGATGCAGCACTTCTGACAAACAGGTTTTCAAAATTTCTAGTGAAAAGATTTGAGAGGGATAATACATTCTTTCCAAATTTCGCGATATCAATGATAAACATGGGATCCGTGGAAGTGCTGACACAAGAAAAAATCAAGGAAGAAATAAGGAAAAACTGTCCTTTGTTAACTAATTAAAGCGTTTTGATTAGAGTTGTAAGAAGTGTTTTGATTGTTTTCTCACACTTGGATTACCTTGTGTGTATTTGTTAATATTGTTAGTATTAGTACTACATATAGGTAGTACCTCTTTTTGTAATTACCTGCAAGGGTTTGAATGAATAATACAACTTCTATTACTCCTTCCGTCGTACTATTGGATGACCTAGTTGATTTGCACAATTCTTTAAGGCAAAGAAGGGGGGAAGAATACTATTCTTAAGTATTTATTACAATTCTACCCATATAAATAATAACATGTAAAATTTAGAAATGATTTATCTCAAGCGATACGGATGTTCGCAAACTTTATATCATTGAAAAAAATCTTAAAACATCTAACTAACGAATATAAACATGCTATCAAATTATACA
>JAJJWX010003467.1:1200000-1565375 GCA_023529315.1 Papaver bracteatum | reverse complement strand
GGAACGGGTCATTCTTGCAAATTTTCTATGATGTCCATACAACATTCCTACTTCAGTATATCATCCGTAGATGCAGATTTCATCAAAGCAGTGGAATTAAAGCACAACAGAAATAATCAGGATGCTCACATCAGCGTCTACAAAAATGGTAACTCTTAACTCTTACCTTTTTACGCTTCCACTAACGGTAGTGATAGTAATGCTAGAGTTAACACTCCAAAATAGTTCGTCTCTTCGAACCTACAAAAGACGTTCAAAAAACTCAGATTTTTCATAAAATCATGAACATTTCTACTGTGTGAACATTCACCATGGAATTACGAAAACTCACAGACATTATTTCACCATGTGTACGTAATTGTCTACTTTCAACAGTTGTTCAAAATCAAAACATTGATTTTACAAAATACATATATTCAACGTGAAACTCACGAAAAATTTAAAAAATATATCTATATATTTTTCTCCCTCGCACGAGCATATGTCTTTGAAGCGAGGGTATATTTTCAAAATTTTGTGAATGCTCACATATCGAAAATAAAAAATTTCATGAAAGCTCATAGACAAAAAATTTCTTAACAGACGCACGTCTTCTAAAAAAAAAAACAACTTTTCTCTCGTACGAGCATTCACCTTTGGAACAAGAGTTTATTCCATTTTGTGAAATCTCACAAAGATAAAATTTTGTTTTTCGTGAAAGCTCATAGACAAAATTTTATATCATTAGACTCAGGTCTATTTTGTTTGTTCCTTAAACTAACAAACAAACGAGCGTCTATTCCTAAAACAAGGATTTATTTTCATGGGCCCGACCCACAAATCCTAAATGACCAAGGTCCCATCGTCCAAATCAGCGGTTCAACACCGACTTATGCTCATCAAATGACATTCTATCATGCTACTGGGATCTTCATTCAAGTCATGGTATGCTCGAAATCCGGTAACATCTTAACTTACGACTAAGTTCAATTACTTATATTGTTTATGACCGGAAAATCACCATTCAATGCTGACTGAGGAACACGGATTTCCTCACTAAGTAGGGGACTTAATGTAGATGGTGGATTTTCGACAAAGGCTAAAATTTTAAACCCATAATTATACGAACCTCTGATTTAGCAGTCAGACGTGAGTATTGAGACATGGATCTTTCATCGAATTCTATGACTGAGAATACTTTCTCTCAGAGTACATGTAGATATGTAGTCTCATAGCTGGACAACGGCATATCTCATGAATACTGAACACTTTAGTAATTATTTCTATATAGTATCACGGGATGGATGGCTCATAAACAGCTTGCTCTGCTAGTATAGAGCGATAACGTCTTCAGGATACAAACAACGAGTTTACCCTGACTATATATAGGATATGAAGCTCCATCAATCTCATATCATAATAATTAATGCTCCTATACAACTTGCTCTGCTAGTATAAAGCCATAAATTAATTATTCCTAAATTCTTGGATTCATCCGCAGAATTTCCGAAAATATTGAAATATTTTCACAGATATTTCATTACGCAAACCATGGTTCTTACCAGCAGATATACATGGGTTAGTAATGAATATTCGATGCACATGCATCAGATCTATCTCTGAGCAAGCCCTGTCTCAAACCTAAATTCTTGGATTCATCCGCATAATTTCTGAAAATATTCAAATATTTTCGCAGATATTTCATTACGCAAACCATGGTTCTTCCCAGCAGAAATCCATGGGTTAGTAATAAATATTCAACGCACGGGCATCAGAGCTGTCCCTGAGCAAGCCATGTCTCAAACCTAAATTCTTGGATTCATCCGCAGAATTTCTGAAAATATTCAAATATTTTCGCAGATATTTCATTACGCAAACCATGGTTCTTCCCAACAGAAATCCATGGGTTAGTAATAAATATTCAACGCACGGGCATCGGAGCTACCACTAAGTAAGCCATGTCTCAAACGGAGTAAGTATATTCAACGATGATGCATTAACAATCAGCGCACGAATGAGTATTTCAAAATACGACGAAACGATGAACCTATGCAAAATAGGATGAAAAAATAACAAATAATTAAAAATTGTCCAAGGTGTTGGGAGCATGGACCCACTAACCGGCTGACCATGCCGTGGTCAATTCCACACCAGTTTCATATTTTTATCATATTTTTGTTGTTTTCCTTGAGTTCATGAAAAGCCTTTCACTTGAACAAATATCCTTTGTTTTGAGAAAACTCCTCAATTTCATGGTGCTTCCTTCGCGCGGAGGAAATAATATAAAATTAGGGAAAACATGATGGGGGCATAACCATTGGCCAACCGGCCATGCCTTGGTCCTAGCCGGCCTCACACCTCATGGTTCCTCATTATTTTATTATTATTTCCCTAATTTCATGAAAACTCCTTAATCTCATGATATTTCCTTGGTCCCATGAAAAATAATAAAAATTAGGGAAACCCGTGTGCATGGGCCATGGCCGGACGGCCAAACCGTATGTGGCTCACACGTCCCACTTTTTATTAGCATATTTTTCATGTTTTCATAATCCCATGAAATTCCTTGATTTCATGATATTTTCTTCAAATTATGAAAATTCCTTCAAATCATGAAATAATACATAAAATTAGGGAAAACGCACGGGACCGGGCCCTGGCCATCCAACCATGCTCCAAGCCGGTCCCACATTCCCACACGTCCCTTATTTTATTTTTTATTATTTTTTATGTTTCCTTCATCTCATGGAAACTCCTTGATTTCAACAAAAACTCTTTAATTTTGGCAAAACTCTTTCGTTCTATCATATTTCCCTAAAATCATGAAAAATATTACAAAAATTATGAAAAAAACATGTGGCATGTCTCCCTTGGCCATGACCGGTCCCATACTTCATAATTCTTTCACTTTTTCATTATTTTCCTTCATCCGATGAAGTTTTGACGGTTTTATCAAAAAACCTAATTTTGTCATATTTTCTCAAATGGTCTCTCAAACGTGCACCATAAAATATCAAAATTCTCAGGACTGAGAAACGGATGTCTCAGCGATGAAAGAATGTTACCTTGATCGACCAGGGTTGGATTTTTGGCTCACAATGAGCCAGTCCCACATGTTTTCACAATTTAACCTAATTTGCGCAATTGCACGTTTTGGGTCCAAAACTCTCCAAATAATTTCAGAATTTGACGGAGCGATCATCATTTGATCCCGTGACCACCCAGGGCCGGTTTCATGACCTCTTGGTCGGTCCCTCACCTTTTCATAATTGATTAGGTTTTATCACCTAATATTGATCCCAGCAGTAATTCAATAAATGATTAAACCGGCATTTAATCATTCTTTCATCAACTCACCAACTCTTCAAGGAAGTCTTGGTTTTTGCTCACGCGAGCATATGAGAATTTCATGGTCGATCCACGGTCCCATGAAGCTTGTTCTCCTTCATTCCATGGTTAATTTTCAAATACACCATCAATTGGTCATCAATTGATCAAATTAGGGTTTCTGAATCCAAGGATCATGATTCCAGATTCAAACACTAATAATTTTGCAATGATCTCATGATCATTATTCTTATTAATTATGCTCGGTTCAACTACCATCACTTTAATTAATATTTTATTTTGGTCACGCTGTCAATAATTCATCGGATGAGCAACACTTGCTCAGATGAGCAATATTTACTCGAATCAACGAATATTAGAACTATCAATATTAAACAAATTATCGAGCAACACTTGCTCACCTCAATGTGAGGATCCACCGTTGTCTCAGCAAACGCGCTTAATTCATGAGTTGTAGAAAATTTTATAAAATCATGTTTAACTCAGAAAATATGTGGACTCATCGTCCCACAAAGTCATGAAATCAACAACTGACTAAATTAACCATGAGACATCAATCATGTCATTTGGTGGGATATCAACTAGGATTTTGGTCTGGCGGTCTACGGCACGTGTGTTCGAACAAACGATGGAATGTGAGCAAGTCGTGCAATCAGTTGAAGGAGTTAACAAAGTAGTGGGTGGAAAATCAACCAAGTCTCTGCACGATGAGCGCAACTGGTTTCAAACGCTATTTCCATCTCTCCACTCTTTCACTCCATCAACTGTCACACTTCATGGGATCATGGTGTCTATAATTCCAGCATTATAAATAAGTCTCTGAATCATGATTGAAATAAGAACGGCAGCAATTAAATCAACGACGATTTCACGCCTCACTCATCAATTGAGCAATTACTCTCAACTGGGTAATTTCAATCATTCAGAACTTATCTTATTCATAATTCACAACACACCTACAATCTTTGATTACCATTGATTCCACACATTTTCTTAGCTTCCCTCCTACAGATCAACCCATCCTCTATTGTGACCGAATTTACTCTGGAACGACCTTTGTCTTGGTTTAGGCCGGAGTACTACATATTGATCTCTCGAACTTAAATCACCCGCTTCGTAGTGGTGCATCTGTGTGAGGTTGAACATTTCATTCGGTTCAAGGAATATCTTCCGCACGGTCGTCTCCTCAATTCCGCAAAAACCAGCAAATCGTTTTTCCCCATCTACACTGTGTTATTTCTATTCCGCATTATATTTTGTTATATAATTGAAATATCACAGGTTGTGCGTTGTATCGATCAATTATGAAATCCAACCTTTGGTTGTTGATTGGAAATTGATTGATCCTTGGATATTGGTCTTTGGTACCATCCAAGTTTATATCTCTTGTATTTTATAAAGACTCACAGATTTCTATTTGTTTGAGTATAGATCAAATCGAGAGATAGAGATATTAACTCCTTGATATACTTTTATTAAGATTGAGCTTGACTGTCTAGTTGATTCTCTTAAAAGTATATTCGATTTAGTCCATACAGATTTCTAATCGAAATATTAGGTGAGGTTGTTAGACCCCCACATTTTCAGTGGTGATCTCTTATGATTTGTGTGACTTTTTTATTTGGCGGGATCAACTTATAACCTTTTTAGGTAGGCTTTATCAAAGGATCATGAAGAGATGCGATTAACAAATGTTTGAAAGTTACGTTGATGTTATTATCGAATTATGTTTACATAAGTTGTGTATTTAGCATAACACATGAGTTTTGATTCAGACTTTTACTATTGGCACGTAATATCAAAAACAAGTTTCAACCTTTCTCTGGTAAAGGTTGTTTTTGTTTTTCTTCTTTTGTTTTTGCATGGGTGTTTGTGGGAGAAAACTACTTCTGCAGGTTTAGGTAATTTTGGGTGTGTGTGGATGAGAAGTGAATTTAAACCTTCAACAAATGTGCTGAACGATGAGCATTTTTGATTCGAGAGATAATCTGTACAATTCTGGCCTAAACCGAAGACACGACCGTTCCATATTTGTTTCAGTCACAGGTGAAGGATGTGAGGTTGATCTTAGGGAGGGAAGCGAAGAAGGTGTTGAGAGTATGAAGGTGAAGGCTATTTGATGACTTGTTAACAGAAGGTTGAGCGGGGCTAGCAAATATTGCAGGCAGGCTCTGGGTGTTGAATACGATGGTATTAACACTTGGTTTTTCTGTGTTGTTGTTGGAAATAGGGATGAGAACCTATTTATACAAGTCGATAAGCCTTCATCACATCTCTCATGGGAAAGTGGAGGAAGTGGAGTGATGGAGGAAGTGGAGTTGTGTGTTAGTGTCACACGGTTGCTTGCCCACTTCTCCTATCATCGCTAACCTCCCATGTTTCCCTAACACGATCTTGTGATGGAATGTTGCACACTGCACGCTGTAAACCGCCAGACCAATATCCCAGTTTGTATCCCCCAGTTTGTGACATGATTGATGTCTCGAGTGTTTGGATCGTGGGACCCACATAAAATAGTGCAGGGTGAATCGTGAACTTGGTATGTCATCGCATGCAGCCATCTTCAGCTGACCGTTTGGAGGATGTATGGGCAGGACACGCCTTGGTCGGTCACCCTGTGAAGAAGAGTGACGGATGGTGATCATGGTGATACCATGTTTGCTGGTTGATTCGCACCCTAAGTCATTCATCCAAGCTTGCAAAGTTGGACGGACGAGATGGCTTGTAACCCTACTTGCGATCGTTGGATGGGAGGCGCGCATGCTGCCTCTTTCAACCCAAACGTTTGCATGCTAAGGTAATTTCTATAGAGGAACCGATTGGCCCTGCATGGAGGTGGTACAATGGTGTTCATGCCTATGCATGCTTGACTCGCAAAGATTTGATCTAATCCACTCGACTCAGGTCGCAAAGACGAGTGGTCGAGATTAGAACTTATGAATGGGGTCGTGACATGCCACCTTTGGGCGCGGGTACCGAGGAACTTGACCACTGCCGGTCTTGGCCGATCAGCTAGGCGTGAATTCGGGCCCACGGTGGTTATGCTAGCATACTCGGTTGCCTCTAAGTCTCCATCCTTGCCTTCCATCCAAGCCTGCGAAGATGGACGCTCGAGATGTTTCTGCGACATATGCGCCGCAAACCCTAATTAGGATTTCGGACTGGCCACTTTGGGCGATCGGTTTTGGGTTGCGGGCGCCTCCTTTGGGGAGACCGACCATGTATGCAACATCTTGGGCTGACAGTGAGAATGTACATGCTTGCTCTATGACCCTGGGCGCAATCTAAGACATCCAAGTATGCCTGCGAAGTCGGATGGTCGTGATCGTTTTGGATCTTCTCAACCTGCATAAGGTGTTAACCTAGACTTGTTTGGGCAATCGTTTCTTGCACCACGGCTTGCCTATGAGGGAGTCGGTCATGTAGGTAGAAAGTGGGTCCGCCAATGGTGTATCATCACTTCACTACTTTTTTTAGGGTATAATCTAAGCCGTCCAACTATGCCTGCGGAGTTGGACGTTCACGATTAAAAGGAACCCTAGTCGTGCATCATGCTCACTTTGAGCGCACGTTTTGGAAGGACCAACTGTAGTTGGTCTTGACCATTCGGTCATGCATGAAGGTGAGTCCTAGGTGACCATGGTAGCATGCTCAGGACCCCCTGAATCTATATCTACACCCTCCATTTATGCCTGCGAAGTTGGACGGATGAGATCTATTTTTGAGTTTGTTTTCAGCAGGTGAGACTAACATGGGTAGTCTTGCATGCGTTCAACGAGGCTAATATAACCCTCCATCAGGTAGCCTACGGGTGTTTGCATGTCGAACACAAGGCTTTAATTAAAGCATTAATAGTAATGTTGTATACCTACAGAAAACCGGGATGGTTGCTACATGCTCCGTTCTGGGTATATTAAATTCACAGGATGGTTGCACATACTCCAATTAATTAATATGGTGAGAATATTCATCACCTGAAGGCTTTATCCTTTGCAGGACGTCAGCTTACAAAAATTGGCTTTTTACAATTTTAGCCTTTAAATAGAAATTCACCATCAACAATGGGAATAACAACTAACAGGGGTAGAATTCTTATTGAACTGGTGCTTAATGATAATTTTTTTTGGGGAGAGTGGTTGTGGAAATCGATGGAAGAATTATGCTTATAATACTTCCTGATATGAAAACTAAGTTAATTCTGATCTTAGTTTGTCATGTTAAAGCGTAAGGTATGATTTTTTTGTTAGTTAATCATTTATCTTGTTAAAAACATCTTGATTTTATTACATATTCTTTGCTTTTTTTAACGAAATATGATGCAATTGTTATATTTCCATTATGATGTATGGATTGTTGTTGATTCAATTGTTTCCAGTTAAGAAAAATTATGTCAATTCTAATTTGATTTGATTTGTACCAATACGAAAAACGGGGTTATTTTTTTAGTCCTTTTAATTTCAGATAAGAAAAACTAAGTTAATTTTTTTCTTACTTTATGTTTGTTGAATCCAGATTCGATTATTCAAGTCTAGTAGATTCCTTGATGAGAAAATTTAGTTAACTAACCTAGTTTCTGTCTTGTTGTTTATAGGTGAAAATAGCTTATGCTGATTTTGGTAATTGCAGGTGTGAAGGTGAGAAACTGTTTAAACCCTAAACAATGTACTGCAAGGGAGTACTTTTAGGTTCGAGAGATCAATCTGTACAAGTCCGTCCTAAACCAAGAAATGGCCGTTCCAGACTTGCTTTGGTCACAAAGAGGAGGAGAATGTGTTATTTTTGGGGAGGGAAGCAAGAAGAGTGTGAGACCAGAATAGTTTATTCTGGAAGAGCAACTGGGTTTCTACAACTCATTTTCAGAAAAGTGGGAGAGCTCACGAGGGGAGCTAACAGGTAAGTATTCTGAGTGTTGTCTTGTCCGAATGAACTTGTTGTTAAAATGGAAATAGGTAAGACCTATTTATACAAGCCTTAGTAGAAACGTCCTGGTCTCATTAAGGAGTGAGGAGTAAATGGGAGGAGGTGGTAACCGCATGCATGGACTTGATTGTTCCATAAAGTGGTTAACGCATGAAATTGATTTTCATGAAACTGTTAATGTTATGGAATTGATTTTCCATAAAGGTTGTTAACTCATGGCTTTATGTCCCATGAACGTTTCCCACATAACTCCCGTATTTACAAGGCGCCTCACTCTTATGATACTTCCTTATGAGGGGCGTAGTGTACGCCGCACGTTGTAGACCACCAAACCAATACCCAAAAAAGATCCCCCAGTTTGTGTTGATATCTCGAATGTTCTTGGAGAACATGTAATACGTTGTTGTGGCTTGGCAAGTCGGGCTCGGTGAACTTGCTAGCCTGGTGACCTTCGACGGTCGAGATTTTGCATCTTGAGAGGTGCGTTGCACACCTTAGTTTTTGTAGTGAGGGTCATCATGGTGGCGCGACTAGGTTTCCATGCCATTGGCATGGCATGGTTTGGCGTGGCCAAACTTAGGTTTTCAGACCCAAAAGTCATGAGGTGACTTTAGACGGCCAGGATTCGCTCCTGGGTTTGAAGGGTGGCCATTGATGGCCGCATGCCTTTGTTTTGGTGGCCGCATAGGGAAGGTGCGACCAGGGTGTTGTTTAGACTTGGCGCGTAGGGCCAATGGTATGACATGGGCATATGGCATGGCTAGGGCCAAGGAAAAGGCACTTGGCTTGGCATAGTGGGACTAGCATAGCTAAGGCCAAGGCATGGGTGTTTGGCTTGGTGTGGCTAGCTCGGCTAGGTGCGGTTTGGCTTGGTGCGTGGGGCCAAGGGTTTGCCATAGTCGCATGGCATAGCTAGAGCCAAGGCAAGGGCGCTTGGCTTGGTGCGGCTAGCTTGGATATGTGCGGTTTGGTTTGGGCGCGTGGGGCCGAGGGTTTATATGGTCGCATGGCATATCTATCTTTGGTTAGGTACGTGACCAAGCTAGGGTTTTTGGGCCAAAGTCATGAGGTGACTTTGGGTGGCCAGGATTTTCTCCTGGGTCTGAAGGGCAACCGTTGATTGGTGCATGCCTTCTCTTTAGTAGCCGTGGGGGAAGGCCAGGAGGGTGGCACGCTAGGGTGTGTTTAGACTTGGCATGAGGGTCCAAGGGTTTGCCATGGGTGTATGACATAGCTAGGTCCAAGGTGAGGGCGCTTGGCTTGTCATGACGTGACTAGCATGGCTAGGGCCAAGGAAAAGTGCATTTGGCATGGCGCGACTAGCTTGGCTAGGTTTGGTTCGGCTTGGCATGCGGGGCCAAGGGGTAACCATGGGCGCATGGCGTGATCTTGGCCTGTGGGGAAAAAGAGTTGCCATGGGCGTTAGGCGCGGTCTTGGCATGTGGGGCCAAGGAATAGCCATGGGCGCTAGGCGCGGTCTTGGCATGTGGGGCCAATGAGTAGCCATGGGAGCTAGGTGCGGTCTTGGCATGTGGAGCCAAGGAGTAGCCATGGGCGCATGGCACGTTTTTGGCATGTGGGTCCAAGGAGTATCCATGGGCGCTAGGTGCGGTCTTGGCATGTGGATCCAAGGAGTATCCATGGGCGCATGGCGCGTTTAGCTTGGGATAGGCATGTAACCAAGCTAGGGTTTTAAGCTAAAGGTTGTGAGGGGACCTTAGACGGCCAGTATTTTCTCTTGGGATTGAAGGGCAATAGTTGATTGTTGCATGCCTTCACTTTAGTAGCCGTGAGGATAAGGCCAGCAGGGTGGCGCGGTTAGTATATATAGGGCCATGACATGGTGCGATTGGAATAACACGTCTAGCTTGGGCTAGGTGTGGCTGACATGATTTGACATTGGCGCAAGGGTACGGTTAGCATGCTTTGGCGCGGTTGGGTGTGGCTGGCATGTTTTTCCATTGGCACACGAGATGTGGCTAGCATAGCTAGGGCCATGGCATGGTGTGATTGACATGGCGCATCTAGCTTGGGCTAGGTGTGGCTGGCATGATTTTCCATTGGCACAAGGGTGCGGTTAGCATGGTTAGCATGCTTTGGCGCGGTTGGGTGTGGCTGACATGTTTTGCCATTGGCACACGAGATGTGGCTGGCATGTTTTGCCATTGGAACACGAGATGTGGCTAGCATAGCTAGGTCCATGGCATGGTGCGATTTGCATGGCGCGGATAGCTTGGGCTAGGTATGGCTGGCATGATTTGACATTGGCACAAGGGTGCGGCTAGCATGGTGGGCATGCTATGGCGATGTTGGGTATGGCTGGCATGATTTTCCATTGGCACACTAGATGTGTCTAGCATAGCTAGGGCCATGGCATGGTGCGATTGGCATGGAGCGACTAGCTTGGACTAGGTGTGGCTGGCATGATTTGCCATTGGCACATGGGGGAATTAGGGTTGGGTTTATCGTAACCCTAATTTGAAAAATATACCCCTGTAATTATTAGAGACATATTAAAAGCTTTTTATTAAATGCTCCTAGTAAATTCTTGTTTTAAATGTCTGTTAGGGTTTAGTGTTTTACGATTTTAACCCTTAACTAAAAACCACCATCAACATTAAGTCCCCTGCTTAGCTCGGAACAGGTGCCTTGTTGTGGGGTTAGCATATGATGGTGACAGACAACGTAAATCATTGCAAAGATGGTCAGGAGAGTCCGAATAACCTTTTAAGTGGTAGAGCGAGTTTTGTCTTTCCATGTTGGTAGTCACGACAAATGGGGCACTGTCTTGGAGGGCGGAGCAGGTAGATAGGTTGGACCGAAATGGCCGAGAGGTGGCATGGCCTTGACCACGGCAATGGCATGGTGGAGCATGCAGGGGCGGCTAGGCGTGGTGGGGGCCGCGGAAATGGAGAGATGGCTTGGATCTGGGAGGGCCAAGAGGTGACATGGTCTTGGCCGCGACAATGGCTTGGTGGAACACGTCAGGGGAATCTAGGCGCGGTGGGGATGTGGTGATGGAGCAAGGGCTAGGGACATGGCAAGGTGAAGCACGGTTTGATGAGGTTTTTTATTTCGAGGCTGGTTTTCTGGCTATGATTTCGGCATGTTCCACCTATTCATCTTGCGCTTCTATTTCTTTCCTTAGGGTTTCCACGGTATTTACGCCCGGAGAAATTACATCATTTTCCCAGTTTTTAATAGAGATTTCTTCTTATCAAGTCCAACTTCCCTCATGTCGATCAGAAGCGAATTTTCCTCGAGTCGATCAGGTTCTTCAACAAAGCGGGCTAAGCTTGATTATTGCGACATATCTTCCATTCGGGTTAAGAAAGTCATACATGTATGTTCTCATTAACCAGCATACATTTTCTTTATTTGCTGCTGAATAATGGAAATTTTCTTTTGTGTAGAGGTATCCTGTTGGAGCATGCATTACCGTCATTAATGAAGATGACTCGGTTACTCTTTTTCCTTCGAGCTCGATTCTTCCGGCCGCTGCTGGGCTGGAAAACGCTGACTTAGGATTTCTTTCCATGAGTATCCCAGCGTGGGTTCATTGTTCGGAACCCACATGAGGTGTCTTTCTCCTAACTACCAGAATGTTGGGGGGTTCCTTGTGTGAAAATAATTCGTAACTCTTTACACGAGAATATGGAAAGTATACGGTCATATTGCCACTAGAGAAGTTATACAGTATTGTTCGTCCGCCTTGGTTTCTGTCGTGAATTGTCTCCTGCCGATGATTGTTGAAATGGAGAATATATATATTCGCGTCGTTGCAGAAGCAGCTATTCAAAAGTGGGAGAACATGGTGTCTACTTGCGAATCTCTGAAGTTCAATGCTAGTTGGTTACGGCATCGTCTCGAAATCGTCAAGGTTGACATGGCTGGTATTCTTGATGGCGTGGTCCCTGCCACGAGAGCTATTCTGGAAGAGGAGAAAGCCTTGGCCGCGGAGTCACATAAGGTAGATGAGTCGATCCAAAATTTGAAGATCAGGACAGAGAGGTACCAAAGTCGCTTGAAGATGATATTTTCTAGGGATTATCACCTCTTGGATGGGCTTTTCTGAATCATGTGGTTTTGATGTGTTTAGGTTTCTTTTCTGGGTTTTCAAGAATTTTTTTTTTTTTTTTTTGAAAGAGCAAGAGAATTTTATTGATTTGCCTTAATCTAAATGAAAGGAAAGGAAAGGAAAACTCAATACAGTATGGAGGAAAGTGGAAAGATGCCTGGATATCCGTGCATGTGATATGGTGGGATGAGGCGGTGCTCAGGCGTAATATGCCTTTTGCCATTTCTCGTTGATGATCGTTTCCAGCTTTCCTCCGTCTTCCTTAATGACTTTGTAGTACCCACTGTTGTATGCTTTAGTGACTATGTAAGGCCCTTCCCACTTTGCGGAGAATTTTGGTGCAGATGCGTCTTGCAGGACGTGTTTAACAGTCTTCAGTACCAAGTCTCCTACTTGAAAGATTCGCGGTTTAACGGTTTTATTGTATGCTCTGGAAACCCTGGTCCTATACGCCTGTGCATGTTCTTCCGCTTTGGCCCTCCTGGAGTATACAATGTCCAACTCTGCAACCCTGGCATTTAGGGCCTCAGCTTCATTCCATCGAACTCCACTTGCTTCGGCGATCCTGGCTGATAGGATTTTAATTTTTGCTGGGAGGATAGCGTCTGCGCCATAAACAAAAGAATGAGGGGAGACCCCGATGGAACTTCTCGGTGACGTCCGATATGCCCAGAGCGCCATGGGCAGTTGCTCATGCCATGTTCGAGGATTATCATGCATTGCCCGGCTGAGGATTCAAATTAGATTTTTGTTGGTGCTTTCAGCCTGCTCGTTCCCTTGAGGGTAGTATACAGTGGAGAAGACTTGCTTAATCCCGTATTCGTCGCGTAAATCTCGTACTTGTTTGTTCGCGAAAGGGGTGCCATTGTCAGTGATGATATGTTTAGGTACACCAAAACGGCATATAATGTACTCCTTAATGAACGCTGCGATTGTGGTTCCGTTCGTCCCTCGTAAATTTATGGCTTCAACCCATTTGGTAAAGTATTCGGTCGCCGTTATTACATACTCGTGTTGTTTTGAGGATAGTGGGTTGATCTTCCTAATGATGTCGAGTCCCCAGCTATGAAAGGGCCATTGATTATTTATCGTATGCAAGGTGGTTGCTGGTACATGAATAAGGTTCTCGTGGACCTGACATTCCTTTCACATGTGTACAAAAAATGTTGTGTCATCTTCCATGGTTGTCCAGTAATACCTCTTGTGTATTTGGAGAAACAACTTCCGCTTTCCTTGGTGTTCACCTTCATGTATCTCATTAAGTACGATTGGGACATCTGCCTCGTTCAAGCATCTTAGAAGACTTCCTCCAAAACTTTTACGATACAAGATCCCTTCGTGAAATACGAACCTCCTGGACCTTTTTTTCACCTTGGACGCCTCCTTCTCATTGGTGGGGAGCTTCCCGTCGCGAAGGTAGCTGATGTATGGCCCCTGCCAGTCCCCAGTGTAACCAACATTGAAAATTTCTAATTGATGCGATGGTGCCTGGCAGTTGGGGAAGGTTTTCTAAAGTAACCGAGCTTGGACTTCCATTTCTGGCCAATAATAGCTGAGGCGTTGTAAACGGCGATAGAGGGTCACCACCAACATCTGTATACAGATCTCACCATGGATGTGATTAAGGTATTGTTGTGCTTCATCTTATCCGAGGCATCTTGACAAGGAGCCGTCTGGATTTCGATGATAGAGTACCCCTCGAAGTAGGAAGAAATCACGCAAGGTTTTAAGACTGACCTTTCCTTGAAAGAGCAAGATGCTAAGCTCTTGGATGATCGGTGTCCTCCAGTCACCCACTTCATCTTTCTCAGGTTGTGAAATCCACGTTGAAGCCACAGTTCTTCTTTTCACTCCCTTCAAATCGTAACTTTGATGCTAGGGTTGCTAAGCAGTCAGCATGTTGGTTGTCGCGGCGCCCGATATGGGCTACTGTTGCATCAGCGAAATAGTTTAGCGACTTATGCGCCTATGCTCTGTATGGGGCTAGGGTTAACTCATTTAGTGCGTATACTCCATTTACTTGGTTGACCAGTAGTTTGGATTCCCCTCTTATTTACAGATGTGTAGCTCCAGCTTGTTTAGCAAAGGACAAACCAATGAGGAAGGCTTCGTACTCTGCTGAATTGTTGGTGCAGGGGAAGTCTAGCTTGAAGGAGTGTGAGAAAACTTCACCTGTCGGTGATACTATAACCATGTTGTCCCCTCCTGTGCCATTGTTTGGGGTAGCGGATCCGTCAAAAAACAATAGCCAGGTTTCTTCTTGGATGAAAGAGATTTCCGGAAAGTCCCTAGGGAGATCCTCGCGCAATGTTACAATATTTTCTCTTGGGAATGCTGCTAACAAATTTACAACCGCTTGTCCTTTGATAGCCCTCGGGGAAGCAAATGTTATGTAGAATTCTGACATTTGGAGGATCCACTTGGTCGGCCTTCCTATCAGAGCAGGCTTTGAGAGGAAGAACTTCATAGGATCAGATTTGGATATTAGCACTACTTTGTTGGACAACAGGTAGTGCCTGAATTTCTGGATGGAGTAGACCAAGGCTAGGCATGACTTTTCTGACTTGGGGTACCTGAGTTCGGGTCTCTCAAAGTTCGACTGAAATAGTATATGGGGTACTCAATCCCTTCGTCATCTTCCTGGGAAAGGAGGGCTCCAACAACAGTGTCACTGAAGGTCGTGTAGAGGTTTTCCTTGCATGGGTGATTTCATGATAGCTAGGGAAGATAATGTTTGTTGAATTTTCCGAAATGCTTCCTAACGAGGTCCAGATAAAGCTCGCTCCTTTCTTTAGCAATAGGGTAAACGAGGCAATAAGTTGGGCTAATCCGGGTATGAAGCGGCGGATGTAGTTTATTTTCCCCATGAAGATCTGGAGTTCCTTCACGTTCCGTGGTGGTGGTATCGTGAGGATAGCTTGTGTTTTGGTTGGGTCAACTTTGATCCCTTCAGCGGTTACTTGGAAGCCTAGGAACTTGCCCGAGGAGACACCAAAAACACACTTTAACAGGTTCATTTTTAGCCTATATTCACGGCACCTTTCGAACACCTGTTGCAAAACTTCTGTATCAGCCGCCCAAGTCCTTGATTTGACCACTATGTCATCTACATAATCCTCAACCTGCTTGTGCATCATGTCGTGGAGAATGGTGGTCATGGCACGTTGATATGTAGCGCCAGCGTTCTTCAAACCGAAAGGCATCACGGTGTAGTAAAAGTTTCCGAGAGGAGTCCGAAAAGCGGTCTTGCTTACATTGTGCTCGTACATCTTTATTTGGTTATAGCCGCGGTACCCGTCCATGAAAGAAAACATACCATGTCCACTGGTGGCATCTACCAACATGTCGATGTTGGGGAGCGGAAAGTCATCTTTAGGGCAACACTTATTTAGATCTCTGAAATCAACACAACACCTGATTTGACCATTCTTCTTCTTCACTGGAACTACTTTTTCTAACCAGGTGGGGTGGTGGATTGGTTTGATGAAACCATCCGCCAATAATTTCTGAACCTCCGCCTTAATATGTTCTTCAAAATCGTGCCGGAACTGCCTTGGGGTCTGCTTGATTGGCTTGGATCCAGGTATCACATGCAAATGGTGAGTGACCAGCTTTCCGTCCAGGCCAGGCATTTCCTCGTACGTCCATGCGAACACATCTTGATACTCCTTGAGGAGGTCAACCAACTTTGCGCGTTCGTCTGCGTGTAGCGTCGAGCTTATAGAAATGGGACGTGGAGCTTCCTCATTCCCGATATTGATAATTTCGAGCTTGTCCATGGTTGAATTGGTGCCGTCTTGTAGCTGCTGTGGTGCGTCAGGCACCTCCTCTCGCGGCTCATTACTGAGTCGGCATTCCATTGGGCGGAGAGACCGTGTGGTGGTCTCCCCTGTTAATTGCTAACAGCGGCGCTGATATACGGTTTTCCCCTTCTCGTCGTGGACCGCAACGAAAGTCCGTTCTCGCTTGGTTGGAACCAGGCTCTGGTTCTGTGGATGGAGGGGAGTGCGCCTCTCTCCCGAAGGTGTGGTGTGAGGTCTATTTTCTCTTCGGGGTTGTGCTGGACTATCGTTTCCTTCAATGGACGTCCATTTTTGCAGTGGGGTGTGGTGAGCATTATTGGTTGTGGCTTGTGGCCCCTGCTTTGGCTCAAAAACTTCCATGCCACAGATTGGCGCATAGGGAGATAATGACGCTGCAATGCGAACAACTTCTCCATTTAGCGTGGTCTTCAAGCATTGGTGGTACGTTGAAGGAATGATCCTGTTGTCGTGGACCCATGGTCTCCCCAGTATCATGTGGTAGTCTGGATCCTTTTAAATCACCTCAAATCTTACTTCTGACTGGACAAGTCCTACCGACAGATTCAAATTGACGTACCCATAGGTATTGGTTTGGTTACCTTCAAAATCTATCATGGTAGTAGGTTTTCATATCACCTCGATTGATCGTACTTTAGCCTTCCTGAGAGTCCTAAGGGTGACAACGTTGGAGGATGCTCCTGTGTTGACGAGGGCCCTTTTGAATTCCACATCTTGTATTCGAGCAGTGACGTGTAAGGCGCGGTTATGGCCTTCTTCGGCCATCATGTCGTCGTCGGTGAACGTGATATTACTAATGAATGAATCCTGCGTTCTTATTGTTTCCAAGCATGTAGGAACCAAGGGTATACTTGACGTTATTCGGTTGATGGCGGCGAATGTCTTCATCCATTGATCCCTTGAAAGATGTAAGAGTTCATATAGGTTTTCCACCAGTGAGGCCGCTTCTTGGCTTATGGGTCTCTGGTTGGCAGTAAAGTTGTTGGCTTGAGAGTGCTCCTTCGGGACGTCAGTCCCCAGCTCCGAAATTTCTGAGGCAGGTGAACCGCTCATCTCTGTCATCAGATTGATGAGGAAATATAGTATGGCATTAATTGCGTCTTTCATCAGATTCATGTTTTTGGTGTGAATCCCCTGGACCCGTGCTAGATCAATCAGCCTTGGAACTCCTTCTTCGGCCGCGTTTTTGGGCGTTAAAACACTGTCGATTTCCTGAGTGGGATCCGAGGGTGCAGATTCAGTCCAAAGACCAACCATCCTTCCTTGTTAGAGGGACGTATTTAGAGACTGATATTGGGATCGATAGATCAATCCTCCCGCTGTGGTCGCCAATTGTTTATAGGTGAAAATAGCTTCTGCTGATTTTGGTAATTGCAGGTGTGAAGGTGAGAAACTGTTTAAACCTTAAACAATGTACTGCAAGGAAGTACTTTTAGGTTCGAGAGATCAATCTGTACAAGTCCGGCCTAAACCAAGAAATAGCCGTTCCAGATTTTCTTCGGTCACAAAGAGGAGGAGAATGAGTTGGTTTTGGGGAGGGAAGCAAGGAAAGTGTGAGACCAGAATAGTTTATTCGGGAAGAGCAATTGGATTTCTACAACTCGTTTTTAGAAAAGTGGGAGAGCTCACGAGGGGAGCTAACAGGTAAGTATTCCGAGTGTTGTCTTGTCCGAATGAACTTGTTGTTCAAATGGAAATAGGTAAGACCTATTTATACAAGCCATAGTAGAAACGTACCCTAGTCTTATTAAGGAGTGAGGAGTAAATGGGAGGAGGTGGTAACCGCATGCATGGACTTTATTGTTCCATAAAGTGGTTAACGCATGAAATTGATTTTCATGAAACTGTTAACATTATGGAATTGATGTTCCATAAAGGTTGTTAACTCACGGATTTATGTCCCATGAACGTTTCCCACATAACTCCCGTATTTACAAGGCGCCTCACTCTTATGATACTTCCTTATGAGGGGCGTAGTGTACGCCGCACGTTATAGACCACCAAACCAATACCCAAAAAAGATCCCCCAGTTTGTGTTGATATCTCGAATTTTCTTGGAGAACATGTAATACGTTGTTGTGGCTTGACAAGTCGGGCTCGGTGAACTTGCTATCCTGGTTACCTTCGACGGTCGAGATTTTGCATCTTGAGAGGTGCATTGCACACCTTAGTTTTGGTAGTGAGGGCCATCGTGGTGGCGCGACTAGGTTGGAATGCCGTTGGCATGGCATGGTTTGGCATGGCCAAACTTAGGTTTTCTGACCCAAAAGTCATGAGGTGACTTTAGACGGCCAGGATTCGCTCCTGGGTTTGAAGGGTGTCCATTGATGTCCGCATGCTTTTGTTTTGGTGGCCGCATAAGGAAGGTGCGACCAGGGTGTTGTTTAGACTTGGCGCGTAGGGCCAATGGTCTGACATGGGCGTATGGCATGGATAGGGCCAAGGAAAAGGCGCTTAGCTTGGCATAGTGGGACTAGCATAGATAAGGCCAAGGCATGGGTGTTTGGCTTGGTGCGGCTAGCTCGGCTAGGTGCGGTTTGGCTTGGCGCGTGGGGCCAAGGGTTTTCCATGGTCGCATGGCATAGATAGGTCCAAGGCAAGGGTGCTTGGCTTGGTGCGGCTAGCTTGGCTAGGTGCGGTTTGGTTTGGGCACGTGGGGCCGAGAGTTTGTATGGCCGCATGGCATAGATAGCTTTGGTCAGGTGCGTGACCAAGCTAGGGTTTTTGAGCCAAAGTCATGAGGTTACTTTGGGTGGCCAGGATTTTCTCCTGGGTTTGAAGGGCAACTGTTGATTGGTGCATGCCTTCTCTTTTTGTAGCCGTGGGGGAAGGCCAGGAGGGTGGCAAGTCTAGGGTGTGTTTAGACTTGGCATGAGGGGCCAAGGGTTTTCCATGGGCGTATGGCATAGCTAGGGCCAAGGTGAGGGAGATTGGCTTGTCATGATGTGACTAGCATGGCTAGGGCTAAGGCAAAGTGCGTTTGGCATGGCGCGGCTAGCTTGGCTAGGTTTTGTTCAGCTTGGCATGCAAGGCTGATGGATTATCAATGATGTTGTAATAGTGGTAGTAATAGGTTGTTTTGAGACTTGTGAAAGCAGATTTTTTTTTTTAGATTTAATTTAAACAATAAGAAAATATATACAAAATAATAACAATGTTTCGAGAGGTACTAGGACTAGGATTCCACCAATTATTCAAATACATGCGATTCACGTATTTATTCTAAACGATTATAGCTCATTCAATAAGAATTTTGACTCTATTTCTTTGCCTAAGGTAGATTCTTAAAATATTAATTATCAATCTTAAGCATGGCATATCAAAATGATTAATCCTAAGCATACACCATCAAATGAAATGACAACTAATTAAGAAAAATCTTTTTCTAATTTTAATTTAATGCAAATAGTCATATAAAGAATTAAATGAATTTACCGCATGATGAATTTTGGTTTCCTCCGTCGCTCCAGTGATGGGTTTAGCTCCACATAGTGAAAAACACACTCAAAATATATTTTTATAGCTCAAATAGTGTTTACAAAGAAGAAAAGTTTGACTCAGGGAATTCGTAACACTGATAAGGCGTTACAGAGATCACTGTTACAATACTTGTCACAACTGAAGATAATCGTTACAAACGCACCGTTACAAACTGTAAACTATGCGACCCTCAAAACGACAGTTATATACGGTTTTATTGTTCTTCAGCTCCTCCTTCTCTGCAGTAGCAGATAAATCTTCTCTGCAGCTTCTTATTCTTCTCTGTAGCCTCTCCCCCCTCTCGATACCTTCTATGACACCCAGGGAACCTATTTATACCCAAAAGCGACAAGAAATCACGCTCATTAACTCTCCATGATCCTCCATTACTCGGTGTTAAAAGAAAATATTTTACGAATATTTTTGTAATGACCCTCAAGCTTATCAACGCTATATTTGACTGGTTTAGCGATAGTCAAGAGACGTCTTAGTCGATAATAACTCGATTAGTTTAACACGAGCGATAATTAATAGGAAATAATCTAACAACGATTTAGATACGAAACTAGTATCGTTGGATAGATCTCGAAAATTTATGCGAAATGGACTACACGAACGTGTCGTTCTGATACCAGATGAAGATAACTTATCAATTTGTTTTTGGAGGACAAAATAGTAATTTTGGATGTTACCCTGTGGCTGCACGTGTCAAAACAAGTGGGTGCATCACCAAATTTGGTCGACCTCATCTACACCTAACCGAGAAGATCATTCTTCTTTCTTTCTTATCTTATTTCTTCTTCTCTGTTCTTTCTCTTCTTTCCCTCCTCTCTCTGTCGAACCCAATCAAAGGGACTGAGCATAAATCTTGTGTGAATTTCATAAAAGCTTGATAGTAAGTTGAATCGAAGGTGTAGTTGCTGAGTCTGTGGTTGAATTAGACCGGAAGGAGAAGAGATGTTGATGCTACTGTAAATTAAAAGTTAGGTTTTCTGTTGGTTAAAGATGAGTTGATTGAATAGAATTAGAGTTATTAGATGAATTGAGAGATGATTTGAGTTGATTTTAGATGGAGAATAGAAGGGTTGTAGTGTAATTGAAGTTCTGAAGTCATTTTGGAGATGATTTAAGAATTAGAGTTTCTGAAGTTGATTTTGATTTCGATTGAGGATGAATGAGATATTGTTATGAGATGGGTTTGAATTGAATTAGAGTTTTAAGTTGAAGAATCGTCTGAATTTGATTTAGGGTTTATGTGTTCTTCCCCAAATTATAATTAGGGTTTCAGTGATGAGAATTGGGGTTTCTGGGACATGCTGATGCTAATGATTCAAGATGGAGAAGACGATGATTGTGGAAATAACATATTGGTTTTGGTGTTGATTCAAGACTCAAGGGAAAATGGTAAGTTGAATTAGAATTTATGAATTTAACTTTGAATTGCTGAGAAACTGAATTGATTCAGTTATTTGTGGATGGGTTTGTGTTGAGATTGAGTTAAAATAATGATATAGAATTTGTTATATCTTCCTTGTGAAGTTGAGTTGAACTTTGATTGGAGGGTGGAGTTAGAGAAGAACTGGTGTAGGTACTGATACTGATTGTATGGAGTTATAATGAACCGAATAAGGGAATTTCTTTACAGGGTATATAAGAGAATATAGTGTTATGAAATTGTTGAGTTGAGGGTAGTTGTAGTAGTGTTGTAATGAACTGAGTTGGAGATTGTTGGTAATGGTAATTAGTGGAGTATGAGATCTTGGTGATGGTGTTGCAGTTCATGGAATTTTCAGTGTCACTGAAATGGGTATGAACTAGTTGATTGCTTGAGCTAGATGGTTTGAGGTAATTGTTTCTCTGAGTTAATTAGTGAAGTTATTCAGTTCATTGTTGAATAAATGTACTAAGTAATGGATTTACATTTGAGATAGTTTTGGACAGTAGAGATTGGGGTTGTAGATGAATGTTGATTTGAATGAAAGGGATTGCAAGTAATAGAACTGGTGCATGTAATGAGATGGTGGTAATATTGTTAAAGTTCATGGAACTGCAGTTGCATATATAGTGATGTTGTTTGTGTGTGTAAGGGTGTTGATTTAGGTGAATACCTAATCTTGGAGTTGGCAGTGCCACTGACATGAGTGTATGGAAATAGAAGGATTTCTGGAATAGAATTGAATTATGAGGATATCAAGTGAATTGTTGAGATTGAATAAATGCTCATGGTTTAAGGAATGATAGTGGCACTGAGTTGTAGTGTTAGTGTTGAATTGAGATTGAGGAAGGTGGACTTGAATGTTGTTTTGATTGCATCTGATGATGTAGGTGGTGCAGGTTTGGTTAAGTTAAGAATTCCAAGATGGTTGTGTTGTTTGGGTGTTAGTCTGTTAGAATTAGAATGTTGTTGTTGATGTTGCTTAGAGTTGGAATTGTAATTAGCAATTGCTGTGAAAGCTTTGGATCTACTAGCGTTGCAGGTAGGCTTCAGTTACAGTTGTACTAAATTGTTGAATTCTATTTTAATGAATGGAATGTTTAATAATTTAATAAACCCATGTTATTGAGTATTAGGCCTCTTAGTCATCCTAGTCAGACTATCTGACTGATTATGTTCTTAGCTGAATTAGATCATCTGACTGAGTTGAATCAGTCTAACCCTGAGTTGACTCGCCGATTCCCTATTTGACTCAGTAGACCTTGACCAGTTTGACTATTGACATGGACCTTGACCTTTGACTGGACTGATGTTGACTGTTAGTTTGACCCGGATCGTTAGAGACCGTCAATCGACTCTTTGGACCAGGCCTTAGATTAGTAGGTCGTGCCAGTTCAAGCCTAATGGGCTTGGGCTTAGTATCATGTATTCTTAGATTGATTCTTTGGACCCTTTATGGTCTGAATTAACATTTGATTCCTTCTACAAAGTTGTAGAGATTCATAAGACTTAGCTATGGATTATATAATCAATCTAATTAGATTAGTAAACTCTTAGTTATACTAAAGATAGAGAATAAGATATCATAATGGGCTTAGAACCATTAGATAGAATTGTATGATTCTTCTGTGAGCCTTTTGGCTAAACTCTTAGAGTGCTTGTGTGATTATCAGTTAGATTCTATTAACAACGATCGATTCAAAGAATGAACCAGTGGATCATGGATCTCAAGGTATGTGAGGCTTGTCATCAAAAGAGGTGGGAATGCATTTAACAGTTTTGTAATCATTGTTGTTTCTTTTACGAAAGTCTTTGTTTTATAAACTCATGCATTGTCTATTTCTTAATTGCATTGTCTATTCGCATATTCCTTGCTTTGTTTATCTTTATGATTGTCTTTGGGAAATGAGAATTTCCATCTATGGTATATTGGATACGCTCCTTCATATTCTTATGGCTAGGGCAATACACCGCAATATTAATAATAGGTGTGGAATTGGCATCAATATTACGGGTGTGTAACTTTCACCCACAGATTTCTTTACGTCTTCAGTGTTACGGTGTGTAAATGTCACCACAGAAATTATAAGGTGTGTAAATGTCACCGCAGAAACTAAAGGAGGAGTTTAGGTCCATATACATGATTGTTTATTTCAGTGGTTTTGTTGTCTTCTAATGTTTGGGAAAACATGTAATGTTTGGGAAAACATGTAATGTTTTCCAAATCTGCATATGATTACTTAGAAGTTAAATGTTAATTATTCCCCATTTACAGTTTTCAGTGACAGAGCAGAGTTGCGCAACGAAAGTTCCGAGAAGTTAACTTCGTTAGTTGATTATATTCTGATATGTTGATTGTGTTGTATATTCTTTTGCAAACCAAATGATTATTTTATATATATCACTGGAAAGGAATTCTTGTATATGTATTTCTGAGCGGGGTTAGCTTTGAGTTAAATTTTTGTAGCAGATTTCTTAATTGAAAGTTCAAGTGTATAATTTGGATTCGTTAGTGCCTCTTTATTTAGTTAAATTCTTGGTTTAGTCAATTGTTAGCTTAGTGGGCGCTACAATTTTCTTCCCTGAAATGATTCTCCACGCGTAAACAGCTTCTGATACTCCCTTATTTAGCTTCTACACGCATCTTCAATGACTAAGTGTCATCCAAACACGAGCATCACACATCAAACTTGCTGAAAATCCGTGAATATCATTTTCAAACCCGTGTTGCCCTGATTTCTTCCACGTGATTATCCAGCCAAATTCAGTCGAAACAATCACCCATACCAGCTCTATTATGATATATTACATCTTTCCAAAAAGTTTCAGCGATTGAATCGCATAAAATCACGTCCAAATGCAATCGAGAAAATCTGCCAGTGAAGAGCAAATATTTTCCCGCCAAAATATTTTTTTTTGAATTTGTGAAGAAGGTCACCACTTATCCAGTGGTCGCCCCTTATCCGTTGTTGGAATCCGAATAACACATTCCCATGGGGTGCCTTTAGTAATTTTCTGGGGTGCCTTTAGTACTTTATCCTGGGGTGTAAAACACCACTTTTCGAGCCAATTTCGCCGCAAGAGCTTATTTCTCTATAAATACCTACAAAGACATAAAATAACAAAATAAATACAAAAATCGAGTACTAACAATACATACAATTGAGACATATTAGACACATAAATGTGTCAATCAAAGGCCAAGGGGTAACCATGGGCGCATAGCGTGATTTTGGCATGTGGGGCCAAGGAGTAGCCATGGGCGCTAGGCGCGGTCTTGGCATGTGGGGCCAAGGAGTAGCCATGGGCGCTAGGCGCGTTCTTGGCATGTGGGGCCAAGGAGTAGCCATGGGCGCTAGGTGCAGTCTTGGCATGTGGAGCCAAGGAGTATCCATGGGCGCATAGCGCGTTTTTGGCATGTGGGTCCAAGGAGTAGCCATGGGCGCCAGGTGCCGTCTTGGCATATGGAGCCAAGGAGTAGCCATGGGCGCATGGCGCGTTTAGCTTGGGCTAAGCGTGTAACCAAGCTAGGGTTTTAAGCTAAAGGTTGTGAGGGGACCTTAGACGGCCAGGATTTGCTCCTGGGATTGAATGGAAACCGTTGATTGTTGCATGCCTTCACTTTAGTATTCGTGAGGAGAAGGCCAGCAGGGTGGCGCGGATAGCATAGCTAGGGCCATGGCATGGTGCGATTGGCATGGCGCGGCTAGCTTGGGCTAGGTGTGGCTGGCATGATTTGCCATTGGCACAAGGGTGCGCTTAGCATGGTTAGCATGCTTTGGCGCAGTTTGGTGTGGATGGCATGTTTTGCCATTGGCACATGAGATTTGGCTAGCATAGCTAGGGCCATGGCATGGTGCGATTGGCATGGCACGACTAGCTTGGGTTAGGTGTGGCTGGCATGATTTGTCATTAGCACAAGGGTGCGGCTAGCATGGTTGGCATGCTTTGGCGCGGTTGGGTGTGGCTGGCATGATTTGCCATTGGTACACGAGATGTGGCTAGTATAGCTAGGGCCATGGCATGGTGCGATTGGCATGGCGCGGCTAGCTTGGGCTAGGTGTGGCTGGAATGATTTTCCATTGGCACACGGGGGAATTAGGGTTTGGTTTGTCGTAACCCTAATTTGAAAAATATACCCAGGTAATTATTAGAGACATATTAAAATCTTTTTATTAAATGCGCCTAGTAAATGCTTGTTTTAAATTTCTGCTAGGGTTTAGCGTTTTACGATTTTAACCCTAAACTAAAAACCACCATCAACACTTGTCTAAAAGAAGTCAAATTTATTTTATGAATAATTAGAACCTGATAAAAGAAATTGAGTTAATTCTGATCTCTTTTGAGTCTTATCGAATTTAGAGATTACACATACATAATCGGTTCGGTTTGTAACTAAGTTATCTTAGTTGATCAATCGAACTAAGGGAAAATTGCTTCGGGTAATTGTTTCCTTGGTAACATACTAAAACAAAATTACTTAGGTAGTTTCGGTTTTAGTATTGGTTATCTAAAATGGTATGTTAAACCTTCGTGCTTAACGCTTATAGGTAGTACAAGTTCTTATGGATTTGTAAGATCCTTTCGGTTTTCTTTTATGTTTATTCGTTTCTTTGTAATTTTTGTGACAAAAGAGGAGAGAAATATATGGAGTAAAGAAGTTATTTATTATCACTATGAAGGAATATATGTACTTAAACGTTATTGAAAAAATGGGGGTCTAACAACCTCACCCAATATTTCGTTTAGGAAATCTATATGGACAAACTCCAATATAATTCAAAGAGAATCAACTAGACAACCAGACTCAATCAATGGAAATATATCCGAGAGTTGTATCTCTGTTTCACAATGTAATCGACAAATCAAACAGATAGAAATTCGCGAGCCTGATTATTATGTGAAACAACTTAAACGGTACCAAAGACCAATGTTCAAGGGTCAATCAATTTATATCAACAACCAAAGGTTGGATTATCTAATTGATTGAACTACGCACAACCTATGATATTTCAATTATATAAACAAATATAATGCGAAAAATAAATAATACAGACACAAGAAATTTTGTTAAAGAGGAAACCGCAAATGCAGAAAAACCCAGGGACCTAGTCCAGATTTGAACACCATATTGTATTAAGCCGTTATAGATACTAGCCTACTCCTAGTCAACTTCGGATTGGAATATAGTTAATCCCTAACCAATCTCACAATGATCAAGGTACAGTCACATTCCTTATGTCTCTAAATCCTAGAAGGACTCTACACACTTGATTCCATTAGATTATCTCACCCACAACTAAGATTTGCTACGACCTAAAGTTGAAGACTTGATAAACCAATTTGTCTCACACAAAAAAGTCTATTGAATAGATAAATATATCTCCCACAGAAATACCTAGAAGTTTTGTTCTATATTTTGATAAATCAAGGTGAACAGGAACCAATCGATACACCAAAATTATATTCTCGAAGAACAGCCTAGTAATATCAATCACTTCACAATAATATTAATCGTATGGTAGCGAAACAAGATATTGTGGAATCACAAACGATAAGACGAAGATGTTTGTGACTACTTTTTATCTTGACTATCGGAGATTAAATCTCGAGCAAATCTTAGAGAAGATAGTACTCAATCACGATAGAAAATAGTAAGATCAGAACACGCAACTACAGAGAAAATATTTGGGCATGGCTTCACAATCCCAAAGAAGTCTTTAAGTCATTAACCTACATGGTTTTGCAAAAAAACTAAGGTTAAAGGAGAATCGACTCTAGTCGCAACTAGTATCACACAGGAGTAGGTTTCCCAATTGCTAGAGTTCTCCCTTATATAGTCTTCAAATCATGGTTTGCAATCAATGTTAGTTTGGTGACAAAGCATTCAATATTCACCGTTATATGAAAACCTGATTAGACACAGGCTAATATATTTCAACCGTTAGATCGAACTTAGCTTGTTACACACAAATGAAAAGTGACTTCATTTAGATATGAGTAACCGTACCAAAACTTGTACACCTTGTTGTCTCAACAATAGTTAACCGAAGTTAGCCATATGAACACTTTCATATCAACTTTATTCATCTTAACCATAAATACTTCAAATGACTCAAATGAAACTAGTTCTAGAGTTTTTCAATTGTTTATATTCTCGCAGAAGTATACAAGACATGATTGAAGCAAAATCGATTTTGATTCACTCAAATCAATTCATGAACATTATAGCCACGGTTTGCAAAATTTTGCATTCCTTATTATATAAATGTATTAGTTCATGAACAAACCGATTTTAGAACATAACATACTCAAGTATGCAAATGGGTACGCATACCAAAGTGGCCGGACTAAGTTTGGGTTCGCCAGTATGCGAATGGGTACGCATACCATCCAAACTCAGTTAAAAATTTTGGACATCAACTTTACGCCAGTACGCATACGGGTATGCATACTAAGTTCCCGGACTTCCATTAAACCAACCAGTACGCATACGAGTACGCATATTGCGCTATATCCAATCATGGTTAATAGTTCTAAACTCCCTTTTCAATCATTGAAATATTCTTGGAAGATAAACTATTAGCTTCAAAGCAATTTTCAAGTGATCAAATGATCAATACGAAACATTCCGAGTCTACATCAAATGACTGTCTCGCACAAATCATGTAAGATGTTACTAGGCGATTTTCACATGATCATCTTTTGAATTTCGTCAAAAATATAAGATGAACTTGGTTAAAGGGAAAGCTTACCAACACATATTTTGAGAAATATGTAAGCAAGTTAAACTCATCTCGAAATATCAAATGTGTAAAATCGAAGTATATATAACTATACGTCTTTTGTCTCAAATAGGAGATAGAGTAAATAGACTTTTGAGTGATAGATGAGTTCAAGTCTCCCCATACCTTTTGTTGATGAAGTTCCATAAGCGCCCCTTAGTAGTTCTTTGTCTTCAATTGATGAACGCTGTGAAATCCAATGCTCAACTACACTTTTTATCCTAATCCGAGACTTAACTATAAGTAGACTAGAGATCAAGACTTATAGTTTTGAAAACTAAACTTGACAAACAATCTTGAGATAGCAACGCTTGCGATTTCGACCGAGCAGTGCTCTAACATTTATATCTAATGAAAGAGTAAAGCTTAGACTACGGGGAAGAAACATATCATCTTGTTGTGCAGTATTTCATACTAAAAAATGAGAATAACAAATATATTTGGATTGAATATATACCTAGCTATCCTTTAGGGTGAGTAAAGCTTTTGTTATTCAAATATTAACAACGGCATTTATTTTTTGAATATGTGCAGGATATTGTGTTGTTGAAACTTGGAATCAAGCGTATGAAGAATGAGTTATTTTGTAATTCGTTTATCTCTATATGTATTAGAGTTTTGTCACTAAAATTGACAAAGGGGGATATTTTTAGAGCATTTCTCGGTTGAACCCATCAAGCGTTGGTATGTCAAGTTTTGTTGTCATATTTAAGTATCAAAACTCAATAGAGTCATTTGATTAAATGTACTAGAGTCAACTTTTGTTAGGTTACACTGGAAAGCCTAGGAGTATTGAGACACACAAGTATTACCTTGAAGACCTGAAGATATTTAAGACGTATCGACTACAATGAAGATATCATCCTTCAACTTGAGATCACTTACTTGATTTATTTTCATTCCTATCGTTACTTTCAAGTCACTTGAGAATGAAAACATAACATGTGAGGTTATATTTAATACTCTAGTAATTGACTTAGTCATTTTATTATGATCAAAGTATCAAGGAAGAATATTTGATTACGAAGTATAACGTTTATCTTTTGAACTTCGTAAATGCGACATCGACATAATCTATGTGACTTATTACTTAATTGTATATTGGATATAGGTGTGATTTCATCATATGAAACTATATTTGATGACATATGTTTAAAGGAAGTACATATATGAAACTTGTTTTGTAATTGAAAATAAATTAATAGGTGTTTTGGTCCGGTTTTCATTGAAGATCTATTGGATGACCAATTTGAACCTAGGTAAGAACTTTGGTAGAACCGATCTTGACTTATGTTGAGAGTTATGGTACACAGATCTTAACCTAGTTTGGGGATACACGGTAGAACCAATCTTGACTTATGTTGAGAGTCTTGGTAGAACCGATCCTTGCATATATTGGGATACATGGTAGAACCAATCCTAGCTATTGCTGGGAGTCATAGTACAATCGATCCTTACATATATTGGGAGTCATGGCAGAACCGATCCTAGATTATGTTGGGAGTCATGGTAGAAATGATCCCTACCTATATTTGGAGACTTCATAGAACCTATCTTAACCTATGTTAGGAGTCATGGTAGAATCGGTCCCAAAAGAAAAATTGATCCTCTATATTCACATATTACCTTACAGTTTTGTGTGAGTTTGGAATTAAAGTTTACAAAATAAGAAAGTTCAATATGTCGAAATAATTTGAACATGAATATAATTCTTATCCTTTATTGTTCAAAGATATTCCTTAATACTCAAGGTGATCCCAAACCGAAATATTGAGAATTTTTTAATTAAAGATTTTCGATTATATGTTTTTGATTTTTCAGCAAATGAAAACATATCTCTTGGAAAGTTATATTAGTTAAGTGTTAAACTAATATTATATATTTTTAATGAGAGATTTCAGAATTACAGGTTGGATATTAGTTGGAAATATGAAAATTGAAATTAGGTACTTATTGCATATCTTGAGAATATTTTCGGTTTTGGAATTTCCTTGTTGTCCAAACAACCTTGGTCTATCAAAATAGTTGAGTTTGCGTTTCTTGCAAACTATCCTAAGAGCCAGGAAAACTTTATTCGTGTTTTTTTGGTGGAGCCGTCCATCCGGAGAGGAAAGTACCCTAATTAGGCGAATTCTCTTACGACCGTTTATTTAAAGACTTTTGTGGGATCAAGATGCTCAACGAGTACCATTGGTGGGAAACTTGATATGTGCATTGTTATTTTAGCTTTTGATCATTGATTTTTTTGACTAACGGTTGTTGAAACTTTGATTGCACCTGATTTGGTTTTTCTTGAGAGGGTAGATTACTTGGTCTCAACTATACGAAGTTGGCTATGTTCTTTGTATAACGGCTTAATTCTGAGGGTATTCAAAACTGGACTAGGTCCCGGGGTTTTTTTGCATTTGCGGTTTCCTCATTAACAAAATCGTGATGTATTATAATTATTTTATTATAATAAAGTAAATAACACTTGTACGTTAAATCCCAATCACTTGACATTGATCTTATTTTATTATAATAAAGTTCTTAAACGATCTCAAAATTTAATATAAAAAATCATAATAATTGTATATAGAATCTTTATCTTTCTTTTGCACAATCAATATGTATAGACCAAAGGTCCACATACCTAATTGTGTACAAGATTTTTTAAACGATCTCAAAATTTAATATCCAAAATCAACCTAGTATGTAACCAAGATTCGATTCCAACAAGCACAATATTGTAATCTATATTTCAAGATATGAATTCAACAATAACAAGTCTTGTAGGATCTCAGCCAATTATGGCTGAAAGACTATCTTGGTTGATTACGTACTTGTGATAGTCATATTTATAAAGATATCAATATAATGTGGAAAGAGAAATAACACAAGACATCATAATTCTGTTAACGTGGAAAACCACGTATGCTAAAAAAAACCAAGTATTAAGCCAGTTTGAACACCGAACTATATTAAACCGCTACGCACACTAGTCTTCTAAATCTAAGGAAAAAAAGTTTTCTTTTATTCATGATATTTATATCCCAGACGAAATTATACAACAACTACAGAAGAAGAAACAACATCAAAACTTTCTCAATAATTCGAGGAAGAAGATCTCAGTTTTTCTTCTTGATAGGGATGATGATGACACTTTTGAAGATGAACAAAAAAAGAGATGGACAGAGGATAAACGTCTCAAATCAGGACAAAGTCCTTATAGAACTCTTCCAGAGTACAAGTTGAAAGTTGATATACCAAATTTCAATGGAAGTTTCAATATTGAAGACTTGTTAGATTGATCCTATGAAGTTGAGGCTTTTTTGAGTTTATGAAAGTACTTGATCATCATAAGGTGAATTTTTGTGTTTATAAGCTCAAGGGAGGTGTTGCTGCTTGGTGGGAGAAGTTATGTGAAGATTATTTCGAATATGACAAACCACCTGTACGTACTTGGGAAAGAATGAGAAAACTCAGCAGAGACAAGTTTCTTCAAAGAGATTATAAACAACAGTTGTTTGTGAAATTACAAGCTTGTCAACGAGGAGAAAGGTTGGTTGAAGATTATGTGTCAAAGTTTTATAACTTAGTTGCACGTAATCAACTACACGAATCTGAAGAGCAATTAGTAGCTATATTTATTGAAGGACTTAATAAATTGATTCAGCACGACATGATTCAATTTGTTTATACTATGGTTGAAGATAGTTAACAAGCTCTCAGAGTTGAACGTCGCCTTTTTGGTTCTCCAAAAACTCAGCAAGCTAGACAATATTAAACGTTTTCAAAGAATTACAAACCATATCAATCTTACAATAATACACAAATTACTCTTCTTTCCGTTTACAATAACATGCACCCAATTTTTTGTAGAATCAATCACCCGCACCTCAAATAACCTCACATATTCTACCTAATCCTACAAAATCCTCAATGAGTCATCAACCACAATTTAAATTTCTCGTCCAAACAATCCAGTTAATAATCAATTTTCTCCGAGAAACCAACAACAATTTCCACCACAAAAAAACCCCTCAAAACACATATTTTAAATTCTGTAATGATAAGTGTAACAAATGCCAGTAGTTGGGTCATACTTTTATAGAATGTCGTGGTGACAACCAAGATATGTCACATAAATACAATTTGTTACAGAAACTCATAATGATAATGAAGATTCAGAAGAATATGGTTTAAAAACTGATTCATATGATAATGTTGAAATGGATGTAGTTTATAGTGAATATTTTTTAGGGATGATTCTTCCTATGTTGTTGACTCAACCTTCCTTCTCCCAACGTAATAACATTTTTAGGACTAAGTGTTTTATTGGAGGAAAATCATGTGATCTAATTATAGACAGTGGAAATGAGGATAACTATGTTTTTAACCATGTGGTACAAAAATTGGGACTTCCGATTACACCACATCCTATACCTTACTCAGTTGTATGGGTTAATGGCTCTATTTCACATGATATTACACATCAATGCATGGTGAATTTATCGTTTCCTAGATATGAAGATTCAGTTCTATGTAATGTTATCAACATGACTACTACATATCTACTTTCTAGGTAGACCATGGCCGTATGATATTCGGGCAGTTCACAACTGTTTTGAGAACACAAATACTTTTTTCCATGATAACATGAGGAAAACTCTACTTCGCAGTCTATAAAGAACACAAATGATCAAAGAAGTAGTACTTTAGTAGTTTCAATTGTAAAACAGGTACAAACTCATACTCCCAACTCTCATGAAGTCTCTAAACCTGTGTATATGATTGATATTCCAAACAAGATTCAACCTTTACTCCAACAATTTCATAACTTATTTCCGGAAGAGTTACCTAATGGACTACCACCTTTAAGTGATCTACAACATCAAATTGATCTTATCCCTGGAACATCCCTTCCTAATCATGCTCATTACCGAACATGGGATTTTACAGGGAAAAGTTGATAATTTGTTGGCAAAGAGTTTAATTAGACTAAGCAAAACTCCTTGTGCTAGTCCAACATTCTTGGATGAGAAAAAATACAAGGGATGGAGGATGTGTATTAACTGCAAAGAATTGAATAAAATTACTATCCCATACAGATTTCCAATTCATAAATTGGATGATATAATAACTATGCTTATTGGGTCCATTTTGTTTTTTACTAAACTAGATTTGCGCAGTGGTTATCATCAAATCGTATCCATGAAGGAAATGAATGGAAAACATCTTTTAAAACAAGGAAGGCTTATATGAATGACTTGTAATGCCATTTGGTTTATCTAATGCACCCAATAATTTTATGCGACTCATGAAACAGGTTCTCCAAACTTTTCTTAGTAAATTTGGTATTGATTATTTTGACGATATCTTGATTTACAGTCGCAGTGGAGAAGAACATCTTTTCCACCTGTCTCAAGTATTTCAAGTTCTTCATGATAATACTCTGTTTGTTAAATTAAAGAATTATACTTTCTTATCCAACAAAGTCACTCTTTTGGGTTACATAATTTCTGATGATGGGATTGTAGTTGATAGTTCCAAAATTAAAGCTATTTATGAATGGTCAACACCAACTTGTATTCGTGATGTGAGAAGTTTTTATGGGTTGACATCCTTTTACATACATTTTGTTTGGAACTATAGTTCAATTGTAGCTGGTTTAACAAATTATTTGAAGCAAGATACCTTTTGTTGGACTGAAGAAGCTGATAAGAGTTTTCATATGCATAAAAAAAATTATACACTGCTCCAGTTCTTGCTATGCCAGATTTTGATAAACTATTTATTGTGATGATTTTGTTATTGGTATGAGCATTGTTCTTTCTCAAGATGGTTATCCAGTATCATTTCACAGTGAAAAGAATTATGAGACTACAAAGAGACGGTATACATATGAACTAGAGTTGATTTCTCTTGTTCAAGCTTTAAAACAATGGCACCCATATATGGTTTATCGAGAGTTTGTAGTCAACACTAATAATAAAACTCTTAAATTTATTCAAACTTCAACTAAAGTATGCATGATAGATGGTTATCTATTAAAAACCAATATACTTTTTATACTAGACATAAAAGCGGAAAACTGAATCAAGTTTCTGATGCTTTGAGCATTTTCTTGTCATTTTTCGTAATGATAAACATAGCTTTTGATTGCATTAAGGATTTATATGCTGGTGATGATTATTTTAAGAATATTTGGGATACTTGTGGACATATGACTAGAGGAGAAAGTGAATTTTTGATTCAAGATGGTTTTCTTTTTGAACAAAATCTACTTTGCATTCCACATGGATCTTTGCGTCTCCACTTAATTCATGAACTACATGGTAGTGGTCTCAGTGGATATTTTGGTCGTGATAAAATTGTTTCTTTAGTTGAAGAGCGTTATTATCGGCCTTCTTTAAAAAGAGATGTTGTTTAAAAGTGCATGGTTTGTCAACGTTCCAAAGGTACTATTCAAAATACATGACTTTACAACCCGTTCCTGAAGCTCCTTGGGTTGATGTGAGTATGTATTTTATCTTGGGTTTACCACGTACTGCTAAGGGAAATAATTCTATAATGGTGGTTGTTGACAGATACTCTAAGATAACACATTTTGTTGCTTGTAAGTAGACAACAAATGCTTCTAATGTTGCTTACCTATTTTTCAAAGAAATAGTTCATTTGCATGGGATTGGTAAGTCTGTCACTTCTGATCGTGACACTAAGTTCCTAAGTTATTTCTATAAATCTCTTTGGATGATAATGGGTACTAAGCTACGATATAGTACCACTGTACTACATTAATACAACTCCAAAATACCTACAAAATATAAAATAAATGTAATATACAAATTAAACAACCTAAAAAAAGCAACGAGCAATTGGGGGATACTTTTTTTAATTGGGGATAAGCTGCCGACATGGTCGATGGATTGCCGGCATTGAAAAACCATGCCGACAGCTACAGTAAAATATCCCCCAATTAGAAAAAAGTATCCCCAATTAATTGGGGCTATCATCACAGAAATCCAAACATTTCTGGTTTGCATGGAAAAAGGAGAAGGTTTGATTTTTCCTACATAAACAGAAAAAATCGGTTGTCCTCCCCTGTTTTTTAAGTTTCATTTTTTTTTTCCAAGTTTACCCTTCAATCATAGTTAAAAAGAGCCAACCATAGTTAATCTTTAAATCGGTTTGTAATAGGGATAGTGTGAATGACCCGAACCTAATATAAGGTTTTCGCCTATAAAGCGTTTGATAAAAAGCCGAAAAGAAGAGAAAGATGTTAAAAGTTCATATATACCATGATGGTTGTGTTCCATTCTTAATATTAAGATGGATGCATAATGACACTTGCCATTCTTAACCTAAATGTCAATTGGATTCTGATGTAAGTTAGATCAAGAGCAATGTACAATAAATTCAAACTTTAATAGAATGGTGTTGGTCATAAATATTCATCACATGTACTTAGTGTTGAAGCATAACAGATTCTAACCCCTCTTAGTAGAAACTTTTTCTAAACAATAATTCAATGTAGATACATTTAGTCAGAACATGGATGAAATGAAATTGACGCGAGTAAAAGACACTTTGTTAATATGTCCTCTACCAGATGGTCGTCATGTATTAATTAAAATCGTCGGTAACATCTACTTAACACGATTATTGATATCATGACATTTCTTGATAAAATATATTGTCCATTTGGCACATGGCTTGAAGAAATAAATATATGTTATGCTCACCATGGTCATATAAAATAAATTGGGCAACTCACTGCGATGATCGTGCATAATATATTGGGTACTACCCCATATGGTCGTATAAAATAAGTTAGGTCTTCTGTTCTCTGGGTGTATAAGTTAAAATATGTATGCGATACAAATGGTGGTAATACGGGAGAGCTAAGAAAAACCATCTCAACCAGACTTCATTCTAGTTGGTAACATGGGAGAGAAAAATTCTATAAATTGTACACATATTTTTTAGCGAGTTAAGTATTGATACGATGCTTTAGATGTAACAATGAAATTTCTCTCTACCTACTATGGTTAATGGTCTCACTCACTGTTTTGGGTTTGAAGCTGTGTAGAGTTTAACAAAATAACACCTCAGAAAGGTTCTGGATTCAGCAAGATCAGTTAGATAGGAAAGTCACGTCCGCAAAGATGTTAAAATAGTTTGCACACAAACATTTTTCCATGAGTCCCATTATCAGAATTATACATACTAACAAATTCAATAGGTACATGGTGGTGTCTCCAATGGACTTACAAAAGAAAAATATTAGGTTGCGAGCTTCTAAATAATAACTCTAGTATCATTGCTAAGGTCAAGTAAGAAAGTACTACAATTTACAACAATTTTTTTTACTTAAACATACTAATTTGTTACCAACCCTACCAAAATAATCTTGAAAATATTTGCACATGTCTGGCTAAAAAAGTCTTAACCAAACAAGAGTTTAACATATAAAGTAGACGAGCATAACAAACTTAACTAGTGACTAATAAAGATAATTATCTGTAAAACCGAGTAGTTCTGTCATTGTCTGTTATTCCAGCAAAATCCTCATTTCTTTGCCTTCGCAAACCTGAGGCACCGATACTTCTCATCATTGATTTTACAAACCCGAGGCACCAGTACTTCTCATCACTGAGTGCAATTTCTAAAAGCTTCATCCCGGTTATATTGATTTGATGCAGTGCCCATTTTCGAAACTAGCCCAGTTTGATATCCATAACCTGCACAAGGATATGTAAATGGAAGTACTTAGATATACTTATAACCTGCAACAATCAACCTTGAACTCTAACACTAACTGCGGAGCATTAATTGTGTTCTTACATCCATATGACTATAAATAGTAACGAAACAAACTGCATACATTTTTAATTTCAAGATCAACCAAAATGTTAATTGACACTTTATCAATTAGTTAACTTATCTTCTTTAAAATTTGTATGAATACAACTCGCGAATATTTTCTATCCACCAACTGCTAATTTCTCTTCACCAGATGTTATGGGGTGTCCAACAATCAAGCATGATTTTTGCATGAGAAAAGAACTATTAGCAAATATTGATCGGGATGAAATTGTTCCTTAGATTGTACCCTTTAAAGATCTATAGATGTGATAAAAAAAATGAAAAAAATCGACATTAGATTAAGGCATGCATCTCCTACTTATCTTTTCAGATTGAGCCTTTTCACATATATAAGTTTTTGAATTTCTTAGCTCATTACACTTGCTCCAAAGAAGTTTACCAACTACATATGAAACTTAAAACATATCCACAAGATAAAGATCAAAGTTGTTTCAAAGTTCTTGAAATTTCTAAATGAGGAGGATGTTAATATAGCAGATAGTGTTTTCAGATACACGATTTGTGATTGCCGGAGAAACTACAAACAAAGAGAAAAATATATATAGGATGAATGAAAGATAACTTTAGTACATGTAGTGGAACTACAATGTTTTTGAAGGCTATAGCCGCTATACAACTATCTCCATAATAAGAACTCGACCTTTAATTTTGTATGGATATTTTGTATTCCAATCCAATTAAAGTTCAAGCTCAGAGGCAGCAGTGTAATGTATATATCAACCAATCATGAACAAAATTAAAATGACAAACCAATGTAAGTACATACTGGAATTTTCCATCAACAAGTAAATTAGCGATAACCACCTCCTCATGCAATCTAGCATGCAGTATTCCCCAAACCACATTCTTGAAAATGTAAAACAGTTTTCACACATCAGTTGTCTTTGAAGGAGCTCCATAGATTCCAATGAGCGTAAGTCATTTGTGAGAAAAAAATTTTCAAATAAGTTAATACGCTCATTTGACTAGCATACAATTTATTCTATGCAATCTTATACAACCCAATTTATTTTATATGATCATCATAACATAATACCCGATTTATTTTATATGACCATAGCATGTATAATGTGTTTTTTTTGTTGTTATGTTTGTTGAATGGATAGTATATTGAATGAAGAAATGTTTTGATATCACGTAACCATAATTTCCCATCTCTGTGAGCAATAAGACTATTATCCGGAAACAGGTAATCATAATTCGTACTAACTAACAAAAACAAGAATTCTTCGAGTCAATAAACATCTCTAATAGTCTTATAAACGAAAACTGCGTTGCAAGGCCAAGATCGACAAAAATAGGAGATCCTTCAAATTTGTACTTGGCATATCCGTGGGTCATGGACGTGGATAACACCAGAAGTGATCTGATACATCATACAAGTAGAGCATAACTTGATTAAGCCCACTCAATATGTTGTCTAAGGTGAGTTGAAGCACAACTCATGACATTAAAGCATGTGTGCCAACAGAACTACATCAAAAAGATTGAGTTTCAAGATAGAAACAAGGATAAATTTGTGTGACAATTATGTCTAAGCTATTAGAACAAGAAGGGGAAAGACATCCAGAGAAGACGTTTCAAGTAGATACATACAAATGAATAAAATCGTTGCTTGATGAGAACTGGAGAAGGCACAAGTGGAGGATCGCTCCTTTGCATTGCACGTAAGTAATCAAAAATATTAAGTACATCTTCTGGTTCCATGACAAAGTTGTTTTCGCGGTACCTAGAATACATTCACCAACAATATTTACAACTTGTTAGATTTATTAGCACCCAATGCATAAAAAAAAACCAAAGCAATATTCCAATTAAAAGAAAGATTAATAAGTTGTTTCTCATCATTTCAAATAAAACTAGACAACTTGAAGAAACTAATACGAAAAAACAAAAGGGTTTGGTAGGATCTCATCAATTCAAACAAAACCAGTTATGTACTTCCCAAAGCAATGAAGAACTCACATATTGTCAAATTGTCAAATTCTTTTCCAGTACATGCATACATAATTGGAAATCATAAGAACAAAACTAAAGTGAGAACTGAGAATTAAAATAGAAAACATTGCATAAATGCACCTGTCCAGATTGTGTTATGTATCGCTTGAGTTTCTTGTACAAATTTTGAAGCTATGAGTATGTTCCGCTAGATCTTACCACTACTACAAGGATTAAAAATTGAAAAACCAAATCAAACAATCAATACAGATCTTCCACATATGATCTGATTTTTCATCAACCTAATTGACAAGATGAACAGATCAATACCAGTAAACGGCTTAAGGTTTCAAAACTAAGATACAAAATATATGCAACTTAAACGCAATTCAAAATTGATTTTACCTTAGTAAGATCCTCTATATTATAATGAATAAGTGGAAATTGAGTAATTAACATCCATTCAGAACGACCAGTTATTAGGTCCAGTCTCTGCTGGGTTTTTCAGCGGAGGAAGAAAAGAAAATCTGAGAATCGAAAAAATAAGAAAGGAATAGCCATGCCGGGTTTGGTCAAGTTAACCACCTAAGGGACTACAAAGTCATTTCAAACCAATTTTATGTGACACAAGAGGACCCATTTAACTCAGTCTGTCTAATATTATTGACTGAAACGTAGTCCTTCTGTGAGGCTTGACTCACTCCTTTGGATTTCCATGGGGATTGCTCAATTAATTGTTCTAAAAAAGCATAAAAATTCATCTAACATTTTTTTTTCGCAGCTTTCCTGTAGAGTCTTTTTGACTTGAGAAATTGTCATGATTTTTTTTTTAATATTTTTTATTATTAGATCAAGAGTATTACATTAGCTAGTTGGAAGCCTAACAAGCTAATCTCCAACAACATACTACTACATTAATTAAACAAGTTGTTGTGCTAACCTACCAGTGAGCCTCATGGGTAACCTAGCTAAGGGAGCCAAAGCGGATGGGGGCTGAGCTTGTGTCACAAGGGGGGCAAACTAACACTACCTTCCATGTTAATTCCTGCAATATTATGCCATTGGGGGCTTGAACCTGAGATCTCCTGGAAAGCATGAAACTTTGGGGAACAGGATGACCAGCTGAGCTAAGACCCGTTCTTAATTGGGCCCCAAGCCCATGTACATGATACCATTACAAACCCTAGTTAGCAATTCGCCGTACTATTCGCGAATAATTAGCGAATTGTTACGTATCGGTCGGGACCGAATAAAACGCACGTATTACTCCAACCACGAACAGTGTACGCGATTTATATGGTCTTGACGAATTATCCGCGAATTTTACGAATTCACGAATAATCCGGTAGTTCGGTTCGCTTTCAAATAGTTTTACAAGTCCATACTTAAGCCCATTTAGCCTCACGCTTAAAAGCCCATCCAACTTTGTAGACCCATTATAACTCATTTCAAATTTTTTCACAAAAATTGAAGACAGAGGGAATCGATCCCATCACCTAAGCCTAAGTTCTGAGAACTCCAACCATTGAGCTGCGCCTTAATTGGTGATCTTCATTGAGATATTATAAACATCTACATTTTATCGTATTTTATATGTATTATTATACCCGAAAGTTATTTTAATATAGCCGAACTTTGAGCGCCGCACTAGCATCTCAAAAACGAATTATACACGTACGTATGCCGTTCCGAATTACTCCCGAATCACGAACCGTTGACCGGATTCTTGACCGAATTTAATTTTTACAAATCCGTATAATACCCGTACGTTTGCCGTTCCGTACGTATGCCGAATACCGAATTGCTAACTAGGTTACAAACTCGTTCTGAATCATAGCCGTTTAAACCTGAGTTCTGAGAAAACTAGGGTTTTGAGTCTGAGATATCATTATTAGAGGAAGAAAAGAGGAACTAGGGTGTAATCTAAGAATCATGGAAAATCCTACATCGTTTTTGTTCTCCGGTCTTCATTTCAATCGAAAGAAGTTTGCTGATGATTTTGCTAGATTCAGTGGTAAATCTAATGAGACAGTGGTCGAAAAGGAAGAAGAAGTAGAACCAGAACCCAAACCAGAAACAGTGGTTGCTTCTGGTGGAAAGAAAAGGAAACGAAAGGGAAAGACTGAAGTAAATGTTGAAGGTTTTAGTGTTTTCAAAACATCTGATTCTGTTGTTGATGTTGATGAGAAAAAGAAGAAGAAGAAGAAGATACTAGATGTTATCACTGAAGAGAAAAAAGAAATCAATAGACAAATTGAGGTTATAATTTTAGCTCTTATTTTATATGTTTTGTTCATATTTGATTTGATTAGGGATAAAGGAATTAATTGTGGTTTTTTTGTTTGTGAAATTTTTAGCGTGATGCATTGTTTCGTAAGAAGCATGGGATTCATATTTCTGGGCATAATGTTCCGTCGCCCCTTCAGAGTTTCGAAGAGTTGAGCTCCAGGTAATTAACATGTTTTGCTGTATTTGTGGATACGAGTTTACAAGTTATTGCTCAGATTTAGGATTTCTGTTGATTGTTGTAAGAATGAGGTTTTGATGCTTACAATTGGTTCTGTCTACAGATATAAATGTGAACCATATTTGTTACACAATTTAGCAGAACTTGGGTTTAAAGAGCCAACACCAATCCAAAGGCAGGCTATTCCAGTCCTCCTATCTGTATGCTCTTCTATTTAGCTCTCTTTATCATCTTCCTAGTTGCTTATCTGTTAGTTGTACTTGAAATTTTTTTAAAAAAGAAAGATTATACTAGTACAGTTCCTTTGTGTTAGTGTTTCTATTTTTCTGAAGTTTTGGTTTCCTTGTGTATTCTGTGTAGGGCCGAGAGTGCTTTGCTTGTGCTGCTACAGGATCTGGGAAGACCTTGGCTTTCTTATTGCCTATGCTTGTGAAACTTAAGGTATTACTTGCAGTGTTTTCTTTGATATTCTTGAAATGTTGTATTTTTACAGCCATACACTATATATCATCTTCTTTAGATTCGTTGAGGTTGAATCTCTAAATTAGTTGTTCTCCATATGACCAGCCTGGATCAATGGATGGAGTGCAAGCTGTAATTCTTTGCCCAACGCGAGAATTAGCTGCCCAGACAACCAGAGAGTGCAGGAAGTTCGCTAAAGGAAAGGGATTTTATGTTAAGTTGATGACCAGAGAACTTGCGACAAATGGTGACTTCAAAAAAATGCATTGCGACATTCTTGTATCTACACCTCGGCGCTTACAGTTTGCTATCCGGAAAAGAAAGCTTAATCTAAGCAGGTATTGTTTGTATCTATTTATTTTGTGTGACTGATGACACCAATATGGCATATTCATGTCTATCTCACTAGTAGTGTATCTATGTTTCTGATCCAGGACATTAGAATTACACGTACCAGAGTTTATTATAGCAAGCTTAATTATAGCCATAGGTTGTGAGGAGTTTAGTACTATGTTTATCCTCAAGTTACTTCCCTTGTTTATGAATGAAAACAAGCTAGCAAGCTATAGCACGCCGAGAAATAGCAGTCCCACACTTATGAAATTGATCAGTGAGCTGTTTTGATTTGTGCAGAGTAGCGTACCTTGTCCTGGATGAGTCTGACAAGCTATTCGAGCTTGGATTTGTTAAGCAAATTGATTTAGTGGTCAAAGAATGCTCAAATCCTTCCATAATACGATCATTATTCAGTGCCACTTTACCTGATTCTGTGGAAGACCTAGCCCGATCGATCATGCACGATGCAGTTCGAGTTATTGTTGGAAGGAAGTAAGTATTAGATGCAACCATTTTATTTGAGTTTGGTTTAAATGGCTGAGAATATCGTTGTTAGCAATCCAATATGACTTAGAGAGGTAAAATCCAGAAGGCATCATCAGCATTTGGCGGCATAGTAGAAATGTATAATACATTGATGATGTAGGTTGGCTGGATCTTGTTTTCTTGTCTACTAACTCCCATGTAAATCACACTGTGGACTGGAGATCATTTGGAATTTTTTCTGGCAAAATTTTCTACATCTTAAATTATGATCAGATATTTTAGGCCATTTAGTAGGTGTAAGGCGTCTACAAGTCACGTTCTTGCAAGCACAGGACAGATACACATTTTCTTGAATATTGTTGGATTCTTATAAAGCGAAATTCGTTTTTGTGGGAAACATTGAAAAGTACTTTCAATATTAGGCCTTTACGCTAAAGTGTCTGTTTCTTGGCACAGGAATTCCGCATCAGAATTGATTAAACAGAAACTGGTTTTCACTGGATCTGAAGAAGGGAAGTTGCTCGCTATTCGGCAAAGTTTCGCGGAGGTATAACTGTATTTAGTATTTTATTTACTTTTTGTTTCTCTTTGCATACTGTTTGCATAGTTATGACATGCATTAGTGATTTAATTAGATCACTCTCAAACTAATTCTAAGTTCATGTGAAATGTGTCTATAGAGTTTGAACCCACCTGTACTAGTGTTTGTCCAAAGCAAGGAACGGGCGAAGGAGCTCTATAGGGAGCTAGCATTTGATAATATTAGGGTCGATTGTATACATGCAGATCTGACCCAAACAGAGGTGAATCTCATCCATTGCCTTTTGAATTTCACAAGATTCTCTTTACCTTAAACATATAAATGTGATGAAAACTTATCTTCTTTTTCTTTTGTGCAGCGAGACGATGCAGTAGATAACTTCAGAGCCGGAAAAACATGGGTTTTAATTGCTACTGATGTTATTTCTCGGGGTATGGACTTCAAGGGCGTCAATTGTGTCATTAATTATGATTTTCCTGAAACTGCTTCAGGATATATACACCGAATAGGTATGTCACCTGAGTACAGCATGTTGTTTCTAGCAGCATTGCACATATTATTGTCGTATAGAATTCCAATTAGGGAGTTCCAAAGGTGGAATCTCTCAACAACGAGGGACTGTAAGAAAAAAGTTTGAAAAGTCATTTCATATTGTTGGAGCATCATACTTTGTCTACTCTTTGAATGTTTAGATAACCTGTTGACGACTAGTTTCTTTTATTCATCATTGTCTGCGTTTTTGTTTGATCATACTTTCTGTGCTGGGGCAATGAGTTTCCGATGTATGACTATTGAACTGAATCTGTGGTTGATTATAGGTCGGACTGGCAGAGCTGGACGGGCTGGAGAAGCTATTACTTTATTCACAGAGGCTGATATACCATTTTTGCGAAACATAGCCAATGTGATGGCAGCTTCAGGTTGTGAGGTTCCCCCGTGGATTATGAACTTAGACAAGCTGAGGAGGAGGAAACATCGTCCAAGAAGAGATTCTATTTCAACTAAGCCGAAAGACGAAGAAAAAGAAGAGAAAGAAAAAGAGAGAGAGGAACTGCTGAAACGCAAGAAGAAACCTCGTTCAAGTAAAAAGTCGATTAGAAACAAGTCAAAAGGCAAAGCCAAAGGAGAGAAAGAAGAAGAAAGAGAAGGCTCGCCTACGCGCAGTAAGAAACCTCGTCCAAGTAAGAAGTCTATTACAGCCAAGCCAAAAGACGAAGGACTAGCAGAAGTTTCTGACAAACCGAAAAAGAAGAAGAAACGGCTTCCAAGTAGTGATCCCATCAAGTCAAAAGTCACTAAAGAAAAAGCCACCCCAAAGCTCAGGAGCAAGAAACGCAGTCTGACCGAAGACTCACCCCAACAAAGCCTAAAATCAAAGAAGGTGAAATAATAGGCTTGCCCATGCTAAGAAAAAGAAACAGATGTTTGTAACTAACTTACATATTCACTGAAATTGATTTTTTCAAGTTTTGTGGTATCTTTTCTCAGACTTTGTTTTGTACGTCTTCTTATTTGATGTTTTAGAGAAGAATCCTATTATTGGGGTTATGAAAGTCAATTGTCTTTTGGGGCTATTTAGGGTCATGAAATAGTAAATGAGGTTACCCCTTATCACATCGTATTTTTAATGTCTATTATACCCCTATCCGAATTTCACTATTCATAAAAAACAAACAAACCCAAATATTTAATCTTCCCTTTCTCATTTACAATCACGATGAAGATGATGATCATGATTTCATCATGATCATAAAAAACTTAAAAACTAAATCTATTATCTTCTCCCCATCCTTCTCTTCTCATTCATAAATCGTGAAAAGGTGATGAGCATAATTTCATCTTGATGAAGATGATCATCAAGAAAACCCAAAACTATTTTCTTCTCCTTCTCATTCAAAAATCATGATAAAGATGACGATCATCATAGAAAGAAAAAACTAAGAAAATCCACCATTTATTTGTGTTTTAAATGGTTAAAAAAATCCAATTCGACGAATTTCAGGTAAAAAAAGAAACAGTTTCTCAAAGTATTTACGGTTGGGAGTTCTTAGATTCCCAAATCAAGATTACGGCTGGGATAGTTTGTTGACCCAACCGAGAGTCCATGTTTCGGCTTGGTTTTCCAACCGAAAGTTTTTTCGATTTTTTTTGTTTTGGTTTCCAGAACCAATTACGACTGGGAAAACATCAAATCCCAGCCGCAACGAACACTTATTCGGCTAAGATAATTTTTCGACCCAACCGTAGAACGCAAAAACGGTTGGGAAATGATGGTGTTCCAAGCCGTATTTTTATTTATGGCGGGGAAATAAAGAACTCCTAGCCGAAATCATTTTTCTGATAATTTTTGTTTTTAGAACCAGTTGAGGCTGGGTTTTCCCAGCCGTAACTTGTTCTGGAAACAAAAAAAAAAATCAGAAAACTAATTTCGGTTGGAAAACCAAGCCGAAACATATACTTTCGGATGGGAATCTAAGAACTCTCGGCCGTAAACACATTCAGAAACTTTTTCTTTAACTCGAAATTCATATAATCATATATTTTAACCATTTAAAAGTAAAAATAAATGGTGGGTTTTCTTAGTTTTTTTTTTTTTTTTTATGATGATCACCATCTTTATTATGGTTTATGAATGAAAAGGAGAAAGAGAAGATGATAATTTTGGGTTATCTTTATGATCACATCATTCTCATCATGATGGAACCATGATCATCATCTTTATCACAATTTATGAATGAGAAGAGAAGGATGGAGAGAAGATAATAGATTTAGTTTTTTTTTTTAATGATGATCATCATGATCATCATGATTTGTAAATGAGAGGAGAAGGAGAAGATTTGATTTAGTTTTTTTTTTAAAATGAATAGTGAAATTTAGGCAAGGATATTTTTGACTTTTTCATATACCCTTGAGTCCCCCTATCCATTTTTTGGCAGCACATAGCATTTTAGCCCCCAAAACCTCTCACCTCTAGAGCCCCAATAATATGATTCTTAGAGAATTCTTTCATGTTAATTTTTTTAATATGCTCTGCGACATGCACTGTAGTTTTCCTCAATAAACAAAAATAGATCTTATCGAACTTAAATCAACTTCAGCAAGGCTCCTTTTCCTCTCTCTCTCAATATACTACACACCCGAGGCACCCTTGCCGCAAATCCTGCCCAAATCTAAAAATTACAATTGCATGACAAACCCAAATAATGATCATCGAATGAGGTTAGCTTGTGTTTTGAGCAAAATGTTAAATTTCGTGCTTCTAGAAATCATTACAAATTGTGTACTAAGACTAGCTTATTTTTCTGCCGGAGTGGCATCCAAACAGACTCGTCACTTTAGACTTTTCAGATCCCAGTCTTCCAAACAGGTATAAGGCTGAGTGTAGTGGAGGATGGGAGTATGGGGTTGAGCAGTGTCGACACGTCAGCAGGAGGAAAGCACTTAGTGCAGCGGTGGGGGAGGGAATTTCAATATGGGCGAGGGAAGAGACATAGCTTGAGCGAGGGCATTCAAGTCGTTTTGAAAGCGAGACAGAAGACGTAGCTTGACTGATCAACAATTATTAGTCTTAGTGTACAAATATTTGAAAACAGGCGAGGTTGTGGGACTTGCTTAAAATATTTTGGGCGATGTTAAGGACGTCGCTTCCAGGCGAGGCCCCTAAAATCGCTGTTTTTCACAAAAGCGAGGTTAAACACCTCGCTTTTCCATTTTTTCTGGCGATGTCCTAAACCTCGCCCCTGTTTAAATTCCCGCTGAGATCCCCTGCTTTCGAGCAGAGAGAAATTGTGCATTTCAATTAAGCTTTTAGTCATGGCCGCATGTCACTATCATCCCCATGTTTTTGTCCACTACACTCGGCCTAATTATCCCCACTTTCATCCAAATAAGTGGCGTTAATCTGAACCCTTCATTCATCTAAAAATTCATTCATCTAAAAATGGTTAATTTTTCGGGTTCCACGGTGCCATAAACAGTAGTTTATGACACGTCGTGGGGAAAGTTTTGGGGATAAAAACGGGGTACATGAATTTAGAAGACAGAGAGACTCTCTGAACTGCTCTACTCCCCCTTCTTCTGTTCCTTTTTTCAGTGGTGCTACAGAAACATACTTTCGTCTTTCCCTTGGTCTCTTCCTTGCCTTCCACAGATCCACACTGTTAAATCCTGTTTTACTGTCAAGTAAGTCATTTTTGCTTGTTTTCTCATGGAGTAGTAGTAAAATAAGTATGTTAAATTCGATTTTGAGAAATGAGGTTCTGTGATCAGGAAATAGTTGTGGGATTTTGTTATTTCTTACATTTTCCCTCATAATATACCCTCATAAATCGCAGTTAGGCTGATTATTTATTTTTTATTTTTTTATTTTTTTATTTTTTTTCAATTGCATGCTTATTTGATGTTGGAGTAGTTACTAGTAAGTAGGTTTTTTTTTATTTTTTTTGATTATGGTGGTCTCAATTCGTTTTACATCAGCGACATTCTTTGAGTACGAATTTCCATAACAGTACCTGCACTTATTATTTCAGATGGTGAATGAATTTTAAGATGATGGACCACCTCATATACTGAACTATATTGATGCAGGGGCTGGAATAATAAGTTTGGCAGCAGGCCATTCCAGTTTAGGCGAATGGCTACGCCCGCAGTGGTTATAGACGATCACTGTACAGTTGTTGTTAGGGAGAAGAAGGGAAAAAGGCGAATTAAGTGCAATTACTGTGGAAAGGAGGTAACTAATCGTTATCGTCTTATGAACCACTTGGCAGGAATACGTAAAAATGTACTACCTTGTGATGAAGCTCCAGAGAAAGTGAAGGCGCGAATAAAAAACGAGATAATGAGAAGAAAGCAAGCAGATGCGAACACTAGCTCTAACGACCCCCGTAAGCAAAATGGGGACATTCATGTGTCCAGTCAACCCAGTTTTTCAAAGAAGAGGAAGCACTGCGCTACAATTGAGTCTGGATCAAAAGAGAAAGATGAGATGGCACAGAGTTTGATTAACCCCAAACAGTTAAATGCAGGGAAGATTGAGAAAGTAGCTAAAGATAGCTCATCCAGGCAGATCCAAAGGCGTATTGGCAGATTCTTTTTCGAAAACAATATAGACTTTAGTGCTGCAAGCTCGCCTTATTTCCAGAAAATGATGCGTGCTCTTATGGGATGTGGATCCGTGGTGTATAAGGTGCCCAGTTGTGAAGACCTCAAGGGGTGGATTCTACAGGAAGAACTGAAAGCATCACAAGAGCATGTGCGAGAAATTGTGCATTCATGGGGAAGCACTGGATGTAGTATATTGTTGGATGGGTGGACCGACGGGAAATGGAGAGATTTTATTAATTTTGTGGTTGATAGCCCACGGGGTCCCATTTATATGAAGTCTGCCGATGTGTCAGATGCTATAGGAGATGTGGATGCGATGATCGCATTATTAAGTGGAGTTATTGAGGAGGTTGGAGTTCAGAATGTGGTTCAAATCATCTCATATACTACTCTTGGTTCAGTTGACGTTGTGGGTAAAAAGTTAACACAGAAATACGGGACTATATCCTGGACTGTTTGTGCATCTCACTGCATAGGCCTCATCTTGGATAAGATAAGAATGTTGGACCCTTGGAGAGGTGTCCTTGGTAAGGCAAAGGATATTACTAAGTTCATTTGCAGTCATGAGACAGTTTTGAAGCTTACGAGGAAACACACTTTTGGGCTGGATATAGTCAGTTCCAGGAGGATTAGATCGCTGACGCCATTTCTAATGTTGGAGAGAATTGAGTCTCAAAAGATGAATTTGAAGAACATGTTCAGTTCATTAGAATGGAAGAAGTCTACCTTAGCTTCAACAGCTGATGGAATGCAAGTGGCTGATTTAGTCACTGGAGAGTCGTCTTTCTGGAATGAAGCCCAGATGCTTTTGAAGGGAAGTATTCCACTCGTACGTGCTCTGCATCTAATTAACGGAGGAGACAGTAAACCCCAGTTGGGATACATATATGAAACAATGAAACAAGTAAAGGAGCAAATAAAAGAGGAGTATAAAGACAATGAAACCAAATATCAGCCTTTCTGGACAGTCATTGACGGGATTTGGAATAACCAACTCCATAAACCTATCCATTCGGCTGCCTACATTTTAAATCCGAGTCTCTTTTACTGTATGGATTTCTATGATGATGCTGAGATGAAGGACGGGCTTTCGCACTGCATTGAGCGAATGGTAGAGGATAAACGTGCTCGATATTTAACATTGTTACAGTTGGATGACTATATGCAGGCTAATGGTACTTTTGGCGATGGGAATGCTATTGATCAAAGAATGACTATTTCTCCGGGTTAGACTTTTTCCGACTCTTGTTTCTTATTGTGGGTTCAGTTTTATTTTTCCCTTAGTCTTAGATCCCTAGATAGTTAATGGGATCGGATATTTGAATTACGATTGCTTCTCTGCATGTAGAGAAGTGGTGGTCCTTGTATGGAGGTGAATGCCCTGAATTGCAAACTTTTGCTATAAGAATTTTAAGTCAGACGTGTACTGGTGCCTTGAGATATGGTCTGAAAAGGAGTCTATCTGAGCAGCTACATATGAACGGAAGGAACTGCGTAGAGCAAAAACGGTTGAATGACCTCACATTTGTTCATCATAATCTCCGGTTGCAAAATGCTGTATCTATTTCAAAGACAGATTACAGAGAGATATTTCTTGAAGAGACGGATCATCCAATGGATGAATGGGTTGGTGGAGGAGACGTGAAAGAATCAGTGGCTGATTAACATGGTGATTAGATTAAGGTATATGAATCTTTTGTAGCAAAGCTTGTCGTAATGCATATACATAATTAGTCTGAAACTCTGAATATATAACAAGGAACAGAATTTTAAAAAATTGTGGCCGAGGAGTCACTTCAGGAGATGCCACTCCTTGGCTTACCTTTTGTATATGATATTGCAGCATCTGCATTACTTTTCTAAGTCCTGGTATCAGTTTGAATTTTTTTTCTTTGAAAGAAGCTTGAATTGAGTTAGTTTACTTTTCACTCTCTTATCTTATATATATTGAGATTATGAACAACGATATGTTTATCCATGTTACAAATTACCACTTGAATGCATACGAGAAACTTACTATTAATTTGTTTGTCCCGCGTGAGGCTATAACTGAATTATATGAGAGAAAGATGTTGGCATTTTATTTAAACTTTGTAATTCTCCTTTGTTTGTCTGAAAGAGTTTACGAGCAAGCAATTGAAGTCTGAAAGTATCACAATCTCAGGAGAGATGGTAAAAGAGATTTATATTCAGCCAGTGTTTGTTTGATTTTTGTTGTTGTCTTGCGGAGAATTCCAGTTGTTATTCCAACAGGTGCTGCTGTTACTACTTTAGCTTCTTAGCCAAGAGGGAAAAAATGTTCCAAATAAAGCCTAGTATCATATCTTGGAATGTGCAGGGGCTTAGGTGCCCAATCAAAAGAACCATGGTTAAATATATTGTTGATGCTTCTCGTACTAACCTCATTTGCTTGCAGGAATATAAGAAGGAGAATTCCTCCAATTCTGAGATTATGGATATTTGTCGGTCTCGGGCCTGCAATTGGAACTTCCCTCCCTCTCTATTGATGCTTCAAGTGGTATTGTTTGATTGTGGAAAGCCTGGTGACTTCAAAGTTTCAGATATGCGCCAAGGTATTTTTACTCTCTCTATGAAGGTTGTGAACAAGAGTGACAAATTCGCTTGGTTTCTTTCTATCGTCTATGGTCCTAATGACCTGTGATGAGACCAGATCTTTGGCATGAGGGGTCCAGATGTCCTCTTCCTTGGCTAATTGCTAGCAACTTTAATTTGGTACGATGCCCAAGCGAGAAGCGAGGTGGTAATGTTGTTATAACTTCATGTATGGGCGTTTTCTCCTCTTTTATCAACAATTTTGGTCTGGTTGGTCTTCCACTTCAGGGAGCGCTTTTCACCTGGTCTAATGGGCAGGTGCAGGACCCAATAAGGACTCGTATAGACAGGTTGTTGATCTCTGACAGATTGGTTTCTGAATTATCCAGATGTTGTGCAAGTTGCTATTCTCGCAGACTCACCCCTGATCACATGACATTGCTAAGAGATGCATTTGATTTGATGGCAGCTGGGGTTTCCCTCCTTCCAGGTTTGGAACATGGTGGTTTTCTGCTGCTTCATTTCAGTCACAAATAGAATGATGGTAGCTAGGTATGGCAATTTGCCCCACCCAAACCCATCCCCGTGGGGACCCGCTCCTACGGGTTAGGGTTTTACCCGTATAAACCGGGAACGGAGCGGGTATGGGAATCCCCGAAAATAGTAATGCGGGGATGGGGTGGGAATGGGATTCAAGGTCCCCACCCCATACCCGCCCCATATCATAACCTATTATATTTGAATGGGGAACTTTTTTGGAAGATAACGAAGAAGATCGTGATGAAATGATTAACATGGAGGAAGATGGTTAATAATAAGAAACTAAAAAGTAAAATGAATCATAATACTCAATTGTGGATCAATTGTTTCCTTTATTTTTCAGTTTTAGGTGGTTATTATAAACTTAAAATTTTAAAATGCACGCTTATTATTATTTTGAACAAATTATAATTATTTTTAAATTATAATTATTTACAAAATTTTAAATATTTATTGTAATGTTATGGTAACCCATGGGAAACCCATCCCCTACGGGGATTCCCCATACCCGTTCCCGCCCCATTCTTATGGGTAACGGGTAGGGGATGCGTTTTGGTTTTTTAAACGGGGTAGAGGATGGGATTCAAGGTCCCCGCCCCATTGCCATCCCTACTAACTAAATTAATTAACTTAAACACATTATTAGTGTTAATTAAACAAGGATAAATTAGACATTTTGAGAAAACTAATTCAGCAGTGTTGTGTTTTAATTCATAATGATCCGGATTTTATCTTATTAGGTATACCCAATTAATATGGGTATATCACAATTTGGACAAGATAATTTATATAAGTATGACCATTTTTTTACTTCGGAAAACATGAATGAAAGGACTGGCTGGCTAAACAGTGACCTTTTAACCATTCTTTGAACATATTAAGCTCCAAAAAACCAAGGTGATACTCAAAGAGTTACACCAACACCGGCCATATTATTTGGGCTAAATGAAAACCATATCTAGGAAAAATGAAACAAAAACCCCAAATATTTTTAAATGTGCAAATTACATCTATTTCATTTTTCAAGAATACCCAGCCTACCCTATTCTTTTTTATTCTTCTCCGTGTGAGAGACTTATCGTCTCTCACTCGTACCACCAACACCAGAAACTCCTCCTCCTCCTAGTCGCGCACCATCACCATCACCATCACCGCCAAAATCAAAACCACGACCATTTATATGCTCATTCACCAACCGTCTCCTTCGCTTCTTCCCCCGCCACCACCATTAGCAGTACCTCCTTCCAATTCTCTTCATTTTAGTTGTTGTGTAGAACTTAGGGTTTTAAATTGGTTGAAATGGAATAACAAAAAGAGGATATTGAATGATAATATGATAATCGTCGGAAGTAGATGTTCGATCTACTTCTAATCTCCTATAATTCATGCAACAATCTTCTCCTTCTCCGGTATCCACCCTCTCCCAGATTCAATTATGGGGTTTTTTTTCTTACTAATATGTAGATTTCTTATCTAAGGTTCATCATTTCATTATTTAATTGGTGAATAACCTTTACTGATTTCAAATTGGATAGCGTAATGTGACAAAGTTACAATTTTTATGGTCAAAATTGGATCTGAGATTGAGATGGGTGATTTATCGATGAAGGAGATTAAAGGGGTAATTATGGAACTGATGGTGGAATTAATTTGCTGAAGTAGACAGAGATGTAGCTGAGATTTTGGTCGATTGTTGTTGAAATTCATGGGTATGACAGAAAGAAGAGCAGTGATGTTTGATGCTGGAAATTATAAAGAAGAGATGGTTTTGCTAGTGGATATGATAGTTTGGCAGCAACATCAGTGTGGGTATGGTGATGAATGTTGGAGCTGAAAAGATGGGTTTAATGGTGGTAGTGAGTGATTGAAGTTGCAGTGGTTGAGTTGTGCTGGTAAAATCAGTTGAAGAATGAAGGGAATGAACTCGTTGTTGTTGGTTGGTTCATGACTGAGATGCATTTTGCAGTTGCTTCAAATGGAGGATACATGCAGTGAAGATAATCACCTGCAATATGTTGGAACCCTTTTTGGTTTCATCAATTCTACTATTATTTTGGAACCAAAATAGGTTGCAACCCTTTTTGGCTTCATCTTTTCTTTTCTAACTGTGTATTATTGAGTTGTCCAAGTATGTCGAAATTGGATTGTGTTATGAATTATTATCATGACTTGTTACCATTGTGTCGAATGTCGATCGCCAAAAAACGGTCATTGGTGTGTTTCCTGTTATAGTTTAATATTTCGCTGTATTAAACTGCTCCCTTGGAACATGAAAATGTTTCACGCCTTGAAATATATCAAAATTTTGAGTTTAAACCAAGCCATGATACGACCCTTTTCCTTTTGGTTTCACCAGCAATATGTTGGAACCCTTTTTGGTTTCATCAAAAAACATACATAACATTCTACGATAGTATGGTGTGGGTTAAACATAAATGACACAATCATAATTGAAACCATTCATAAAACTTTTATAAACTATTATCATCATTTAATTTTACAACTACTTGACAATACACTAATTTTTATGTATTCGTTTATAATTTTTTTAGTGGTTTATCCATCAGGTTCATAGATTTCATATTCTTATTCTTTCCACCAAATTATTCATTCACAAATGAGTTCACCTTCTTCCTCAAATGCTCATCTCTGACTAGAGTTACTTGCTCCATCATTTGTAGACCCAAAGTTACAGAAAACTGCTCGGGAGTGGTCTGCAATATCATATTCTTTAATCTTTATTCTCTTTAACTTGAAACAATCTGGTAATAAACGTGGACTTTTCTTGTCATATGTACTTAAGATCATCTTTACGGCTACCATTTTTTTCTTCAATTCCTCTTCCTTCATCACACCTTCATAGAATGGTTTGTGGAAATTCTAAAATGGGCATGCTACAAGGGCCTTCATATGCTCTTTATTATTTTATATCAAAGCCTTTATTTTTAGGAGTCGCCACACACAAATGTATCAATGAGCACCTAAACGAATCTTCACGTATTTTCCCTGCAAAACAAAACTGATTTTAGCCAAAACAAGAATAAACTAACATTGCCAAACCAATACTGGTTTCATCAAAATTACCAAAAATAGTTTCATCAAAATTACCAAAAATAGTTTCATCAAAATTACCAAAAATAGTTTCATCAAAATTACCAAAAATAGTTTCATCAAAATGACTAGAATTAACCAACACCACCAAACCAGTATTGATGGAACCAAACTCGACAATAGAAAAATGATGAAACCATTAATCAACACACCAACAGTTCAGGTGGAACCAAGTTCGACAAGGGAAAAATGATGAAACCAAAAATGGTTTCATCAAAACTACTAGAATTAATCAACACACCAACAGTTCTGGTGGAACCAAATTCGACAAGGGAAAATGATGAAACCGGTTTTGGTTTCATCAAAACTACCAGAATTGATCAATACACCAACAGTTCGGGTGGAACCAAATTCGACTAGGGAAAAATGATAAAACCAAAAATGGTTTCATCAAAACTACCAGAACTAATGCCTACGTGACTTCATCAAAAAAATACCAAAAAAATTAACACCATCACCACAGAGTTTATACGATTCTTACCTTTTGGAGTATTTTTCACTGTTTCCTTTAACTTTTCATCTCTCCTTTTCTCTTGTTTAGTTTTCTTCTTCACCATTTTGTTGTTTGAAAGGATTCGGGTCAGAAAATTGAGACGATTTAGGTCAGAATTGGTTTCATTGGTTGAAGTAAGTAATCATTGAAGAAGAGAAGAAGAGAAAATCGAAAATCGGGGGATGATTTTCGCTACGGATGAAGACAGGAAGAATTAGTAGATCTGATTTAGGCTACATTTGGTTTCATTGGTTGAAGTAAGTAATCATTGAAGAAGAGAAGGGAAAATTGGAGGATGATTTTCGCTACCAATGAAGACAGGGAAAATGAATTTTTAGATCTGATTTTTTTCTTATATGAAAGAGAACAAGAAAGAGATACGCGGTGGAACTAGAAGAAGATACGTGGGGTGATTTGCTGAGTTGTTTTTGGGTTGAATAAGAATAGAGGGTAGTTTACACAGTTAGGAAATTTGGGGGTTTTCGGTCCGCGAGTTATAACCCCAAAGATGTCACTATCCATCCACAAAAAATCCGCCAAAACAAAAGTAACATAAAAACCCCAAAAAACCCGCCAAAAACAAATTTGGTTTCATCATAAAATTCGACGAAACCAATTTTTGGTTTCATCATAAAATTTGATGAAACCAATTTTGAAATTTGGGGTTTTTATATCAATTTAGTTTAAGATGGAGTTTTAATGTATCCCAACATTTGACTGGGGTTTTTGTACCACAAGTTTGGTCACCTTAAGTTTTTATGTCTAGTTTTGTTTTTTACACCTTCTTAAGTTTTTATGTCTAGTTTTGTTTTTTACACCTTTGTTTTGTTGGAGTTTTTTAATCGGTGATGACCCGTTAGGGGCTGTAACGGGCGCGTTATTCTTTGAATTGATAAATACGAGGACCTACTCTATCAAAACAGTCCAACCAAGAAGAAAACGCCACCTGTATTACTAAAATGCCTTTTGAATCTGATTCATGGCGAGCACTTACTGTTGCCAGAGCTGATGACCTGGCAATCTTAATATCAAAACCCCAGAAAGCAAGAAAGACAAAACAGAGAATATCAATCGATATAGTCAGCAAAAGCCAGACTTTCTTCTCGAGTATTTAGAAATTAGGGTTTCTCGATTTGGAAATTTTTGCTTCACACAAATTTGAGTTCGATTATGTGGAAACCAGAACAACAAACATCAGGAGGCTATGGAACAATTCCAATCCCGATAACAAAGACAGCAATAACAGCTCCAACATCAGATTCAAGAACTGAATTTGTATCCTTAGCAACAGAAAGAGTTCAAGCAGTTTATGCATCAAGTAGACCATGGAAAGAACTCATAGATTTCTCAGCATTTGCATTACCTTACAGCTACACTGAGACTACGGCACGTATCAGAAAAAACATAACTTATTTTCGTGTTAATTACACCATTGTTGCTCTGATTATACTATTTTTGAGTTTATTGTGGCATCCAATTTCGATGATCGTATTCTTGATTATATTTGTTGGTTGGTTTTTTCTTTATTTCTTTAGAGATGAACCCGTGGTGGTATACAATCAAACACTTGATGATCGCTTAGTGTTGTTTTTGTTAAGTTTGGTTACTGTTGTTGCTTTACCGTTCACACATGTGGGTATGAATGTTTTGGTTTCTTGCATAATTGGAGCTGTTGTTATCAGTCTGCATGCTGCTATTAGGATTACTGATGATCAGTTTTTGGATGAACAAGAGGTTTCTGACAATGGGTTTGCTTCTTATAGTCGCGTTTGACTGATTTCAAGGTTGATTCTTAGTTTGTGATCAAGTTGTTTTGAAGGTTGGGATTTTGGATTTTTTGAATTCGATATTGTATAGTGGATTACCGACTGAAGAGAGTGGTGATGGAATCTGAAGCAGTGGGCGATCTATATAAGCAAAGTGTTTGATTCAAAAAGGTGTGATACCTTTTTTCTTATTTGTTTTGTTAATAAAATTGATACATTTTGATGGATATTGGCAGTAGTGAAAGTAATGAAAATTTACACGTTTTAATGAATGTTGGTGTTTTCAGTAATGTGTGTCTATAAACCTTTCAGGATTTATCGCGAATGATATACTAATCTGTGTCAAACATCTTGAATTAAACAAAATCTACATTACTTTGGATTACACTTTTGGGTGAATGGGGAATCTTAGACTCTCCTTGGTGCTTGTTTTCTGGATTTATTGCGAATAATGTACTAATTTGTGTCAAGTATTACTTATGCATCAGTTACAGATAGCGGTTCACAGCTAGGCAGCTAATGTGATTAGGGTTCATTGTTTATACCGAATTACAGATGATATACTTTCTTGATATTCTTTGAGCTGATCACATCTGCTTATGCAAACACAATTTCTAGATTAGTGTTTTTGGAGCTAGCAACAAAAGTTCTACAACTCAAATAGATTAGATGGTGAAATTGTTTGTTCTATTCAAAGCTTAATACATAAAAGAGCTTGAGATTTTCTCTAAAATTTTTGCACAGCCATTTGGTTATCTTGTATAGAACAAACAAAACTACCAAGAAGAAAGCTGAAAAGAATGTTAACAATAAGTTGGTAGAGAATGTTGACAATAAGTTATGAATGTTACAACCACTGCTATGGTGGTAGAGAATGTTAACAATAAGTTTTCCTCTGTCCTATCATTGACAGCTGCAACCAAGCACACCAAGGGGAATGACAAGTCCCTGTGAGAGGTTCACCGCAGCAGAGGTACCCGTTATGAATGCTACAACCACTGCTATGGTGGTAGAGAATGTTAACAATAAGTTTTCCTCTGTCCTATCATTGACCTCATCCTCATTCACATAAATGATAACAACTCTAGCAAAAGTGGATGAAGACAGCAAAACTGGCTAGAAGCATTGCTAAGGTGTTAGAAACCATGAATGCCATGAAAGCTGGTGATTTTACTAAATGGGCATCCCTTTGTTGTCACCCTGGCCACTGTAGCCTCCAGGCAGTGTATAACCAGCTGCAAATATATACGTAGCAACTAGTGCAGAGACAACTAAATGGGGTTTCCCTACTTCTCTTCCTGTTCTGTGTGTTTCGTACGTCGTTTATCAGCACCAGTCTTCACATGGAAGATGAAGCTATTGTTTCTTTTTTCTTCTCTGGACAGAACGTCCAATTAGCTCATCAATATTAAAACTTATTTGCCCTCGCCCAATAATTAAAAATATCAGTAGTCATGTCTTTGTTTCGGAATAATCCTCCTATTATGCGTTGCCAATTCCAGAAGCAGGTACGATATAATAGTGGTCAGTTTTCCTTGATTAGTAAAATAAGAAACAAAATTAGAGGTCCTGAGATGATGCCCTATTATTGAAATGTCACCGTGATATCCTTAGCTAGAATTCTTAAACCTTCATCAGTAGCAGCCTCGGAAATGTAAATAGCCGAGTGCAAGGGTATGTTTACACAGTTATCTTCTCATTTTGAGGTTCTCAACCACCTTTGGTTCAAGGCAGGAGGATATCTGGGAGTAGAAATGGTGACATCCATTCATGTTGTGCAGCAATAGGAAGAAAATTCTGACCATTGTTGTCTGCTGATTCCCAACATCTGGCAGCGTCAAATCAGCTCCTGTACTGTATAACTCATGGGAGTACTCTCTGCAGAGTGAAGAATCGTCTTGCGATGTTCGTCTCTTATCTACGCAGCAGGGGGATCGGCCTCTAATGACCGAGCTATCATCTGAACTGATTCCTTTGTTGTACAATGGTAAGCAGCATAGTGAAGTGAAATGCAGTACATCCATTTTCACCCGCTTCCTTTATTAATGTGGGCATCGTCTCCAGTTAGGGATGGCTATTTGCCTCACCCAAACCCATCCCCGTGGGGACTCGTTCCTACGGGTTAGGGTTCTACCCGTATAAATGAGGAACGGGGCGGGATACGGAGAATCCCCGAAAATAGTAATGCGGGGATGGGGTGGGGATGAGATTCAAGGTCCCACCCCATACCCGCCCCATATCATAACCTATTATATTTGAATGAGGAACTTTTTTGGAAGATAATGAAGAAGATCATGATGAAATGATTAACATGGAGGAAGATGGTTAATAATAATGAACTAAAAAGTAAAATGAATCATAATACTCAATTGTGGATCAATTGTTTCCTTTATTTTTCAGTTTTAGTTGGTTATTATAAACTTAAAATTTTAAAATGCACGTTTATTATTATTTTTGAACAAATTATAATTATTTACAAAATTTTAAATATTTATTGTAATGTTATGGTAACCCATGGGAAACCCATCCCCTACGGGGATTCCCCATACCCGTCCCCGCCCCATTATTATGGGTAACGGGTAGGGGATGGGTTTTGGTTTTTTAAACGGGGTAGAGGATGGGATTCAAGGTCCCCGCCCCATTGCCATCCCTAATGGTAGCAGGTCGATAGAAGTTTCTGGTATCCCTTGTTTTTGTTTGTGGAAGAAGCTTCAAAAATTGGGAGTCATGGTTAAGACTTGGGCTAAAGCGAACATTGGTTCGCTAGAACTGGAAGTTAAATCTTTTGGCTCAATAGAGCAGACCAGGCTGTTATTTTCTGTGAGCCATTAGATTCAGTCTTCAAAGCGAAAATGCTAGACATGGGACAAAACTAAAGGTAAAAAGATAGTCCAGATATGGGACAGGAAGAAAAGGACTAATCTATGGCTATAACATCATACTCTGATGAGCAAACGTGACTCGTGATGGATCTCGAGCATTGGGTAAGAATGCTGAAGCATGTTAGCGCATCATTAAACAAAAAACGTCGATAGCCAATGGTTGTGAGCACTGAGCCACACATCCATCAGCACACCATAGCATAAGTGATTTTAAGGATTTAAACGCACCCACAAGGGGTTTCTTGCGAGTCCTTCCTCTCCATGTTTAGATGCGTCTTTGCAGGCTCTATCAAAGAGCACCAACTCTCGCCTGGAATGTGCAAATACATCACAAGTATAATATCCCTTAAGGTCTTTTTACACAACAGAGCAACAGAGAGTCCACCAAGTGAATATTGCAGTCACTGGAAAAAGCATGTACCTGACATGTATTGACAGTCTGACAAGGTCCAAGAGGCTATGTACAGGCCATGGTTCATTGTCGTCGATATAGTTAAACATTTTTGTGTGCTCGTGTACAGAACTACAAGGCCAAGAGGCCGATGCACCAATCAGCAGCTTACAGATTCCCCAAATTCTAATATATATAGAAAACTAAGAATTGAATTGGTGAGACCAGAAGATTCAAAAGTTGTGCACACACACTAGTTATAGAGAGAAACCAACAAATTAAACTCATTCACTCTATATTCTCTTCAGAAAGAAAGAAGACAAGACAAGTGATGTTGAGAAATTAACTCTAGCCTTTTTATTTATTGTAGTTACCATTCAGAATGGAAGATTACACCAATTCTAAGACAATGGAAGGCTAATCTGTGCACCGGCTGGACACTGAACTATTCTTTTGGGCATGTTAGCAGCGGGAAGGTCTTCAACCACGTACCTATTCTTCTCAAGCTTAAGGTAGATCCAGAGTTCCCTGAGCTTGGGGATTGCTGCTGAGAAGTCGCACACCATTCCAAAATTATGATTCCGAATAGCTGCTCTGATTTTGGAGTTGAGCACAGTTTCAGAGACGGATGGTATAGCACCTTTACCAAATTCATTGTACATTTTCTTGCCTAAATCGAAAGTTTTAACAAGGTCATATGCCTTAAGCCCCATTTCTAAATACTGACGATTGTACCTGAACATGAAGATACCGTGCTCTTTATACTCGTGTCTCCAGAGGCTATCGTCACCCCATTCTGCGTCAAGCCATTCAACCTTCAGTCTTGGGAGAATACGTTGCAAACCAGCTTCCACATACGGTGCACCTATCTCTACTGTAAGATTTATTGGAGACCAGAGACCGTGGATCGTAAATTCCTTCTGGATATTAAAGGATGGACATTTGGGTTTTCCACCACACACTGTAAACCCCCACTGAACAGCCAGGATGTGATGCTCTGGTGGCGGTGGTGGTGGTGGTGGTGTAGCAGGGGGCTTCCTATGTTTGCGCTTACCAGCTTCAACAGTGGGATTACTAGAAACCAAAATGAGAAGGAACACAACAAAAAAGGCTTGGAAATTAGACATTGCCATTGGCAGAGAAAGAGAGAGGGGTTTCTCAGAGATGTGTGAGTGGCATTCACTCTTCAGTATTTATAACAAGTGATGCTGGCTGGGTTAGTTGGAGTGCTCCATCAAATTTCCATTCGACAAACAAAATGTAGAAGAGACTTTTTTTCCATGGAATTAAAGGTTAGCAAGTGGAATAAAAGCTTCTTTACTTAAATCAGCAATGAAGTTGATCAATTTCTAATAAAGTTGTGACTTCTTTTTTTTTATATCAAATTCAATGTTAGAGAGGTATATATGGTTGTTGCGAGTCGACGGAGTTGGCAAAAATCAAAGAGTTAAATTAGTCATGGGAGTGGGTTTCGATTTCAATTTTCTCTTTCAATGCACAACAACCATAATCTTCTTAAAAAAAGTTGCTATCACCTCCGATATAGTTTGCTCATTCGTTTTCCGGAGTTGATTCATTCGTTTGTTATTCTCAGTACTAGTTTTTGCCTCCGTGCGCCTAAATATTTTGTTAGAGAAAAGTTTATTTTGGTGCTATTGAAATTTTAGGAATTCAAAATTTGAAGCATAAACGGAAAAAAACAATGACAATATTCAAGGTAGTCAATTAAGTAGGTTAATAAACCTGGCTTGATTGGGGTATACCTAGATTATTTGGGGTATACCCAATTTTAAGGATACATGGCGTGTCATTATTAAAAAGTGTGATTTTATTTTAATACCCTTGAACTAATTAAATCTTAAACTAAACTCATTTCTTAATTTCATTAACCCTAAAATTAAAAAACTAAACAACTCTTAATCTTTTCTTCTTCTTCTTCATCTACATCTTTCATCAACCAAAACCATATAAAATTTTTCAAACACTGATTTTCCAAAAAAATTGTCGATTCTACGGACGAAAAGAAGACTATAAATGATGTTTAAACTCAAACCCATCATTGTGTTGTGTGATTTGATTGTTATATTAGGTTAGAAATCGAAAATTGTGATTTCTGTGTTTTTAGCCGGCAAGGTCGTAACATGCATATCTTGACGACTTTTCATAATGACCATGGCCCTTTGTAAATTTTTTCAACAAATTTACATGGTATTTTTTGAAGACCTTGCCGGCCAATACAAATGATAGGCAAGGTCGTAACATGCATATCTTGCCGACTTTTCATAATAGCCATGGCGACTGTAAATTTTTAAACAGCCGGCAGGGTATTTTATGAAGACCATGCCGGCTAATAAACAACCGGCATGGTATTTTTTTTAAAACCTTACCGGCTAATTCATTTTTCTGAACAACCGGCAGGGTATTTTTTGAAGACCTTGCCGGCTAATAAATTTTTTATATTGTCTCCTGTGTGTCAAAAAAATAAAGTCGGAAAGGTCGACTAATGAAGATCATGCCGGCCAAATTATACTTTCAGAACTGAAAGTGTTGATTTTTGATCTAATTTTGAGTATGATTTCATACAACAGCTTTGCAATCCCCTTTTTAGAAGTGTTTGGGTTGTGTGCTTTCATTTCCGTTGCAAAAGATTTTCTCAAAACAATTTTTTTTCATCAAAAATCTTCCCAAATAAGTTCAATCAAAAACAAAATTTCATTTCATAAGTTTTAATCTACTCAATTGATCAATTTAAACTCAATTAATTAACCTAATTAGAATTTTTAGTGTTAATGAAACAAGGGTATATTAGTCATTTAGAAAATATATGGTTAAGGGGTGACTTATTTTACTTCCAAATGACCCTATTTTGTCTTATTGGGCATACCCCAATTAATCTGGTTATACCCCAATCTCGACAGGTTAATAAAAGTGAAAAAATAATAAATAGGCAAAATTCATATTCTTAAAGTTCTTTGAACCCATAATTGGGGGATATGGGAATTAATTGGGGGATATAGCTACGGGACAAAATAGGTGTCCCAATAACAATTCTGGGTGACCCCCTATGTAATTATTTTTTTAATTCCTAATCTAGCCCCCACTAATTAGGATTAGTGATTAAGTATAATTAGTAAAATGTTAAGTATTTGAGGGATAAATTAGTGTGTATTTTTATTTGTGTTTGGGTGAGAGTAGAAGGAGGGAAAAAAATATTTGAGAGGAATTTCTTTTTTTGAAAATGGGAAGATGATTGTGATGAGAGAATTACTGATAATAAGAGGTTGAAATATTGATTTTTTTTCTTTGAATCTACCATTGTTGCAGCTGAAAAAGCTTGGTGCCGGCAATTGTTGGAAATGTTCATAAATTTTTTTCCTGGTTTTGATCTTCCGAATGTTGATTTTTTTATGGTTTTGAACAGGTACCGACATGGTAATAGTTTTTTCGAGCGTGCCAGTACCTGTTCCGGCATAGGTATTTAAGCTAAATACCTATGACGGAACAGAATGAAAAGTATCCAGAATGTTGATTTTTATTTTTTCACTTGACTACCGGCATTGATAGGAAATTATCGGGCATCAATGAAGAAATGTGAATACTAGAACGGGTTGATGGATATTTACGTTTTTCTTGGTTGTATCGCAGATCATTGGAGAAGAGGATCAATTTTATTTTATTTTGATTAGGATTTTGAGAATTTGGAAAGATTAAGATGAAAATAGGAAGCTTTTTTTATTTAGGTTTTTTATGTTTTTGGATTTTGCTGAAAATGGTATAGATTAGTACTTATATGGGTTAGTTTTAGGAATTAATTTCGGGGTAAATTAGACTTTTTTTGAAGTTTGGCACCCTATAGCCATTTGGTAGAGTTGTGAGAGAAATTTGATAGTCCCCAAATAACTGGACTAGACCCAAACTAGCCAGGTAAAGAAACCTCACTTGTAAAATATGAAATAAAATGGTACAAAAAAAATAAGAAAATGGCAATAAGATGAGTGAATATAAAACAAAAGGCGAGAGAAAGAGAAAAGAAAGAGAGAAGAAGAGTAGAGATGCCGGACGCGGCAAAAAAGGAAAAATAATTTGCAAAAAAGCTTGATTGAGAGATAAAAGTGGGGCTGAAAATATGTAATACCGGTGGTATGAAATAGCGGACGCTTTCTATTGGTCTAAACAAAGAAATGGGACCAGAAGTTCTAGGAAGAAAGCTTGATTCAGCTTTTAACCACAACAGAGTGAAATCATGTTAGTACTAATTAACTAGGTGTTACGCCTGTGCTCTGCATAATCCTAGTTTGTTTTGTAAATAAAAATGGGTAATTAAAACAGGAAAAATGCTAAGAATAATAATATTAAAAGTAGCAAATAGAATTATAAATAGTTAAAACTAATATCCAAATAATAATGAAATAAACTAAAAATAATCAAATCTAAAATAATCAAATAAAATCTTTGTTCTTCGTTGTCAGATACAATGATCACCGCTTCGTATACCCAAGATTGTTGTGTGTTGAGAGGTAAAGATGATATGGAGTCCTATACGTCCTAGCCACAATAATGACAACACATTTTCTTAGAATAGTATGAGAGAGAGCTAACTTTCCATTGTACTATGTCCTTCCTTTTACTCCAAGCACTATGGTGCGCGTTATCCCTTCCCTATCACCCTATATGCAGGGAAAAATCTAAAAATCCATTTGCTATCGTCTTCCCTATCCCTACTTAGTAGAGATATCCCTTCGCTACATTTCAAAGTGGATAAAATCTGATCCAGGTGTAGTAAGGAAATGACATGAAAACTGATTTATGCTTTACGGAATATGAGTGTTTGTTTGGCAGTTGAAACGAATACTCAGTTTACACGGAAACTTAGTTTTCGTTTTGGTAAATATTTTGGTTTGACCTTTTTTTTTACACCTCTCTCACACCTGATCCTAACCATTTATCATTCACAACGGCTCTATCTTCTAAACTGTTGGATCTCAACGGTCATTTTTTCAAAAACTTCTAAAAAATCCTCTATAAATACAACTCTAATTCTCTATTAAAATCACTCCAAATCCTCTTCTTAAAAATTGTTTTTTTCACTGAAATCTCTCAAATTATCTCCTTTAAGAGAATTTTAATTTTTTTTTGCTCATCACAATGTTGTAAACTCTAAAGGAAAGAAAAAATCATAGAGCGAGATTTACTATCTCGAAAGATGTTCACATTGTTACTATACGTATTGTGCTCTGGATGAAAGTAGTTTTGAAGATAAGAATAAGTTTTATGATACCATTTTTCACAATTTTGTAGAAGATTGTGGTATCCACATGTGCGTACTACAAACAGAGTTTGTAATAGGTTTAGCGTAATCAAACCGGAAGTGGATAATTTTCTGAATGTGTTGCAAGATTCAATGCAAGTAATACGGGGTTGGACTCTAATAACTGGATATGTTATCAAAATATGTTCATTATAGTTATTGTATATGTTGTTTGTAAACAATTTAATTTATGTATATCTTATTATGGTTTGCTTACACTGATATAGATAGTAATGGCGAGAAGAAATTATATTGAAATACACAAAAAAATATTTTCTCGCGATGTTGAGTGTGAGATGCTTAAAGATGTTGCAAATGTACAAGTAGTTGGAAATGAAGATATGGATCAAGATACGTGTCCTCTGTCATCTTAATATACTGGAAATATCTTAAATATATTTTTTACTCAAACCCCATCTTCTCAGAATCCATCTTTGAAAAGATGAGGGTACCCAAATACACCACAATCTTTCGAATATCAACATATAAGTCATTTACCGAATGTGATTGTCTATGGACAGAGTCGAGACAATACAACAAGTTCGGTTCACACTTTGTGTGATCGTCTATGCATACGAGATCGATATAATACAACAACAAGATGACTTGTGCGATTGACTATGGATACAAGATTGAGATGATACGATAATAAAGTGTGTACTTGATAATATGTTTGGTAATAACAGAAACTCTATAGGATCAATATCAAGTATTACAGAGTTAACGTACATGTTTAATTTACTTATAACAAGTATAATGCGGAAAAAAAGAGTAAATGATCACAACAAGATTTTGTTACTGAGAAAACCGCAATGCATAAAAACCCTAGGACCTTGTCCAGTTTTGAATTCTCTCAGAATTAAGTATCATGTTTATGTTTGAAAACTAATAAGAAGGCAATATCATTTACTAAAAGAAGGATTTTTAAATGAATACTTTGATACCCAACATAACTGTTATCTATGTAGAAACAATGCGAAATTGAAACAACATTACACTGACGTTCTAAGCCTTGATTTCCCAAATGATATAAATGAGTCCAGGGGCAAAAGGTTAGAAAATTAATAAACCAAAACAACACCAGTAGACTGTCGTAAGTGTTGAAACGTAGCAGTATCTAAAGGTTTGGTGAGAATATCAACCAATTGTTGTTTAGAAGGCACATATTCCATATTGATGATACTATTTTCATAGAGATCTCTAATAAAATGATACCTGATGTCAATGTGCTTATTTCTTGAGTGCTCAACAGGATTCTCAGTGATACAAATCGCAATTGAGTTATCACAAAATATCTTCATTATACCAGTGTCAGTTCCATAATCAGCAAGCATTTGTTTCATCCATAGAAGTTGAGTACAATATGAACCAGGAACAATGTATTCTGCTTCGCATGTAGATATGGATTGTGAGTTCTGTTTCTTACTATGCCATGCCACACAATTCAACCCAACATAGTAAAATCCCCTAGCAGTACTCTTTCTGTCCTCTACACATCCTGCCCAATTTGCATCTGAACATGCAGTAAGATCAGTGTTAGTATCAAAAGTATAGGATAGACCATACTCGCTAGTATGTTGAATATATCACATGATCCTCTTCGCAGCAGCAAGATGAGATTCCTTTGGATTAGCCTGAAATATAGCATAACAACCAACACTAAAAGCAATATCAGGTCTAGTAGTTGTAAGATATAAAAGGATTCCAATAATGGATCGATAAAGCTTTTGATCCACATTTACTCCTTTCTCATCTCTATGTAGTTTACCAGTAGTGGGCATATAAGTCAATTTTGGAGTTGACTTATCCAGACCGAACCTTGAGACAAGATCCTTAGCATATTTTTCTTGAGATAATTAAATTCCATCCTTATGTTGCTAAATTTGTAATCCTAAAAAGAACTTTAATTCACAAACATTGCTCATTTCAAATTCCTTTCCAACACAGACTTGAAAATCTTTTGCAAGTTTCTCAGAAGTTGAACCATAGATGATATCATTTGCATATACTTGAGCAATGAAAACATCTTTCCCACTCCATTTGGTAAACAAGGTTTTATCAGCTCTACCTCTCGAAAAACCTTTCCTAAGAAGAGAAGTAGTTAGTTTTTCGAACCAGACACGAGGTGCTTGTTTTAACCCATATAATGCCTTTTTGAGCTTAAGGACATGATCTAGTAAATCCGGATTTTCAAAAACCTTAGGTTGAGCGACATATACCTCTTCCTTTAAACTATTGGGATCATGATTCCTTTAAACCTAGAGGTGTCGTGGAGGGACACGTTCTTGTTCAACAGGAGTATCCTGATCAGTGATCTTCTCCTCATCACTAGAAATATCAGGATCAGTAACCGTTGGGACAACTTCAACTAATTCTGGGATTTCTTTAATTTTCTTAATTGTCTTAGTTGGAGGCAATTCAGTAGGAGGATCATCATGATGAAAATTTCTTAGATCATCAATGATGACATTAGAAGATTCAATCATAACCTGGGTTTTGAGATTAAAAACTAGAAATCCACGACTATCATAAGCATATCCAAGAAAGATACCTTCATTGCTTTTAGTATCAAATTTCCCTCCCTGTTCTCGATCTTTCAGAATGTAGCACTTACTTCCGAACACTCTGAAATAATGTAAGTTTGGTTTCCTACCGTACCACAACTCATAAGGAGTGTTTAGGGTTTTCGACCATAGGTATACATGGTTGATCAAATAGCATGTTGTGAAAACATCTTCTCCCCAAAACCTTAAAGGTAAGATTTTGTTATGGATCATTACCCTGGCCATTTCCTGAATGTTCATATTCTTCCTTTCTGCAACTCCATTAGCTTGGGGAGTAATGGGTGGGTGAGTATTGTTGAATAATCCCCAGTTTGTCGCAGAATTCAAACACCATAGTGTCGTTGAATTCAATTCCACCGTCTCTTCTAATTTTATTTAGTTTGCGACCTTGTTCATTCTGGATTCTATTAACAATAATCTTGAATTCATCAAGGGTTTCATTCTTATGAGCTAAAAATGTCACCCAAGTGAATCTGGTGTAATTATATACCATAACTAAAGCATACTTCTTACCAGCAACCGTAGGTTGTTGAATTGATCCGAAGAGGTCCATGTGAATTAAATCAAATATCTCAAGATGATTTATGGTGAACTTTCGTTTGTTTACCCTTTTGACAGGCACCATAGACACCATCAATCTTTGATATGATTTTGGGAATGCCTCTAACAAGTTATTTGTTAATGATCTTAGTTAGAAGGTGATAATCGATGTGACCAAAAAGCTCATGCCAGAGATGTGTAGATTCCACCTTAGTCAAATTGCAACAATTACTAAACTGAGTATCAAGAAGATAACCGTTATTTTTACCGCGAGTTACATAAAAAATTAATTTTTTAGTTTTGTCAACAATGTCACATCCATTCTTATTGAAGACAACTTTATGGCCTTTGTCACATATTTGACTAATAGAAAGAATATTTGCAGTCACACCTTTAACATACACAACATCATGGATTTCAGGAATGCCAGGTAGTTTGATCGTCCCCTTCTTGCTTATGTAGCAACAACTCTCATCTCCAAAAGTTATGGGACCTCCTTCAAAGTCTATTGAATTCACAAACCACGAGAGATCACCAGTCATGTGTCAGCTACATCCACTGTCAAGAAACCATTGAAAGTGAGATGTTGATTTTAGATCAAAAGATCACATGCTAACGCTACTATCCCGTTTAGGATTTCTTGTGAGATTTGTACACCTTATTAGAGAAGTAAATAGTTTTTTATCTTTCTTATGAAGATTACTCGCAACCTTTAAACTTTTCCTGAAAGATGTACATGTATGTTGAAAGTGATTGTGAGAGTCACAGAACATACATGAACTAACATCTTTAATCTTATTTGAATGGTTCTGAGTCGAATCAGGTTTCACAAAGCCTAAACCTCGTTTATCCCCTGACTTGCGATAATTCTTCAGGGAAGAATTAGAGGAGTTATTCAAATCCATTAGAGAACCTTTGACAGATTTCAAATCCTTATACTTTGCAATTTCTGCAATAAGATCAGAATTGATCTGTATTTATTCATCCAACTTTTCTTGGAGAATAAAAAGCTCTTCGGAATTTTCTCTAAGATCAGAGTTAAATCCTGGTGAAGCAATTATTGAGACTTTATTGTCCATAGAGTCAAATCGCTACAAACACAACTTATGAGGTCTTAAAGTGTTTTCCTGCTTTGATACCAATTGAAAAAACGGGGGTCTAACAACCATACCCAATATTTCGCTTAGCAATCTGTATGGAAAAACTCTAATATAATTCCAAGAGAATCAGCTAGACAGTCAGAATCAATAAATGGAAATATATCCAAGAGTTATATCTCTGTTTCATAATGTAATCGGCAAATCAAACAGATAGAAATACGTGAGCCTGATTATTATGTGAAACAACTTGAATGGTACCAAAGACCAATGTTCAAGCATCAATCAATATAATCAACAACCAAGGTTGGATTCTCTAATTGATTGAACTACGCACAACTTGTGATATTTCTATTATATAACAAAATATAATGCAGAAAATAAATAACACAGACGCCATAAATTTTGTTAATGAGGAAATCGCAAATGCATAAAAACCCCGAGACCTAGTCCATATTTGAATACCATACTGTATTAAGCCGCTACAGACACTAGCCTACTCCAAGTTAACTTCGGACTGGAATGTAGTTGATCCCTAACCAATCTCACACTGATCAAGGTACAATTGTGCTCCTTACATCTCTGAATCCCAGTAGGACTCTAGAACTTGATTCTCTTAGCTGATCTCACCCACAACTAAGAGTTTCCACGACCCAAAGTCGAAGACTTGATAAACAAATCACAAAGAAAAGTCTATTGTCTAGATAAATTTGTCTCCCACAGATAAACCTATGAGTTTTGTTCCGTCTTTTGATAAATCAAGGTGAACATGAACCAATTGATATACCAGACTTATATTCCTATGAACAACCTAGAAATATCAATCACCTCACAATAATCTTAATCGTATGGTAGCGAAACAAGATATTGTGGAATCACAAACGATGAGATGAAGATGTTTGTGATTACTTTTTATCTTGCCTATCGGAGAATAAATCTCGAGCCAATATTAAAAAAGATAGTACTCAATAAGTAGTACTCACGCAACTACATAAAAAATAGTTGGATCGGGCTTCACAATCCCAATGAAGTTTTTAAGTCATTAACCTATAGAGTTTTGTGAAAAACCTAAGGTTAAAGGGGAATCAACTTTAGTCGTAACTAGTATCACACAGGAGGTGTGGGGATTAGGTTTCCTAATTTCTAGAGTTCTCCTTTAAATAGTCTCCAAATCAGGATTTGCAATCAATGTTACCTTGGTAACAAACATTCAATATTCACCGTAAGATAAAAACCTGATTAGACTCAAGCAAATATCTTTCAACCTTTAGATCTAACTTAGCTTGTAATACACAAATAAAATGTACCTTTATTTAGATATGAGTAACCGTACCTAAACGTGTACATCTTGTTGGCTCAACAATAGTTAACCGGAGTTAGCCATATGAACACTTTCATAACAACCTCATTGATCTGAACCATAACTAGTTCAAATGACCTAAATGAAACTAGTTCTAGAGTTGTTAAATTGTTTATATTCTCATTGAAATATACAAGACACAATTGAAGAAAAATCGATTTTGATTCACTCGAATCAAGTCATGAACATTATAGCCACAATTTGAAAAAGATTGCATTCCTTATTATATAAATGTATTAGTTTATGAACAAATCGATTTTAGAACATCATCCACTTAGGTATGCACATGGGTATGGTACCTAAGTAGCCAGACCAAGTTTGGGTTTCGTAAGTATGCGATCTGGTACGCATACCATCCAAACTCAACAGAATTTTCCGGACCTGAACCTTACACCAGTACGCGTACTGTACGCATACCAAGTTCCCGGACTTCTCAAACCAACTAGTACGCATACTGGTATGCATACCATGGTTCCCGGACATGGATTACATATATGCAAATACGCACACTATGCTTAAATCAAATTGTCCTTAACTCTATTTCAATCACTGAAACATTCTTAGATTTTCAATAATGTTTTCACAAACTATTAACATCAAATCTATTTTCAAGTTATTGAAATAATCAATACGAAACATTCCAGGTCTACATCAAATGATTGTCTCACACAAATCATGTAAGATGTTACCAGACGATTTTCACATGATCATCTTTTGACTTTCGACAAGAATATAAGATGAACTTGGTTAAAGCGAAAGCTTACCAACACATATTTCGAGAAATATGTAAGCGAGTTAAACTCAGCTCGAAATATCAAATGTGTATAATTGAAGCCTATATATCTATACAACTTTTGTCTCAAATAAGAGATAGAGTAGATATACTTTTGAGTGATAGATGAGTTCAAGTCTCCACATACCTTTTGTTGATGAAGTTCCACAAGCTCCCCTTAGTATTTCTTCGTCTTCAATCGATGAATGTCGTGAAGTATAATGCTCAACTACACTTTCAATCCTAATCTGAGACTTCACTAGCTATAAGTAGACTAGAAATCAATACTTATAGTTTTGGAAACTAAACTTGAGAACAAGCTTGAAATATCAACGCTTGCGCGTTCGACCGAGCAGTTCTCTAATAATACCGTCGATACTTTGATCTAGTTTGAGTGACCCTTATGTTAGAAGAGATTGCTCTAAATAATAATCAAACTGAGTGCAATCAAATTTACAACAACCGTTAGTAAATCAAATCAATCAATCGAAAACTATAATAACAATTCAATTATCTAGTTTCCCACCAATAGTACTCATAGAGCTTCTTGATCCTTAAACAAGCGGTCGTAAGATATTTTTCCTAGAGTACTTTCCTCTCCGGATAGATGGCTCCACCAGAAACAACAAAAAATGAAGTTTTCCTGGCTCTTAGGATAGTTTGCTAGAAATGAAAACTTAGGTATTTATAGACGAAGGTTGTTTGGAAAACAAGGAAATTCCAAAATCGAAAATATTCTCAAGATATGCAATAAACACCAATTTCTGAAATCTCTCACAGAAAATTTCTATTATTTGTATTGCACACTTACTAATAAAAATTCTCTAGAGTATATGCTTTGATTACTGGTGGAGAAAGCATATCAAGGAGTATCTTTTAACAATAAATGATAAGAGTTATGTACATGTTCAAATATGTCGACATCATGAAGCTTCTATTCTTGACAAACCCTTAAACGCTAATTCACACGCAACATGAAGAAATATGTGAACCATGGTTTTAGGTCATGAAACCTATTATACCATAACTCCAAAATATGTTGTGATCGGATACAATATGATTCCCAAGATAGGTTTTACTAGGTTACACTACACATTCCTCCACAAATTGGGTTGTGACCGATTACACCTTGTTTCCTGAAGTCATTGTGTGACAGGTTACACATTTCTTCCCAAAGGAAGCTTGTGACCGAATACAACTAACTTCCCAATACAACTTGTGGATAGTTACACTTTGGTTCCCAAACATACTATGTGACCGGTTACAACTAGCATATCCCAACCATAGCGTGTGATTGGTTACACTTTGATATCCAAAGTTATTATGTGACTGATTCCAACTAGCTACACATTGTAGGCCGTAGCCAATTATACCTCAAGTCTCAACATAGTCAAGATAGGTTCTACCATTGTCACCTTCTATTGGTAATCCAAAAGATATTCAAAGAATAAAAATACCAATCATGATTTCCCTTTCGATTATGAAAATGAGTTCATACATCTACTTCCTTAAACAAATGTAAATGTACATAGTTTTCTAGGATGAAATCATACCTATATGATGCACACTAATCAAATAACTATATACAATAGATTATGTCGATGTCATCTTTACGAAGTTTCAAAAGATAAGAATTTATACTTCGTACTATGTTTCCTTGATACTTTGATCACACAATAATGATCAAGTCTCACTACTAGAGTATTATATACTCCCTCCGTCCTGATTTAGTTGAAGGTATAGGTGTTTTCACGTAGATTAAGAAAGTGGAAAGAGATTAATTTTTTTCCACATATATCCCTTAATAATAATTGTTAAAATATTTAAAACTCCTTGTTTTTTGTTCCTTGTTTCTTGTGGTTGATTCTAATTCAGGGTCAAATTAGGAAGAAAGTATGAAAATTATGGAAACCTTCATCTATTTTGGTACTAGAAAAAACCCCTAAACCTTCAAGTAAAATAGGACGGAGGGAGTATAATATTTACAGCATATACAGCTTCGCATGTTATGTTTTCAATATAGCATGACTTGAAAAATACGTTAGGAATGGAAACAAGATCAAGTCAATATTACTAATTAACCTCAAGTGGAAGGATAATCTTCGTCGTAGTCATTAGTTCTTCTCATTCTTCAGATATTCAGAGTAATACTTGTATGTCTCAACATTCCTAGACATTCTAGTCTAACCTAAACGAAGTTGAATCTAGTATTTAATCAAGCGACTCTAGCTGTGTTTTCATACTAAAACATGACAAGAAAACTTAACATACTAACAATTGGTGGGTTCAACCGAGCTATGCTCTAACAATCTTGAAGCCAATTTGTCGAAACTCCATTTGTAAATCAATTTTTCGCTTTTAATATCCCTTGCGGTATCCCTTATACACAAGGATATACTTCTAGTACGAACCCAACTACAACACCTGGATCACCGCTAGGTGGAATAAAAAACGATAAACGCAATTCAAGAGCTGCGGAAAAAACCACAACAACTAAAAAGGGATCTGGGCCAAGCACACCCGCTACACCCACATCGCAAGATTCCTAAATGAGCGACGCAGGTAGTAAACTTGTTGATTATCTAAAAGAATCCTGAATGATAGTCGCACCTCGTCAGCAACAACAAAACAAAATTATGGAAAGGTTGCTAGCAACAAAATAACAACAAATTGAACATAGCAAGGGAGAGAGAAGAAAGGTAAATAATGCAAATGGATCTCGAATCGCTGGCTCCAAATATAAAAAGTACTTTGAATTAAAAAAGAATGCCATATTGGCTAAGCGTTTGGAGAGGCAACAACATAATCATTTCCATTTATAATTAAAAGTTTATTTTAGTTTTAAGTAATTGAGTTTAGATTTTTATTTTAAATAGCTTAGTTTCATTATTTTTTATTTAAGTAATGTCGTGTTTCAGTTCCAGTAATGTAGATCCCTTTTTCTAAGTAACATTATGTTTCGATAATTTGAATTTTATTTTGAACTACCAACGGGTACTTTCAATGAGTATTATAAATCGACATAAGCTTCGTCAACACAAATAATCCTAAAGAGGACATATTGAAAACTTGTATCCTCTGTATCTCCTATCATTTTTGTTTCCGAAGATAATATAGTAATGGTTGGGTATACCGTAGAACAAGATCTTGCAATCACCATAACATTTGTAAATGCCGACACTCTGCCTATTAAAGATGTTCAAGAACTCTCCACCCATGAAAAATGAACGCTGGTGTTCGACGGCTTTGTACAAGGGTTTAGAAATATTAATAACTGAACCAGATGACAAGTTCAACAACGGATTTCTCAAATTCAAAGAGCGGTACACAAGTACCTTGACATTCAAAGAAGAATTCATGGTTAAGCCCCGCAACACATGACAATTACGATTACTATAATTCATCATAAATAGTTATGATATTTGAAAATTTATTTCCAATAAAACACTAACCGATTGCTTTATGTTTGTTTTACGTAGGAGGAAATGGCCAAATTTGTGTTTCGGATAAATAATCGTACAAAATTTACATGTTATTAGTGCTACTTAATCTTTAAGGCTAACGTTCCTGAGCTGAACCCGGAAATCAGGCCCAATGATCCTCCAGAAGACGAACCCGACGATTAGTATATGCGGGTGTTGTTTAATATTTTTTGGGTACATCTTCTGTTAATCCTCACGAGACTATAACTCGTCCACTAGGGTCACCTAGGGGTTTAAAGGCTTGTTGCACGTGCTAAGTACAACCGTGATTACTATGAAAAGTGATTTAGATTTGTATTCAATAGTTGTAATCTTATTGTCTCTTTTGTGGAATTTCAATTTTAGTTATTTTAAAATATTAATTTTTTTTTTTTAAAGATCATATCTAGATTGAAAGAACACATAAAGATAAAAGATTACATAAATATAAGATAATACATTCAAATATAATCATTCTTCAGGATTGTAGATCCGAAGACTTAATTAACATCTAATGCATGAATACATAAATATAAAAGATTAGATAAATATAAGATATTACATTCAAATATGATAATTCTTCAAGATTAAATAGCCGAAGACTTGATTGACATGTGATGCATGAACATCAGGGAGATAAAGACTTCATTGATATAGTTATATTTCATCGGGATTGTAGTTCTCAAAACTTGCTTTTACGAGCTGATAGCATCATCATGAGGAAAATTGTTGCTGGTTAAGATATTCTAAACGAGCAGTACTTTTCTGAAATTTTAAAAAAGAAACAAAACTTAAAATATTTCAAATTTAGGAAAATATTGATATATCTTATAAAATTCTTACCCTTTGTTCATACGGCATTCCAGGATTGCGTATGTTAACTTCATCTTGAATTGTGACAAAAGTGACTACCTCCCTGTTGATAACGCTGAACCTAGTTTTAAGACATCCTTTATTTCTCGCATTTGGATTTCCGAGTATGTTATCAGTACCTTCAAATACATTAATCCAGAACTGGTTGCCGCTGGCTTGAATTGAGTTCAGAAGAATGGTTTTTGCATGAATTCATGCTTGTACAAGAGAAACATCTTCTTCTTTGCTGAATCACATTTTTTTTTAACTAATACAGTATAATATTTGGATAACTGCATTGGGAAAATAATTTGATATATATAGAGAAATATATAGAGCATATAGAATCCAAAAATAATTAGTTGACTGAAACAGATAGAATTCAATGTTTGGAGAAATGCATGGAGTCGGGTTTCTGTCAACTTATACCTATAAAACAGATACTCACTTTCCGTTTTAGAAAAGTCAAATAGTTGACTGAAATGGATACTGAGTACCCATTTCGCACTATTCACACGGAAACTAGTTTCCGAGTCATGTAGGGAAGGGATAAAAGCACCCCGTAATGAGGGGGCCTTGTGACCCATATCTGAAAAAACAGGGGTCTAACAAACATACCCAATATTTCGCTTAGCAATCTGTATGTACAAACTCAAATATACTTTCGAGAGAATCAACTAGACAGTCAGACTCAATCTCAAGAAAAGTATATCCAAGAGTTGTATGTATGTTTCACAATGTAATCAGCAAATCAAACAGATAGAAATCTGTGAGCCTGATTATTGTGTGAAACAACTTGAATGGTACCAAATAGCAATGTTCAAGTGTCAATCAATATAATCAACAACCAAAGGTTGGATTCTCTAATTGATGGAACTTCGCACAACCTATGATATTTCTATTATATAACAAAATATAATGTGGAAAAGAACACAGATACAGGAAATTATGTTAACGAGGAAACCGAAAATGCAGAAAAAACCCGGGACCTAGTCCAGATTTGAACACCACACTATATTATGCCGCTACAGACACTAGCCTATTACCAAGTTACCTTCGGACTGGAATGTAGTTGATACCTAACCAATCTCACATTGATCAAGGTACACCTGTGTTCCTTACGCCTATTGAACCATGCCAGATTCTACGCACTTGATTCCCTTAGCTGATCTCACCCATAAATAAGAGTTTCTCCGACCCAAAGTCAAAGACTTGATAAACAAATCTGCCACACATAAAAAAGTCTATTGAATAGATAAATATTTTGTCTCCCACAGATATACCTATGAGTTTTGTTCCATATTTTGATAAATAAAGGTGAACATGAACCAATTGATAAACCAGACTTATATTCCCAAAGAATAGCCTAGTATTATCAATCACCTCACAATAATCTTAATCGATTAACGAAATAAGATATTGTGGAATTACAAACGATGAGACGAATATGTTTGTGACTACTTTTCAATCTAGCCTATCGGAGAATAAATCTCGAGCAAATCTGTAGATGGTGGATTTTCGACAAAGCCTAAAATCGTAACTCCGTAATTATAAGAACTCATGATCCAGCAATCAGATGCGAGTATTGATACACGGGTCTCTCATTGGACCTCTGACTAAGAATACAGTCTCTCAGAGTACATGCAGATATGTAGTATCTCGGCTGGACAACATCATATCTGTATTAAGACACGGGTCTCTCATTGAACCTCAGACTCAGAATACTATCTCTCAAAGTACATGCACATATGTAGTCTCTCGGTTGGACAACGACATATCTGTATTGAGACACGAGTCTCTCATCGAACCTCTGACTGAGAATACTGTCTCTTAGAGTATATGCAAATATCTAGTGTCTCGGCTAGACAACGGCATATCTCATGAATACTAAACACTTCAGTAATTACTCCTATATAGAATCACGAGATTGACGGCTCCTAGACAGCTTTCCTGCTAGTATAGAGCGATAACGTCTTCAGGATACAAACAATAGTTTTCCCTAACTATATAAAGGATATGATACTCCAACAAGCTCATGTCGCTCAGAATAATTAATGCTCCTAGACAACTTTCCTGCTAGTATAGAGCCATCAATTAATTAATCCTAAATTCTTGGATTCATCCACTGAATTTCTGAAAATATTCAAATATTTTCGTAATATTTCGTTACTTCGATCTATGGTTCTTCCCAACAGAATTCCATGGGTTAGTAATAAATATTCAATGCACGGGCGTCTGAGATACCTCCAAGTAAGCCCGATTTAAATGGTGCAAGTGTACTCAACGACGATGCACTAACAATCACCGCACGAACTAGTATTTCAAAATACGACGAAACGATGAACCTATGCAAATAGGAAGGAAAATAATGAATACTTAAATATTGACCAAGGCGCTGGGGGATTGCGTTCACCGACCATATGGCTATGTCGTGGCCAATCCCACGCCAGTTTTATATTTTATCATATTTTTCCATTATTTTCCTTGAGTTCATGAAAATCCTTTCACTTGAACAAATATCCTTCATTTTGAGGAAACTCCTCGTATTCATGGTGTTTCCTTCGCACCAAGGAAATAATATAAAATTGTGAAAAAATATGGTGGGGCCGTGATCATTGGCCATCCGGACATGCCTTGATCCCGGACGGCCCCACACCTCATAGTTCCTCATTATTTATTAATATTTCCCTAATTTCATGAAAACTCCTTAATTTCATGGTATTTTCACAAATCCATGAAAAATAATATAAAATTAGGGAAACCCGTGGGACCGAGCCTAAGCCGGCCGGCCATGCCCTAGATGGTCCCACATGCTCCTTTATTTTATTATTATTATTTTAAGTTTTCCTTGATCCCATGAAATTCCTTGATTTCATGGTATTTCCCTCAAATTATGAAAATTCCTTCAAATCATGGAAAAATACATAAAATTAAGGAAAACTCGTGGGACCGGGCCCAAGACGGCCGGTCATGCCCTGGCCGGTCCCATACGCCCTTATTTTTATTATTTTAATATTATTTGCTTCATTTATCCCATGGAAACTCCTTCACTTCAAGGAAACTCCTTGATTTCAACAAATTCCCTAAATTCATAAAATTAGGAAAAGGCACCATGGGACCATGGTCACTGGCCGGCCGACCATGCCTTGGCCTCAGAGGTCCCACGCTTCATTATTTCTTTATTTTATAATTAATTTCCTACATCTCATGAGTTTTCCTCAGTTTCAGCAAAACCCTAATTTTGTCATATTTTCTCGAATGGATGCTAAAATGCACGCCCGAAAATATCAAAATTCTCAAGATTGAGAAACGGACGACTTGATGAAGAAAGCATGTTACCTTGACCGACCAAGGTTATCTTTGTGACTTGTAGAGAGCTGGTCAATGTATTTTCATTAATTGACATAATTTGCACAGTTGCACATATTGGGTCCAAAACATTTCCAAATAAATTTTGGATTTTCATGAAGTGATCGTCAGTTGATCCCGTGACCGCCCATGGATGATTTCATGACCCCTTGGTCGGTCCCGCACCTCTTCATAACTAGTTAGGTTTTATCACCTAAGGCTCATGCATTTTTCGAATAAATGATTAAACCAGCATTTAATCATTCTTTCATCAACAAGTCACCAACTCCTCAATAGGTCTTGGTATTTGCTCATGTGAGCATATGGGTGTTACATGATCGACTCATGGTCTCATGTAACCAGTCCTTCCTTCGTTCCATGGTTAAATTCTTAATAAACATAAAGTGGTCATCAATTGATCAAATTAGGGTTTCTGTGTCCAAGGATTATAATTCCAGATTCAAATACTAATAACTTTACGACGATTTCATAATCAGTATTCTTATTTATTATGCTCGGTTCAACTACCAGTATTTTAATTAATATTTTATTTTGGTCACGCTACCAATAATTCATCAGATGAACAACATTTGCTCAGACGAGCAATATTTGCTCACACCAAGGAATATTTTCTCAACTCTCAATATCTAGCAATTCATCAAATGAACAACACTTGCTCACCTCAACGTGAGAATTACACCACTGTCTCAGCAGACATGTTCAATTCATGAGTTTCAGAACATTTTGGAAAATCATATTCAACTCAGTAAATACATGGACTCATCGTCCCATAAAGTCATGAAGTCAACAACTGACTAATTAACTAAGAGACGTCAATCATGTCACTTGGGGGGATATCAACTAGGGTTTTGGTTTGGAGGTCTACGGCACGTGTGTTCAAACACACGATGTAATGTGAGCAAGTCGTGCAATCAGTTGAAGTAGTGGATCGAAAATCGACCAAGTCTTCGCATGATGAGCAACTGGTTTCAAACACGATTTCCATTTTCCATCTCCTCGATTCCATAAACTGTCACACTTCATGGGATCATGGTGTCTACAATTCCAGTAATATAAATAAGTCTATGAATCATGATTGAATAGACAACGATCTCATGTCTCACAGACAACACGAGATCAACAACTCATCAATTGAGCAATTAATTTCAACTGAGAAATTTCAATCATTCAGAACTTATCATATTCAGAATTCACAACACACTTACAATATTTGATTACAATTGATTCCACACATTTATCATCTTCCCTCTTACAGATCGACCCATCCTCTGGAATGGCCATTGTCTTGGTTTAGGCTGGGGTACTATAGATTGATCTCTCGAATTCAAAGCTTTCCCTTCTTGCAGTGCATCTGTATGAGGTTGAACATTTCACTCAGTTCAAGGAGTCTCCTCGGTACGGTCGTCTCCTCAATTCCGTAAAAACCAGCAAATCGTTTTTCCCCATCTATAGATTGGCAAACACAGTGGGAGATCATTCTCTCGGTTATAATCTCAATTCTTACAAAGATGGTCAGTCTTAGGTCTGCCAATTGGGGTTCAAAACCCAATCCTAATATCGCAAGCTCTAGTGGTACCGCTAATGCCACTCCTCCAAGAAATGATGCTCCAGTGATCACCCCTGCAAGTGACGACACTGGCGCTATCTACAATCCACTGTTCGGTTGATCTCCTGAAGAAACCAGAGGAAATCAGCCTACCATAGTTGATCTCATGAAGGTTCAGACTGACGTAGCTGCAGCACAGAAAGTGTTTTGTGCTTATCTCAAAACTTTCACAGACAAGCTTACGTATGAACGAACTCAGCCTCAACGCGATAAAGGAAAAACTAAAGAAACATCTTCAATTGCTAATCCTGAAATCTCTCCAATCCATGTTGTACATGATGAAGAATTACTCAAAGCTGCAGATGACTCTCCAGCAATGGAACCCGCAAATTTCATCACTCGTGAAGACCTGAAGCACTTTTTGAGGATCGAGGAAAAGACAAGGAATCATCTGTCCATCTTCACCAACCTTCATATCCTGCTTCCATACATAGGATTCCTCTTCCAAAGGTTATACCGCTCCAACATTCATTCTTTATGATGGAACATGCAATACTCAAAAACATATTTCTCGATTTCTGGAATTATTGGGGCGAACACGAGCACAACATTCCGTCTGTCTGAAGGAATTTTCAAAGTCTCTGATAGGCAGAACATACACCTGGTACAACAACATCGCATCGGGAAGTATCACCAATTGGAGAGAGATTGTTAATACTTTCTACAGAAAATACTTCTTCGTGTAAGAGCAAATCACTCTCTCTGATCTAGGAAGGATGTTTCAAAGGAGAAGAAAACATCCTGATGATTATGTAAAATGGTTCACAGTTCAAGACTTGGACTGCCACGACCCAAACGTCACATAGAAGCAACTTATATACTTGTGCATCAACAAAATGATCACGGTCTACAAGGACTCGCTGGAAAACCTCCGGTTCCACACTTTCTCAGAACTTCATGAAGCAGCCAAATGATCAACGACTACTATGCCTGCTTTACTTAGCAAAGTCTACAAGGTCGAGAAACCTTGGAAAAGTCGGCTCCTGATCAACAAACAGTACAATGTCCAACCTTCCGTGAACGTTGTTGCTCAAGGAGGCAAAAGGAAAGCTTCTGCTGAAAGCAACATCAAACATTTCATCCTACAAAAGCATCACGGAAGGATAACTAACCTTGCACAAACCTCGACCCGACATCAAACGGGAAATGATCGGACAGACTTAAATTTCTCTCGTCTCATGAAGGAGTGATCGAGTTACTGGAAGTTTAGGTTCAAGATGGTGCGATCAAATTTTTGTTCATCAGGAGAGAGCTAACAGAAGAAGAAATGGAGAATCCCAGGAGTACACAAGAATCCTCTCCAGTCAGAACCTTGCGCTCTCTGAATTCAAAGAAGCAAGTCAATCATTGCTCGAGCAAATCTTTAGAATTTCTGTATCTGCCAAAGGCACAAAGGAGATACATGTTCACATCACTTAACCACATCGTGTCAAGAAATCCATTTCAGGAATACTTATTGAGCATCCAGCCACATACCAAGATATGTACAACTGGGGACTGCCTACCATAGTCAATCTCAGAAGAAACGAATTTGGAAGAAAGTTGATCGATGCTGGCACCGCCATCAACATCATTCCACTGAAAACCCTCACAGCCGCAGGCATCAATCGACAATAAGCTACTCATGCTCCCATCTCAATCAGAGACCTTGAAGGAGCGCTCGGAAATACTCATGGCTACATTACTCTCAAAGTGAACATAAGTCCAACCTGGACAGAAACCAAGTTTCGCATAATCAGGAAGATCCAGGATATGACATGTCCTTCAGACGAGCGTGGATCCACGCTGAAAAGATGAATACTTACATAGCTCCTTTGATTACACATCTCTCCAATGAAGAAAGTTCTGATCCAGAAGGTTTGACGGACATTCCATCATCAGAGTACTTTGAGGAATTTCAAACTTTGACGAGGTTGAAGCAAGAACCTTCAAAAAGATGCATAGACATTCATCAAGAGGTTTCGCATTCAAGCAAGTCTCATTCCATGTCTATGTCATTTATTTCCTCACATGCTATCCTAGCATGGGGACTTAATTATTCTAGCAAATCTACAAGATGTTATGAATGGTAGCTTCACTACATTAGTATTTTACAAAGTGGTTGAATATGACGTTTCTCCGAATCAAGCACTGAAACATTTATTACTGAGATGATGTCCAAACATGGAAAAAAATACTTTGGGATTTTCTCCTGCAAGTCCATGTGTTCCACAAAATCAGAAGGCTATGATATCTGTACAAGTGTCGAATCCCACTACCACAACGAAAGGGATGCTGAATCAATAGAAGAAACTCCAGGGCCGAGATAATCAAACCCCAAAGGCATTTGATGCTTAAGGAGTATACGCTTCAACGCTCAAGCATCTTAGAATCCATAAAATTGTACTCCCAATCAAAGAGTACATTTTCAGCACAAATATCTAGACGATGACACATTGATTCAACACCAGCACAATCAAAGTGTTACTAAACTACAATCAATAAGTCTTCATTATCCCATGATAAGACATCTGAAGCAGATGCAACATCATTCATACATGGATGACACTAACTCCTTCAATGTACACTGGGCAACCTAAGGCGATTCCGTGAAACTTCATCAACGGGATTTTTCTACATCACAAGCCCATGCATGATTGAGGAACTTTATCTCTTCACCAATCACATCTAGTACGAAAATTAATGATGATATCTACCGCAACAATGACGACTCACTGACAGAGCCAGTTCGTGGTAAAGTTATGCTTTCAGGAGCATTCGGGTTGAACTCTCAGTACACCTTCATCTTACGGCTCATCAACTAGTTTGTGAATGTAAAAGGCTCACTGGAAGAAGGAGCAAAGATTATATCTATAATCATGGTTCTATCCTTTTCGGTCTTTGGAGCAACCTCAACCTTGGTATCAGTATCAACAATAATCTCTAGGGGAACACCATCCATGATCTCAGCATTGACAAGGATCTCTGGAGAGTGATCATTCATAGTCTCAGCACCAATGAAGGTCTCAAGAGCAACATCCTCATGGCTTCATCAACTAATCATTCTCTGAAGTGTTACACATGAAGCGGATTTCTCTAAGCATCAATGATTCATACCAACATGTATAGACCTGGTAACATGCTCACATGAAAGTCTTCCCAAAGATGGCACGACTGGGGGACATAATCCAAAGTCTTCTACAAGATGTTCTCATCACCTCTACAAATAATATACAACACACTTCAGGTCACGGGTTTGCAAAAACGTACCAATGGGTGAGGAATGGGACTATGCTTCCTCAATGAAAGATTTTCGTCTATGTCTCTTATACAAATTACCAAAAGGGCGCATTAATCGGACATACGAGCTGAAAGATATGGAGTTTACCATCAGATCTACGAAACCTGAAAAATTTATACGTGATTACAAATTGCAAATGTGCATGCTTCGTTGGCGGACTTCTAGGACTCAAAATTGAGTGATTATTCTATCATGTAATAACTCAGCCTCTTAGCTTCAAAAGTTGGGGTCAAGCATCGAATTTCGACGTCGTGTGAGGTTCCTACAGCTTTCATAGCATACTACATGCAAGCATAAATTCGTGGACGGGATTCATAACCTCTACAGTCGATCGATGTCCACCAGGTATTTTCGCTAAGTCCTTCATCAAGGTACATGCAACTTCTACCACCTGGGTCTTTACATCAATTTTCCACCCGGGTCCTCTATCTAAGTCTTTCCAGAAGAAGAGAAAACGAAAAGGAGAGATTTAACAAAATACTGGGGACCGACGGTCCACTGATCATGACGATCAGTTTCACAGTCCAAGACTCATGGCACTAGAATCTCATGTGCTAATTATTTATCAAAGTAATGCTACCACCGGGACATGATACCATGGTCATTACATCCTCCCATCTCGAGAGCACCCTCAGCTATGGTCCCGTGACCAGGGTTTCAGAAGTGATGTTTCTATGACTGACAGAAGCAAGATGGCACTGCAAGCACCATGCTCATGTATCAATCAAGGGGTCCTAATCTCAAACGAATCAATGAAATTAAAATTATTCACCAACCGTTCAAGATACAAGCGAATGGTCTAAAGACACAACATGAGTGTTTTACAACAAACTCGTTGGAGATGATTATACACTGTCCTGTACAAACCGAAGATCTGGGAGAAATTGGTGAAGAATTTGTGGATGGGTCATATTCTGTTCTCTTCGTATGGATGTCCTATACAACATATTCAAAATTCACAGTAACTGGAGAAACGAGCAAATAATTGTGGCCAAAACATTGGACCGAATGCCAGCTGAAAATTTTCTGAAGGTCTCCTGGAAGTTTACTATTTTGTCGATTTCGGATCCTAAACATGCTCGTAACCCAAAAAACTTCTCTGATAAAGTTTGGAAATTTTCTGGGCATGAGGATACATGGGTAGACCACGAAAATCAGACATCGGACGAAGATTCTACAACAATTTCAATGAAGACCTAACTTCTGAACTTTCTGATGACGAATTAGGAAGAAATTCTTCGTTCTTTCACGTCTGAATCAGGATCAACACCATCAACGCAAATCCTTCCTTCGTTGTCAGCCGATAGTCTTATTTTCTGAAGTCGGAGGTGCTTCTACTAACAAGGGACGATTCATAAATGATCGAGAGACATACAAAGTACCAGCTTTCCAGCATCTCTGAAAGGTTGATTCATCCCAGGATGAACATCTACAAAAGTTTTCATGTTTGACTTGATATTTCTGGAGCGTTCTCGGGAAGATCCAGAAGGGTGGTTGTAACCAGAAGTCATCACTATCTGAGGAGAAATATAGGGAGTCATGGATATATCAATAACAAGCACGCACTGAAACGGTAAAAATCCAACTCTTGCCTATTTACAATTTCACTAGCTATAGTGATTATAACGTCAAAATTTCGAAAAACTTGCTCGTCCCTTCAAATCTGCAAAGACGAGCAAAATTTATTATTCAAAATCATGACTTGATTTTCATCAAACCTTGAAAAACCCATGTGAATTTTAACATCCACTGGTTTTTCAAAAATTGGACAGACGTCCATCTTACAATTGTGAAAACTCACATACATACATTATTTCACGATGTATAATTGTCTACTTTCAACAGTTGTTCAAAATCAAAACATTGATTTTACAAAATACATATATTTAACGTGAAACTTACGTAAATTTAAAAATATATCTATATATTTTTCTCCCTCGCACGAGCATCTGTCTTTGAAGAGAGAGTATATTTTCAAAATTTTGTGAACGCTCACATATCGAAAATAAAAAAATTCATGAAAGCTCATAGACAAATTTTTTTATGAACAAACGCACGTCTTTTCAAAAAAAGTTTTTTTCTCTCGTACGAGCATTCACCTTTGGAACGAGAGTTTATTCCATTTCGTGAAATCTCACAAAGATAAAATTTTGGTTTTCGTGAAAGCTCATAGACAAAATTTTATATCATTAGACTCAGGTCTATTATGTTTGTTCCTTAAACTAACGAACAAACGAGCGTCTATTCCTAAAATAAGGATTTCTTTTTTGGGCACGACCCACGAATCCTAAACAACCAAGGTCCCGTCATCAAGATCAGCAGTTCAATACCAATCTATGCTCATTAGATGATACTCCATCATTCCACTGGGATCTTCATTCAAGTCATGGTTTGATCGTACTATCAAAATCCGGTAATGTCTTAACTCACGACAAAGTTTAATTACTTATATTGTTCATGACCGGAAAATCACCATTCAATGCTGACTGAGGAACACGGTTTTCCTAACTAAGTAGGGGACTTAATATAGATGGTGGATTTTTTACAAAGGCTAAAATCGTAACTCCGTAATTATACGAACTTCTGATCCAGCAATCAGACGTGAGTATTGAGACATGGGTCTCTCATTGGACCTCTGACTGAGAATACTGCCTCTCAAAGTACATGCAGATATGTAGTCTCTCGGCTAGACAACGACATATCTGTATTGAGACACGGGTCTCTCATCGAACCTCTGAATGAGAATATTGTCTCTCATAGTACATGCATATATGTAATCTCTCGGCTAGACAACAGAATATCTCATGAATACTGAACATTTCAGTAATTACTTCTATATAGAATCACGAGATTGACGGCTCCTAGATAGCTTGCCTTCTAGTATAGAGCGATAACGTCTTCAGGATACAAACAACAGTTTTCCCTGACTATATAAAGGATATGATGCTCCAAGAAGCTCATGTCACTCAGAATAATTAATGCTCCTAGACAGCTTTCCTGCTAGTATAGAGCCATCAATTAATATTTTGTAAATTCTTGGATTCATCCACTGAATTTATGAAAATATTCAAATATTTTCGTAATATTTCGTTACTTCAATCTATGGTTCTTCCCAATAGAATTTCATGGGTTAGTAATAAGTATTCAACGTACGGGCGTCTGAGATAACTCCGAGTAAGCCCGATTTAAATGATGCAAGTGTACTCAACGATGATGCACTAACAATCACCGCACGAACGAGTATTTCAAAATACGACGAAACGATGAACCTATGCAAATAGGAAGGAAAATAATAAATAATTAAATATTGACCAAGGCACTGGGGGATTGGCATCACCGACCGGCCGGCTATGTCGTGGCCAATCCAACGCCAGTTTTATATTTTATCATTATTTTCCTTGAGTTCATGAAAATCCTTTCACTTGAACAAATATCCTTCATTTTGTGGAAACTCCTCGGATTCATGGTGTTTCCTTCGCACCAAGGATCATTGGCCAACCGGACATGCCTTGATCCCAGTCGGCCCCACACCTCATGGTTCGTCATTATTTAATATTATTTCCATAATTTCATGAAAACTCCTTAATTTCATGGTATTTTCACAAATCCATGAAAAATAATATAAAATTAGGGAAACCTGTGGGATTGGGCCTAAGCCGGTCGGCCATGCCCTAGACGGTCCCACATGCTACTTTATTTTTTTATTATTATTTTAAGATTTCCTTGGTCCCATGAAATTCCTTGATTTCATGGTATTTCCCTCAAATTATGAAAATTCCTTCAAATCATGGAAAAATATATAAAAAATACATAAAATTAAGGAAAACTCCCAAGATGGACGGCCAGATCCCATGGAAACTCCTTCACTTCAAGGAAACTCCTTGATTTCAACAAATTCCTTAAATTCATGATATTTTCATAAATTCATAAAATTAGGAAAAGGCACCATGAGACCATGGTCACTGGCCGGCCGGCCATGCCTTGGCCTCAGTGGTCCCATGCCTCATCATTCCTTTATTTATAATTATTTTCCTGCATCTCATGAGTTTTCTTCGGTTTCAGCAAAACCCTAATTTTGTCATATTTTCTCGAATGGATGCTCAAATGCACGTCAGAAAATATCAAAATTCTCAGGATTGAGACACGAAAGTCTTGACGACAAAAGCATGTTACCTTGACCGACCAAGGTTGGCTTTGTGACTTGCAGAGAGCCGGTCCCATGTATTTTAATAAATTGACCTAATTTGCACAATTGCACATATTGGGTCCAAAACTTTTCCAAATAAATTTTGGATTTTCATGAAGTGATCGTCAGTTGATCCCGTGACCGCCCAGGGATGATTTCATAACCCCTTGGAGGGTCCCTAACCTCTTCATAATTATTTAGGTTTTATCACCTATGGCTCAGGCATTTTTTCGAATAAATGATTAAACCAGCATTTAATCATTCTTTCATCAACGAGTCACCAATTCCTCAAGAGGTCTTGGTATTTGCTCATGTGAGCATATGGGTATTACATGATAGACTCACAGTCTCATGTAACCGGTCCTTCCTTCGTTCCATGGTTAAATTCTTAATAAACATGAAGTGGTCATCAATTGATCAAATTAGGGTTTCTGAGTCCAAGGATCATATTTCCATATTCAAACACTAATAACTTTACGACGATTTCATAATCAGTATTCTTATTAATTATGCTCGGTTCAACTACCAGTATTTTAATTAATATTTTATTTTGGTCACGCTATCAATAATTCATCAGATGAATAACATTTGCTCAAACCAAGGAATATTGGCTCATCTCTCAATATCTAGCAGTTCATCGAATGAGCAACACTTGCTGACCTCAACGTGAGAATTACACCACTTTCTCAGCAGGCACGTTCAATTCACGAGTTTCAAAATATTTTGGCAAATCATGTTCAACTCAGCAAATACATGGACTCATCGTCTCATAAAGTCATGAAGTCAACAACTGACTAATTAACCACGAGACGTCAATCGCGTCACTTAGGGGGATATCAACTAGGGTTTTTGGTATGGCGGTCTACGACACGTGTGTTCAAACACACGATAGAATGTGAGCAAGTCGTGCAATCAGTTGAAGGAATTAACAAATTAGTGGATGGAAAATCGCCCAAGACTCCGCACGATGAGCAACTGGTTTCAAACACGATTTTCATTTCCCCACTCCTCGATTCCATCAACTGTCACACTTCATTGGATCATGGAACCGAATGAGAAAAAAAAACCGAACGTACCTTTTTACAAGACAAGGTAAAACAATGCCTTTTTTTTGTTACGTGAAGATTTTATTTCACAAAATTTTGGCTCAATAAATTTTATATCTCCACAGAAAATAATTTAGAGCACAAGAGTAGCAGGAAACTTAGTTGCAATGAAAACTTCTTCGAAATTAAAATAAAAAGAAAAAATGAAGAACTTCTTGAGACACAAACAATACTTAGGCAGCGCTGTCTAGAGACAATAATTTAGCTATGGACGATAAGAAGATAGCTTGGCTAATTAGAAAGCAAATACCAATAAGTATACCAGACCATTTCTCACTCAACCAGGATTTTTTGTGGGTGATAATTCAACCTTGTGATTTAATTAGCACAAGTATGAGCTCTAAGCTCATTAATGAATGGTGTTCATGGTTGAGTCTCTTTTTCCTTCCAATTCTAAGAAAGAATCCCTTTTGATGTGAAAAATTATCATAAAACTTGATGTCATCAAAATACGAAACAGAATTCGAGTCCTTACCATAAGAAGTTTGTTCAGAGGATTTCGACAACCTGTTGATAAAATCCTTGTATCCTTCAATTATCATATTTAGATTGTCCTTCATATCTCCACTGTTGCTTCCATCTACAGGAACATTTTTCACATCTTGAACATCATTCATCATATTAGGTTGAGAGGGACCTCTCTGAAATCTTTTTGAATGATTTGTATTAATGTTACAATTGGTTCGAACGATCGATGAGCATTTTGAACAAACTTTCCTGGGAGAATTCACAGGGAGAATACTAAAACCAATAGGTTTAGACATCCGAATGTTAGATATACCTTTGAGAATTAAATCCAAGGTATGCTGAAGTCGACCAAAGTAAATGTCATTCAGCTTTAGTTTGCTCTTCCATTGAACATGTCCTTTTGAATTACAAAAAAGACATACTTTCTGATCACCAGAGTGATTAGAGTGCATAGAATTAGAGACATTGTTAGAATATTTCTTCCTTCTATGAGACGAGGTAAATCCATGATTAGTGGAGGAACCAGTCACTTCTTTATCAATAGGAAGGGTTTGCAGTTTAACTTCTGAATCTATTTTTATTTGAGATACATGATTTCAAATATTACAACAGAGTCAGAAGTGTTTGGTATGATAGACTCCCAAGAACAACTTTTATCTTGAATAGAGAGACTACTCAAAAGTTGTTCAATTTCACAGGCATCTTCTTTGAGTTTAGCCTCGAGTAAGGTTCATGATAAACAACCTACATCATTTTCCTCACGAAGAACCCTTAGTTGGGAGTCAGGATCTTTTATCATACCAACCATTGTATTGACCTTATGTTTCAGTTTTTTGATTTCAACTGCCTAAATTCTAAAAAGTTTTAGAATCTCTACAATCTCTCGGGCTGCTTCCCTTTCTATTTCAGAATCAGATTCATCAGTAAGAAAAATAGGGTAACATATCAATACATGTCTGTTTCGTAGGAACAGAATGTTCATCTATATGTGAGATTGACAAGTCTTTCTTTTTAATAGATTTAAACGAAACAAAACTTTTGTCTCTGATGATACGTTTGTCAGAGATAACAAAATTGTCCATAGAGTCAGATCGCTATAAACATAGACTTATGAGGTCTTAACCGTGTTCGCTATAAACATAGACTTATGAGGTCTTAACCGTGTTTTCCTTCTCTGATACCAATTGAAAAAACGGGGGTCTAACAAACACACCCAATATTTCACTTAGCAATTTGTATGGAAAAACTCCAATATACTTTCGAGAGAATCAACTAGACAGTCAGACTCAATCTCAAGAAAAGTATATCCAAGAGTTATATCTATGTTTCATAATGTAATCAACAAATCAAACAAATAGAAATCCGTGAGCCTGATTATTATGTGAAACAACTTGAACTATACCAAATACCAATGTTTAAGTGTCAATCAATATAATCAACAACCAAAGGTAGGATTCTCTAATTGATTGAACTGCGCACAACCTGTGATATTTCTATTATATAAAAAATATAATGCGGAAAAGAAATAAAAAAGACACCAGAAATTTTGTTAACGAGGAAACCGCAAATACAAAAAAGCCCCGGGACCTAGTACAGATTTGAACATCACATTGTGTTAGTCCGCTACAGATATTATCCTACTACCAAGTTAACTTCGGACTGGAATGTAGTTGAACCCTAAAAAATCTCACATTGATCAAGGTACAATTGTGTTCCTTACGCCTCTTAAACCATGCTGGATTCTGCGCATTCGATTCCCTTAGATGATCTCACCCACAACTAAGAGTTGCTATGACCCAAATTCGAAGACTTGATAAACAAATATGTCTCACACAGAAAAGTATATTGAATAGATAAATCTGTCTCCCACAGATATACCTATGAGTTTTGTTCCGTCTTTTGATAAATCAAGGTGAACATGGACCAATTGATAAACCAGACTTATATACCCGAAGAACTGCCTATTATTATCAATCACCTCACAATAATCTTAATCGATTAATGAAACAATCTAGATATTGTGGAATCACAAAATATGAGACGAAGATGTTTGTGACTACCTTTCAATCTTGCCTATCGAAGAATAAATCTCGAGCAAATCTTAATGAAGATAGTACTCAATCACGATAAAAAACAACAAGATCAGAACACAAAACTACAGAGAAAATAGTTGGGTCTAGCTTCACAATCCCAATGAAGTCTTTAAGTCGTTAACCTACAGGGTTTCGTGAAAAACCTAAGGTTAAAGGAGAATCGACTCTAGTCACAATTAGGATCACACAAGAGGTGTGGGGATTAGGTTTCCTTGTTTCTAGAGTTATCCTTTATGTAGTTTTCAAATCAGGGTTTGCAATCAATGTTACCTTGGTAACAAAGCATTCAATATTCACCGTTAGATGAAAACCTGATTAGATTCAAGCTAATATCTTTCAACCGTTAGATCGAGCTTAGCTTTTTATACACAAATGAAATGTACCACCATTTAGATAAAGGTAACCGTACCTAAACGGTTAACCAATGGTTGTCCATTTGAGCACTTTCATGTCAACGTTATTAATATTTATCATAACTGGTTCAAATGACTCAAATTAAACTAGTTAGAGAGTTGTTCAATTGTTTATATTCTCATAGAAGTATACAAGACAAAGCAAAATCAATTTTGATTCACTCGAATCATTTTATGAACATTATAGCCACGGTTTGCAGAAGATTGCATTTCTTATTATATAAATGTATTAGTTCATGAAAAAACAGATTTTAGAACATATATAACCTACTTAAGTATGCAAACGGGTAGGCATACCTAAGTAGCCGGACTGAGTTTGTTTATCCCAGTACGCGTACGGGTACGCATACCATTTACACTTCCAAACTCCAGCAGAAATTCACGGAACTTAAACTTCCGCTAGTACGCATATGGGTACACATACTTAGTTCCGTACATCCAACAACCAACCATACGCATACCATGGTTCCCGATTTTGGACTTTACACAAATGAGAATACACACCATGTTTATATCCAATCATGGTTACATGTTCTAAACCCTCATTTCAATCATTGAAACATTCTTGGAATACGACTATAGCTGTCTCACACAAACTATTAGCTTCAAAGTAATTTTTAAGTGATCGAATGATCAATACGAAATATTTCGAGTCTGCATCAAATGATTGTCTCACACAAATCATGTAAGATGTTACAAGGCGATTTCACATGATCATCTTTTGACTTTCTTCAAGAGTAAAAGATGAACTTGGTTAAAGGGAAAGCTTACCAGCATATATTTCGAGAAATTTATAAGCGAGATAATTAAACTCGCCTCATTAAACTCGCCTCGAAATACCAAATGTGTATAATTGAAGTCTATATAGCAATACAACTTTTTGTTTCAAATAGGAGATCGAGTAGATATACTTTTGAGTGATAGATGAGTTCAAGTCTCCACATACCTTTTGGTTGATGAAGTTCCACAAGTTCCCTTGAGTAGTTCTTCGTCTTCATTCGATGAACGCCGTGAAGTCTAAAACTCAACTACACTTACTATCCTAATCCGAGACTTAGCTATAAGTACACTAGAAATCAAGACTTATAGTTTTGGCAACTAACCTTGATAAACAAGCTTGAGATAGCAATGCTTGCGAGTTCGACCGAGCATTGCTCTAACAATATCATACGTATTGCTCTAACAATATCCCTCCCATAGTGTTTGGCCTTATAAGTTTTCCCCAAAATCCCTCTTCTCATATCATTAAGACATGTGTCACCCTAGTTAGCAATTTGGTGAACTATTCCCGAATAATTTGTGAACCGAACTGATTTGACCGAATACGTATGATACGAACAAACTACCCAATCACCGAACCGGGTACGCGTATAATATGAGAAATTCGAAGTCGCTTGTATAATATGAGAAATTTGAAGTTTTCGCGAATCATTGAGGTTCGTGTATAGTTCGGACGTTCTCAATTATCAAATAACTCTAAAAAAGTTCCTTCAGAGGGGTTTAAACTCGAGACCTTACGCTTAAGCTCACGCTCTCTAACAATTTTCTCTAACCACTGTTCTGCTTCTAATTTTTTATTTAATTTTGTATATATAAATAAATTTAAAGTTATTTTCCTAATAGTTGTATAAACTTTCAGTGGGCTACCTAGAAACTCGTTATATAATAAGTTTATGCTTTTTAACTGCTTCTTGTTGCATAATCATGCTAAAATATTCAATAATATATTTTTTTCACCTGATAAATCATATATATATAACTTATTCTTGTAAGGTCAAAATACTTATTAATTTACTATGTATATAAGACGAATTTTCAATATCAAACTCACATTTCTAAAACGAATTATACACGTACGTATCTGTTCCGATTTACTTCCCGAACAACGAACTGTTGACTTACTTTTTGACTGCACCGACCTACCCGAATCTGTATCATTCCCGTACGTCTGTCGTTACGAACTTCTACTCGTACCCCGAATTGCTAACCAGGTGTGTCACATTAATCCTCTTATTTATCCTTTTTCCATTCCTCCTAACCCCTAACATCCTACTAATTCCTTCAATATCCTTATTATTCCTTGAGTATACTTTATTGGATTTGCGATTTAGTCCCTAAGTCCCCGTATTAACTAACTAGTGGACTTACCCTTCCTCTAAGGACTCCCTAGTCCTGTAAAGGGGTAATTATTTTCATGTATCAATACTGTACATAAGCCAAAAAAGCTAACAACATTATTAACGCCTATTAACATACTTAAGTGAAATTCATCATTAGTAAACAGGGCATACAATTCAATTAGTATAAGCAAACACAAAGTTAGCATATAAGCAAACAGAAAATTAGCATAAGCAAACTCTAAAATATACTCTTTTAGAATCCACCCCAATAACTTAGCACCTATAGGTTTCTTTTTTCTTCTTCTCGTGAACATGCATTTTCGGGCTAGGTCAGATACAACATTCTCATTGTGGTGCTTCATACTACATCGATAATTTTTGTCTCGTGATGTTAACTTTATGATTGCTATTATAATATATTTAGGCGTTAATCCATGTTAGCAATGTTAGGATATCTTTGCAGAGTTAGCATCATACGGTCAAATATTCTCGGCTTTCAATGTTATTGGCTTTGGCAGTTTGCTTGCTTTCCTTTTGGTGAACTACACAAACATGTTAGGATATCTTCCCGATTACAAAGTAGTCCCAAAATTGGATTTTTCCTAAATTCTTAAATTTTCAAATTCTCTACACAAACATAATCGGCAATTTCATGATGTTCATTGTATACTCATTGTGTTAGTAGCCCCAAATTCAAAATTTTCAAAAACCAATGGAATTTTGAATTTCTCTATTTTCATAATCGGTAGTTTTGTGATGTTTATTATCTCGGTAATTTCATGATGTTCATTTTTTATCGATTGTGGTAGTAGTTTCAAATTCAAAATTTTCAAAAACCAATAGAATTTGGAATTTCTCAATTTTCACAATCGGCAGTTTAGTGATATTTATTATCTACCGATTGTGATAGTAGCCTCAAATTTCAAATTTCTCAACTTTTACAATCGGTATTGGTATTTTCGTGATGTTCACTATTGTGATAGTAGCCCCAAGTTCAATTTAAAAAAAAATGAAACTTCGGATTTCTCTACTTTCACAATCGTTAATTTTGTGATGTTTATTATCTACTAATTGTTATAGTAGCTCCAAATTTAATTTTTTCAAAACAAAGCAAAGAAGAGAAGAACAAAATCATAATTAGTAGCTAAAACCAATACTAAACTACCGATTATAAAAGGGCATGTAGGTATTTTTTGAACCATTAAGACATCCCATAACCGTATTTATGGGATGGAAATAAAAAAACCGCTCCTAATTCTTTTGGGGTCGCCCCTAAAAAGGTTAGGATTTATAATGGTAGAATAATTTACCAAGTGATGGTGATGTTCAGTAGACCGGGAGTTGTGCAAGGCTTAGGCATACCGGCGTAAAAACTATATGCTCTATTTCAGGAGTTAACTTTGTCTCCTACCCAACCCGGTACTTGCTACTGGAAAAGGGTTTTGGTCTCTTGGGCTCTTGGTGATGTTCAGCAGAATTCCATCAATTTCCATAAAAAACCTCTTCCGCTAGGAACAATAAACAGTTGAAGATTCTTCGGTTCGGTGAATCAAATGAGTCTCAATTTCATTAAGCTAGTATAATTTATTATCCTTGAATAAAAATTAAAGATTTTAATCAAATTCAAAGGACCAAAGTGGTGTGTGTTGTTACTGAAAAGAGGCATTAATTCTTGCTTCTAAGGTTCGTGCCAACCATAATAGATGTTTCTATCTAGCTCACAAACCAACCAAACATCGACAACATATACATCTTTGTTTAAATTAAGAACTCTATTATTGGGGCTGCAAGTCTTGGTCAATTTGGTGATATTTTGGGTCACCAAATAGCAATTGGGTTACCCCCTATCCAATATTTATATAATGACTAAAGTGCCCCATATGATAATAAACATGATTAACATTTGTAATCATGATTAGGAGATGAATTAAGAGTAATTCATGTGTTTAAGTTAAGTGTAGATGAAATCAAAACAAAAAAAAAATAAGAGGAGAAGAAGGAGGAGGGGGAAAAAAATATTTAGGGATTTTTTTTTGAAAATCAGTGATTCAACCAAGACTTTTGATGTAGGTGAGCCTTTATCTTCAAAATATGATAACATATTAATACCCATCAACAACGATCAGTTCTTGGCTGATTTTTCAGAAAATCAAGAAATTTTATCTCAAACTCAACCTAACCCTTATGAACCTTACGATGATTTCGAAGGACCAACCCAAGAAGCAGAAGAATAACAAGAAGAGATCAATGCTGAAGATTACCAGGTATGCCTCTTTTCTAACTCCAATTTCAGTTTTTAAGCTCAGCTTTTCGATATTTTCCTTCCGAAAACCCTAGGTTTCAAGCCGTCAGTTGAAATACCGGCTGGGAAACCAAGAACTCCTGGACGTTGTGATGTTTTACGTCCAGGAAATAATGAACTCCCATCCGTTACCAAGTACTTACGGCCGGGACGATAAAATTTCCTGGCCGTTAATAAAAAAAAATACGGCCAAGTTTTTCTACGTGCATGGGAAGAATTTAATACTGTCGGTGGTGGTTGGGTTACCCGGCCGTAACTTTTCATACGTCTCATTTTCCAGGACGCAGGTAAACTGTTGCAGTTACAGGACAATTTACGTCTTGGAATACCTAGACGTAACAAAGTTACGGTTCGGAATCATACTTTTCGACCCAGCCATTTTATTTTTTACGGTTGGGAGATAACTTATCGACCCAGCCGTTTACCCTATGACGGTTGGAATGTCACTGGTTTACCCAGACGTTTTTGAGTGTTTAAATTTCTTTTTGAATAATTATGTGACATATTTCATTCTATCATAGATTGTACCATACATTCCGGTGGAAGACCAAGAGGTGCGTATGGAAGATGAAAAGGTGCGTATGGAAGATGAAGAGGTGTTTATTGATCAACCCCAACCTGTGCAAGTTTCCAAGGACACAAGTGCTCACTATGAAAACAACTATGAGTGGGAAGATAAGGAAGATGCAAAGGAGTGGGCTCGAGCACAAGGGTTGAAAAAGATGTGCATCATAGTCCAGATTAAACAAGTTAAATTCGACTTCTTTGAAATGGTTTGCGAGTGCAGTGGAAAGTATGAGACCCATTGGAAAAAGGGTAGTGAGTATGTATGAAAAATCACAAGGAAGAAGGGAGTATATAATACGTAGAAGTGCGAATGCCCTTTTAAGCTTCAATTTAAATGTAACGCCGATACGAAAATGTGGTATATGGATAAAGTCGTCTCGGGTTATCATCCTCATCATATTCCGGAGAGTTTGATCAACCATATTTATCCGGCAAGGCTCAACACCTTAGATAAGGAGTTAGTACACATGTTGAGTAAAAGACGCACAAGACCTTTTGATATTCTTAGTGCCGTTCAAGTGTTAAACCTCCAAAACTCATCCTCATTGTCAACAATCTATAACGAAAGAGAAAAATTTAGAAAAGAGTCATGGAAAGAGAGAGTGCTTATGCAATAATTATTGTTTTTGTTTGATGAGGCAAAGTACTCTACCGCCTATGGTACGAATGAAGAAAATCAAGTGGAATATCTTTTCATCGCCAATCCGGAATGTGTACAATTGGCAAGATGCTTTCATCAAATTCTGTTTATGGATTGCACGTACAAAACTAACAGGTACAACATGCCGATATTGAACTTTGTTGGGCAAACATCTACCAAGTCGACAATTACCATTGCGTTTTGTTTCTTGAAAGACGAGACGAAGGAAAGTTATTTGTGGGCATTGCAAAAGGTAAAGTTATTGTATCAAGAAGTTTATACTCCACAGGTGTTGATTACGGATAAGGAGCAAGCATTGATGTGAGCCATACCCCGTGTTTTCCCCTACGCGCATCATCATCTTTGCACGTTTCATATATGGAACAATGTGCAAACTAATTGCAAGAGGGTTATATGGCCAGCAAAGAAGACTGAGATGGAGAGGATTAAAAATCTACCATTGGAGAAACAACAAGAAGATCAAGAAAAGTTCGAGATGAATGACAAGATAGCCGAGGTGCTTTGGGCAGATTTTCAAAAAGATTGGGAAGAACTAATATGGTCGCTCACGGAACCACTATATTTCCAAAGGGAGAGTTTTGTAATGGAAAAATGGTCAACCTACCCGGATGTTATAACATATTTGAAGAACGAGTTATTGGATCCTTACAAGGAAAATTTTGTTAGTGCATGGGTAAACCATTATATACATTATGACAATCAAGCCACAAGCACGGTGGAGTCGGCTCACTATCGGTTCAAGAGTAAGTTAAATGGTTGTAATGGTGGATTCGTTGTTGTTTTTGAAGCTATGGTCGAGTATTTCAAGCGTGATATCCATAGAATTAGAGGGTTATTTGAAAAGGGCCGATCTAGAACGGTTGTCGACTACCGGGAAATCCCTTGGTTCTGGGGATTAAGTTTATATGTTTCTCAATGGGCAATCTTAAAAATGATAACGTAAGTGGAGGCTTGGGAGGAACACAATTATCCACCGGGAATGAGATGTAATTATCCCATTAAGTCGGCTATGAGGCTCCCATGTAGACAAGTGAGTATTGGATGAGAATACCAATATGTGGCCATCTACTCGCCAACGCATTCCATTGCGTTATTCATTCCATCTCCTATGCACATATTATTACTTACGCACCAACAAGACGTATTTTTACCGAAGAATAATCTCCAAAGATAGTCACCATGGGGTTCGTGATGATGACCCATTATATCGGCCTCCAATTGAAATATGGATGCCCATTACCTCCATTAAGGAGGGTAGACGGATGTGACGGCGAAATACCAATGGGTTGGTGCCATAGGTTCGAGGAAAGATTTCATTTGTGGGAAGCATTACAGTTGTCGAGGGACGGCCCGTTGAGTGTACTAATGAGTTCCGTTGAGGATGACTATGAGTAAATGTCAGGTCAAGGTATATGATAGCAATGATTTTTTGAACCTATGTATTTTGAATCACTCATTATATATATATATATATATGAAGAATCTAGTTTTACTCTTACTATGTGTTTGTAATGTTGTATGATAAAAATGTGGTTATTTAGAGGTATTTACGGCCAGGTCGTACGCCGACATGACCTAGCCGTAACGACTCAACTGAGATATTCTTCTGCAACTCGGCTGAGAAACCAAACCGTGAAACAGAAAACGTCCAGGAATCCTAGCCTTATTTCTGGGTATTGTCAGTACTATGGATGATAATCATGGCCGTAACAATTCTTGGAATTTCAGTTTCATTTTATACAAAGTTACGGCTGAGAAACCAAACCGTGAAACAGAAAACATCCAGGAATCCTATCCATATTTCTGGGTATTGTCAGTACTACGGCTGATAATCCTGTCCGTAACTCTTCCTGGAATTTCAGTTTCATTTTATACATAGTTACGGCTGAGAAACCAAAATGGGAACAATAAAACGTCAAGGAATCCTGGCCGTAAAAATGGGTATTGTTAGTTCTACGGATGTTTACGGCTGAGAAACCAAACCGTGAAATTACCAACGGCCATGAATCCTAGCCGTAAATATGGGTTTTGTCAGTTTTACGGATGTAAATCCTGGCCGTAATTAGTATCATATTATACTTATACAACAATCAGATACATTAACAAGCAAAACACTAGTATCCATTCATTCAAAGTTAAGTCTGCATAATGAAAAGTGAGTCTGAAAAGTAAATCACCCAAATCCATAACCTAAAACATGCTAAAAGTATGACTTAAACAAGTACATAACCTACAATCATCCACTACTACCAACAATCGAAGGAACTTCGTCAGAAGATGATGAAGAACTGTCGGGAGTTTGGGAAAGAATGATCCAATCATCCTCATCGTTAGTATAGAGATAATCCTTGGATGGATTATGTAACTCCTGAAGCCTCCTAATCTGTGTTCTTTGTTCGTCGCAATCCAAATATATAACCTCCTTAATGTTACGGATCAGTCCCCTGGAAATCCACTTAGATCTCTTGACCTGTTTTCACACCATTCAATTAATAGTGGTACATAATTTGAGCAACGTATACAAAAACAAAAGAATATCACACATTGGTACCATCATCGTAGCAATATCACACATTGGTATTTCCTGGGGTACTTTCTCCTTTTCAGAGTTCCTCCTAAAAATTATGAAAAACATATCAGAAGATACGAACAATTCACAAGGAGTGATACAATTACGGTGTGGAAATAACATATAACCCATCCGTAAAACAAGTTTCGGCTTGGAAATATACGGATTATCTCGCCGTAAACAAAATATCGGATAGAAATAAATAACAACGGCTAGGAAATACAATTTACGGTTAGATACTCCCAGCCGAAACACTCAGCACCAAATTTTACTCTGCAAATACAGGACAACTTACGGTTGGGAAATACCCATCCGTTAAATACAATAACGGTTTGGTTTTCAGATTTTCCCAACCGCTTAAGACATTAACGGCTGGGAGTTCTTAACGTCCTATCCGTTTTATACCATTACGTCTAAGACGATATGGTTTCCCAGCCGTAATTGCTTCAGAAAACCTTTTCTGGAAACCCTAAAACTATCAATCGAACCTAGTTTTTCAATCTAATGGCAAAATAACTGGTGGGTTTTTAGATTCTTACCTAGTAGGATTCATTTGTGGACGATTCGAAGGTGTTTGAACAGATTGGTTCACCACATCTCCATTAAAAGGAACATCAATAACTTGCCCTATTTCAGAATCAGGGTTCAATCGGCCGGATCTTGTTACTCTTGATCTTGCTGCCATCTAGAGCTTCTTCAGAAATCAGTGGAGAAGAAAGGGAGAGTTTTTGAGAGGTTTTGGAGAGTTTTTGAGAAGAAGAGAAGAGAAATTGAAAATTAAATGGTTTTGATTTTTGGAGTTTTAATTAGGATTAGGTTTTAATTATATAAGATTTGTTTTTAAAATTAATTTATTAGGAAAGGGTAAATCTGACTTTTTAACACTAGAGATACCCCTCTAACCATTTTGTGGCTCCCCAAAGTAAAATAGCCCCCAAAAAATCAAAGGGGAATAGCCCCAATGATAGAGTTCTAAATTAATTTTGTTAAGAAGACAAAAACTGGAATAAGAATTCAGACTTTAATGGACTTTATGTGGTGTATGTTGAGGGGTCATGTGTTCTGCTTAAACACCTCACATGTATTCTAATCTCTTCAGGGCCCCTACGATGCAAGGATCCTTTAAAATTGGTGACGTATCTGTATCGAATGCCTTATCAGTGTCAGATACTTGGGATATTTGGAGATGCCTTCCAAACTTGTTCATACTAATCTTCGTCTCCTTTCACGAAAAGTGAAATTATACGAAAGGCGAAAGTAAAATGTGGGATATCAATTGAGATGCATTTGATTCACTACACGGTGTGGCAGCATTTGAAGTTGAAAAACTTTCACTTAACGAGCCAGAACTAGAAGCGGTGCTCCTTGATAAAGACAATATTAATGTGTGATGGGTGAGCGGGATGTTAGATAAGTTTTATCTATTTTTTTAAATATTCCTGATAATATTTATGATTTTTTTTAATATCGTGAGATTTTTTTTATTAAAATAAAATATTTTTAACAAGTACACTATCACTACGAATCCCATATCCTCATTTTTCGAAAGTTGAATATCAGTATCCATGCTTCATAGTGAGGGCCAAATAATACATTTATTATCCAAAGTACTGCCTCCAGTCCAAACTTAACATCACATATACACAGTTACTGGCAACTTTTTGTTATTAGGCCGAACGAGCGAAGCGAGGGAGGACTCTATATATGATGACTTTGTGTCAAATGTGACATGACTTTTTTTTTCCAATTTCACAAAAAATATTTGATTTGGTTCAACGATGAAAAGACCTCACTGCCCCTCCAAATAATTTTTTTTTTCCTTTAGATATTTTCGTAAATAAACCCAAGAGGAAGGGCAGTAAGGTATTAGACATTTTTGTAAATAAGCAGTAAGATATTAGACATTTTCGTAAATAACTCAAAAAAGAAGGGCAACTAGATATAAGAGCCAAATTTTATTAAAATTCCTTATATATCCTATTTCTTTAGGTGTATAATTGACAACCAAACTTTAAAATAACATATCTAAAAATCCGTGCCTTGGAATTGTACAAATTTTATCTCGTTGGAAAGCTAATAAAAAAACATATCCAACGAGCACAAACAACATTATCAAATTTAGAGTTTTTACGAAAGAATCGGAGGTATTTATCATTTTAGGCACAATTTTGAAAATAAATATATACTATATATTATGCACAAAGGATACATAATACTTTATATAACCATATTTTGGTTTATTCATCAACTAATTTTCCTTTGCAACTAATTAAACGATGTACTCTCCCTGTTTCAAGAAAAGTGATACTTTCATTTTAGGCACAAATTTTCTTTTACAGTCCAATTGCAGCAGTGTTTCTTTTTTTCTTCGGTCGGACCTCCCCACCGTGGCAGCGGTCATCTAGTATTTATCACCTTCCAAAACGAAGTTTTCAAGATCGTCGTGGTGGCCTTTGAACAGATGAATTTCAGTATTTTCATTTCATTATATTTTTTCATAATAAATTTATATATGACCATTACGGGCCATATCATGCTTCAAAAAAAAAAAAGTACGGGCCATATCGCCAATTTATTTTATTTTTGATGCAGAAAAGAATTTATTGATTAAGAATTGAAGTTTGGAGGAATGTCTCTCCTATCTTCCTCTAACTAAGTACAAATAATTGTAGGTGCGGTACCATGCCATAAATTGGAAAGAACTCTATTATTGGGGCTGCAAAAATCTTGGTCAATTTGGGGCTATTTTGGGTCACCAAATAGCAATTGGGTTACCCCCTATCCAATACTTATATAATGACTAAAGTGGCCCCATATGATAATAAACATGATTAACATTTGTAATCATGATTAGGAGATGAATTAAGAGTAATTCATGTGTTTAAGTTAAGTGTAGATGAAATAAAAACAAAAATAAAAAATATCAGAGGGAAAAGGGAAGAGGAGAAGAAGAAGAAGGAGCGGAAAAAAAAATGGGGATTTTTTTTTTGAAAATGAGTGATTCAACCAAGACTTTTGATGTTGGTGAGCCTTCATCTTCAAAATATGATAACATATTAATACCTATCAACAACGATCAGTTCTTGGCTGATTTTTCAGAAAATCAAGAAATTTTATCTCAAACTCAACCTCACCCTTATGAACCTTACGATGATTTCGAAGGAACAACCCAAGATGCAGAAGAAGAAGAAGAGATCAATGCTGAAGATTACCAGGTATGACTCTTTTCTAACTCTAATTTCAGTTTTGAAGCTCAGCTTTTCGATATTTTTCTTCTGAAAACCCTAGGTTTCAAGCTGTCAGTTGAAATACCGGCTGGGAAACCAAGAACTCTTGGCCGTTGTGATGTTTTACGGCCGGGAAATAATGAACTCCCATCCGTTACCAAGTACTTACTGCCGTGACGATAAAATTTCATGGCCGTTAATAAAAAAATACGGCCAGGTTTTTCTACGTGCATGGGAAGCATTTAATATTGTTGGTGCCAGTTGGGTTACCCGGCCGTAACTTGTCATACGTCTCATTTTCCAGGCCGTAGGTAAAATGTTGCAGTTACAGGACAATTTACGTCTTGGAATACCTAGACGTAACAAAGTTACGGTTCGGAATCATACTTTTCGACCCAGACGTTTTATTTTTTACGGTTGGGAGATAACTTATCGACCCATCCGTTTACCCTATGACGGTTGGAATGTCAATGGTTTACCCAGACGTTTTTGAGTATTTAAATTTCTTTTTGAATAATTATGTGACATATGTCATTCTATCATAGATTGTACCATACATTCCGATGGAAGACCAAGAGGTGCATATGGAAGATGAAGAGGTGCGTATGGAAGATGAAGAGGTGTTTATTGATCAACCCCAACCTATGCAAGTTTCCGAGGACACAAGTGCTCACTATGCAAACAACTATGAGTGGGAAGCTAAGGAAGATGCAAAGGAGTGGGCTTGACCACAAGGGTTGAAAAAGATGTGCATCATAGTCCAGAATAAACAAGTTAAATTCAACCGCTTTGAAATGGTTTGCGAGTGCAGTGGAAAGTATGAGAGCCATTGGAAAAAGGGTAGTGAGTATGTACGAAAAACCACAAGGAAGAAGGGAGTATATAATACGAAGAAATGGGGATGCCCTTTTAAGATTCAATTTAAATGTAACGCCGATACGAAAATGTGGTATATGGATAAAGTCGTCTCGGGTTATCATACTCATCCTATTCCAGAGAGTTTGATCAACCATCCTTATCCGGCAAGGCTCAACACCTTAAAAAAGGAGTTAGTACACGTGTTGAGTAAAATACGCACAAGATCTATTGATATTCTTAGTGCTGTTCAAGTGTTAAACCCCCAAAACTCATCCTCATTGTCAACAATCAATAACGAAAGAGAAAAATTTAGAAAAGAGTCATTTAAAGAGAGAGTGCTTATGCAACAATTATTGTTTTTGTTTGATGAGGCAAAGTACTCTACCGCCTATGGTACGAATAAAGAAAAGGAAGTGGAATATCTTTTCATCGCCAATCCAGAATGTGTACAATTGGAAAGATGCTTTCATCAAATTCTGTTTATGGATTGCACGTATAAAACTAACAGGTACAGCATGCCGATATTGAACTTTGTTGGGCAAACATCTACCAAGTCGACATTTACCGTTGCGTTTTTTTTATTGAAAGACGAGACGAAGGAAATTTATTTGTGGGCATTGAAAAAGGTGAAGTTATTGTATCAAGAAGGTTATACTCCACAGGTGTTGATTACGGATAAGGAGCAAGCATTGATGTGGGCCATACCCCGTTTTTCCCCTACACGCGTCATCATCTTTGCACGTTTCATATATGGAACAATGTGAAAACTAATTGCAAGAGGGTTATATGGCCAGCAAAGAAGACCGAGATGGAGAGGATTAAAAATCTACCGTTGGAGAAACAACAAGAAGAACAAGAAAAGTTCGAGATGAATGACAAGATAGCCGAGGTGCTTTGGGCGGATTTTCAAAAAGATTGGGAAGAACTAATATGGTCGCTCACGGAACCACTATATTTCCAAATGGAGAGTTTTGTAATGGAAAAATGGTCAACCTACCCGGATGTTATAACATATTTTAAGAATGAGTTATTGGATCCTCACAAGGAAAAGTTTATTAGTGCATGGGTAAACCTTTATAGACATTATGACAATCAAGCAACAAGCACGGTGGAGTCGGCTCACTATCGGTTTAAGAGTAAGTTAAATGGTTGTGATGGTGGATTCGTTGTTGTTTTTGAAGCTATGGTCGAGTATTTCAAGCGTGATCTCCATAAAATTAGAGGGTTATTTGAAAAGAGCCGATCTAGAACGGTTGTCGACTACCGAGAAAGCCCTTGGTTCCGGGGATTAAGTTTATATGTTTCTCAATGGGAAATCCTAAAAATGATAACGGAAGTGGAGGCTTGGGAGGAACACAATTATCCACCGGGAATGAGATGTAATTGTCCCATTAAGTCGGCTATGGGGCTCCCATGTAGACAAGTGAGTATTGGATGAGAATGACAATATGTGGCCATCTACTCGCCAATGCATTCCATTGCGTTATTCATTCCATCTCTTATGCACATAGTGTTACTTACGCACCAAGAAGACGTATTTTTACCGAAGAAGAATCTCCAAAGATAGTCATCATGGGGTTCGTGATGATGACCCAATATATCGGCCTCCAATTGAAAGATGAATGCCCATTACCTCCATTAAGGAGGGTAGATGGATGTGACGGCAAAATACCAATGGGTTGGTGCCATAGGTTCGAGGAAAGATTCCATTTGTGGGAAGCATTACAGTTATCGAGGGACGGCCCATTGTGTGTACTAATGAGTTCCGATGAGGATGACTATGAGTAAATGTCGTGTCAAGGTATATGATAACAATGTTTTTTTGAACCTATGTATTTTGAATCACTCATTATATATATATATATATATAAAGAATCTAGTTTTACTCTTACTATGTGTTTGTAATGTTGATAAGATAAAAATGTGGTTATTTAGAGATATTTACGGCCAGGTCGTACGCCGACACGACCTAGCCGTAATGACTCAACTGGGATATTCTTCTGCAACTCGGCGGAGAAACCAAACCATGAAACAAAAAACGTCCAAGAATCCTAGATTTATTTCTAGGTATTGTCAGTACTACGTCTGATAATCCTGGCCGTAACTCTTCCTGGAATTTCAGTTTCATTTTATACAAAGTTACGACTGAGAAACCAAACCGTGAAACAGAAAACGTCCAGGAATCCTAGCCGTATTTCTGGGTATTGTCACTACTACAGCTGATAATCCTTGATGTAACTCTTCCTGGAATTTTAGTTTCATTTTATACATAGTTATGGCTGAGAAACCAAAACGGGAAACATAAAACGTCCAGGACTCCTGGCCGTAAATATGGGTATTGTTAGTTCTACGGATGTTTACGGCTGAGAAACCAAACCGTGAAATAAACAACGACCATGAATCCTAGCCGTAAATATGGGTTTTGTCAGTTCTACGGATGTAAATCTTGGCCGTAATTAGTATCATATTATACTTATACAACAATCGGATACATTAACAAGCAAAACACTAGTATCCATTCATTCAAAGTTAAGTCTGCATAATTAAAAGTGAGTCTGAAAAGTAACCTAAAACATGCTAAAAGTCTGACTTAAACAAGTACATAACCTACAATCATCCACTATGACCAACAATCGAAGGAACTTCGTCAGAAGATGATGAAGAACTGTCGGGAGTTTGGGAAAGACTGATCCAATCATCCTCATCGTTAGTATAGAGATCATCCTTGGATGGATTATGTAACTCCTGAAGCCTCCTAATCAGTGTTCTTTGTTCGTAGTAATCCAAATATAGAACCTCCTCAATGTTACAGATCAGTCCCCTGGCAATCCACTTAGCTCTCTTGACCTGTTTTCACACCATTCAATTAATAGTGGTACATAATTTGAGCAATGTATATAAAAACAAAAGAATATCACACATTGGTACCATCATCGTAGCAATATCACACATTGGTATTTCCTGGGGTACTTTCTCCTTTTCAGAGTTCCTCCTAAAAATTATGAAAAACATATCAGAAGATACGAACAATTCACAAGGAGTGATAAAATTACGGTTTGGAAATAACATATAACCCATCCGTAAAACAAGTTTCGGCTTGGAAATATTTGGATTATCTCGCCGTAAACAAAATATCGGATATAAATAAATAACAACGGCTAGGAAATACAATTTACGGTTAGATACTCCCAGCCGAAACACTCATCACCAAATTTTACTCTGCAAATACAGGACAACTTACGGCTGGGAAATACCCATCCATTAAATACAATAATGGTTTGGTTTTCAGATTTTCCCAACCTCTTAAGACATTAATGGCTGTGAGTTCTTGACGTCCTATCCGTTTTATACCATTACGGCCAGGACGATATGATTTCCCAGCCGTAATTGCTTCAGAAAACATTTTCTGGAAACCCTAAAACTATCAATCGAACCTAGTTATTCAATCTAATGGAAAAATAACTGGTGGGCTTTTCGATTCTTACCTAGTAGGATTCATTTGTGGAGGATTCGAAGGTGTTTGAACAGATTGGTTCACCACATCTCCATTAAAAGTGTAGTAGCAGGATTTCCCACACTACACCCCTATTAAGATCCTATAAAAATCTAAGTGAAACTAGTTGAAGATTAAAGAATTAAACGACACTTTTATTATTTAGATTTCAGAAATGTTTACAGAAAATATTCAAACTCACGAATTACAACTTTCTTTACTGGAGTTTCTCTCTCCTCAAGATTTTCTCAACTCTAAAAAATACATCATCATCATCTGGACTTACTTGAACCCTTTATATAGGAAATTACATAGTGCGTGACAGCTAAGTTTTCCCCTTCTTTCGGATATATTCTGCGATCTCATCGTGGTATTTGCAATATTAATCTTCGCCAACTTTTGTAATCCTCGTGAAACAACACTCTCATAACATGTCTCTTCAATCGTCAGCTATTATGATGCTTCCCCGTGACGCTCGCCAAATGTTGCTGAAGAATCCTCACGACACTCTTGTGAATAATGTCATTTATACTTATAGGAATATTTGACCTTCTCGTGAAAGCGTTGTTCTTATCATGATAATATCGTTGTGGCGATATTCTAGTACAACATCTTGCCTCTTCTCACATCTTTTCTGCGAAGAAGAAAAGATCGTGAGAATAAATTGCCGTAATCTTCTATATTTTCACCTCCATCTTTATTTTGACACGTCTCTAAACCTTTCACCAGCTGTCTTCATATAATTTTATCATCCATATATTTTTCGACACGTCATCTTAAACCGCTGTAATTTGACCATTCACGTCCTTTCATTGTATTAACTATATTTATTTTCTCGAGAAACTTCTTCTGCTATAAATACCTTCTCTCGTTCTTATGTTTTTCTTTCTTCTCATTCTATTTCCTTCTTCTTCTCTGTAAATTTCATTGTTTTCACGCAAATCGCGCATCTACTATCTTTCGCCATTTTTTCAATCCCCTTTCATTTCCATTCTCTCAAAATGGTTGCTGCTGGTGCTAAAAATCTTATTGCTTTCAATTTGATGCAAGAAAAACTTAAAAATCAAGGATTTGACTTATCTTTAATCCCAGATCAAAGTCCCAAATATGTTCTTTCTCTTGAATTATTTTCTAACTTCCAGTGTTCTCGTGAAAAAATTATAGTTTCGTTAGGCCAACTTGAAGCTGGTCTTCCACTTCCTCTCTACAACCCTGAACTTCCACTCTTTTACAAAATAATTTCTGATAAGAGATTTTCACGAGCGGTGTATCAACTTGGCGAAGATTGTATTAGATTATTACTGGAATATGCCTCTCGTGGTGCTGGCAAAGGATCCCAATATTTCGAAGAACATAAAAGTCTTAAATATAAACATATTCCGATTATCCCTGCAAAGTATACTGTAGATAACTTCTTTTGAAATTACCAGTTACTCCCCATGGTAAGGGATAATACCTGTTGGGGTGTCCGTTTGCATAAAAAGAAGGTCAATGCTGAACATGAGCTTATGCAAGATATTGATTTTCATACCAATACAAATGATGGCCTTCGTCATTCTAATGACGATAAGTGGTTTATTTTTCCCTTATGCCTTAAAGGTCCTTATATATCCGGTTCTCTCCAACTTCCTGCGAATCTCTCTCACTATGAACCATGGACTTTCAACTGGCCTGATAGATTTTCCGATGTATATTCTCTCATCTTCTTATGCTATTATTATTTTTTCCTTCACACTCTCGCTAACTTTTCCGTTATCTTGTAGGTTGCCAAAATGAAGCTTAATTACCAGAAATATAGGAAACCCAACACTCTTCTAGCTCTTAGATCTTTCACAGATGAAGTAAGAAATATTCCTTTATTAATTAACAATATATTGTTGCTCATATTTCTTATCTTTATCTGTGTTTGTAGGTAATTGAAGAATTACCACCTTTAGAGCCAAAACCTAAGGAGAAACCTTCAACTAATCGTAAAGGTAAATCTACTGTTTCAAGTGAAGGAAGACGCTCTGCCCCTCGTGATAAATAACCCAGCGAGCCTCCTTTGAAGAAGAATAAAACTCAGCATTCTTCTTATCAACATACCCAATTGGATTCAACCATTATTAATAAATCTAATGATGAATTTATCGAAGAATTTGACGATATTAGAGAAGTTCCCTCTGTGAAAAATTCTTCTCCCTCTGATTCTTCCATGGCCCAACTATCCATGCTTTTTGGCGATTCTTCTCGTGGAACTGCGAATGAGTATGGTGATGAGACTCTTAATGGGCTAGCTCAAGCGCTCGTCAAAGTGTGCGATGCTCCAATCTTATCTGATAATAATTCTCTTCGTGGAATTTCTGGAACTCTAACTCCAAGCTTCTTAAATGCACTTGGTATTCTGGTATGTTTTCTTAATTGTTTCTTAATTCGCCAGATTTCTCTCGTCAAATTTTTTGTACTTATAAAACTCTGTTGCAGGTTGGGAGAGCTTCTTTTGCTGTTGCTGCTGATATAGATAATAAATGTGCTTCATTTAAGAAAAAGGTTGTTAACCTTCGCCAAGATAAAGAGAAACTAGAGGCTGAAATTGCTGAGCTTCGCGAGAAAAATAAACTGTTGGAAATTGAAGCTTCAGCTGATAAACAGAAGATTTTGGATATTAACAATGCCAACAAACAACTTTATGGTATGATTTACTTTTTCTTTCTTTTAGATTTTTTATTTTTCTTTTATATAGATTATCCAAGCAATTATTTTTGCAGATGTTTATGGTCTAACTGACGAGGCTACGTTCCTTCAAACCTTTCCCGAACCTGTAGATGATAATACTCTTCTTGCTCGCCTTAATAACTCCTTAAGTAATTTTGCTGACGAACAAATTAAATCCCTCTCTATAGAGGAACTTAAATTTAAGTTTAATCTCCTGACCATTGAACACAAACACACTTTAGGATTATCTAATAAATTTAAGCATCTTTATCATGAATCAAAAGAAGTGATCAATGGATTAAGAAGTATAAATAGTGATCTTGTTGACGAGAAAGATCAAGCAATTAGAAATGGCAGCGAAACTCTAGCAGATTTCCATAAAATTCTTCTCGAAGTTCAAATGGAAAGAGATAAAATCTTCTGCGAAAATAAAGATCTTCTTGCAAGAGAAACTCAAGTTCGTTCTCGCCTTCTTATTACTAGCGATGATGAGTTTTCTTGGGCAGCACAGGTTCTTGATAATGCAAGGAATAATTTAGGTATAGATGCTAGTCTTCATGCTGATCAATCGTCCTTAATTAGGGACTTAATTTCTGAGAAATAAGGTTGTTAACCACTCTATTCTATTAACCACTCTATTTTTTTTTAACTTCCATCTTAACGGTGCCTTATTCTCGCAGATTCTGAAGATAGATGTCGTGTAAGGATGAGAGAACTAGAAGATATTAATCACCAACTCGCGAACGATCTTACTGCTCGCAACGATAAATACTCGCGATTGAAAACTCAATTTGAGATTACTTCTGCAAATTTTAATAGAACCCTCCTCATCACTCGTAATGATACCACTAAGCAGGTTTGTGACGACCATGGAATTCTTCATTCTTTGTATCCTGATCTTGCAAAGGCAATACCATCAATAATTCCAGATCTTGGTGTCTCTGACTCTGATGAAGATTTTGACGAAAGTGAAGAAGAGAATAATGACGAAGAAACAAATTCTGGCGATGATGAAGAACCCATCAAAGATAATGAAGAAGAGAAATCCGGTGAAAAAGAAGAATCTGATAAAGATAACAATGTTGATAAATGAAACAATGTATCTGTCTGACTTCTTTTTTTTATGTAATCAATCGCGAGTTTCTTCAATTTGCTGCAACTTTCTTCAATTTAATGTGTAAATTTCTTTGCCCCTTTATCTGTATGAATGAAAGAACATCCTCTTTTTTGCAAATATAACTTGGTCAATATAGTTTGCATCTACTAATTATCTGCGCTTTAATATCCATATAAATTTCTCATATGGTGATGAATAATAATCTTTATCATTCTATTCATTCCCATACTTGCCTCTATTATTCATCTGCATTATGAGAAAGTTAATAAACAAATATTTTGGAGAATTTCATAATTTCTGCGATATTGTCGCAAACCTTGATATTTTTGCGATCTTATGGTCTTATCATGCCTTCCTACTTAAAGGTCTTACTTTTCCATAGTATTCTCTCCGCGACAAGATCGCAGGACGTCTTTACATTTTCATGTATTGACCCATTGATATTGTCTTATCTGCATTTCTTTATTATATTGCGACAATATGACGAGCCTAAGTTTTCTCGCGAAAACAAAGCCTCGTGACATTGCCGTCTTGCGATGAAATCGCAGGACGTCTTCACATTTGCGTGTAAAAACCCCTTGACCTCATCTTAAATTTTTTCTCTTATGGCTTTTTGCCTCTGTATAATTTACGCGACAATATGACAGGCCTAAATGATCTTGCGATCTTAGAGCCCCATGACATTGCCGTCTTAAGACACTTATCAGCTCCCTAATGGAGGGTTCCGCCCTTATCTTCCACTTTGTTTCCCCTTTAAGGAGGGCACATCGGCCATACAAGACTAGCTCCTCCCATCCAGATTTACCAACAACCAGTTGTTTTCGCAGCCTCTTGTCCTTTATGCCTATATGGCTTATAGTTACAAGACTGCACCCTAGGTGGGGTTTTCTTAAGGCCAAGTGCATTGTAGCCAAGACTTACCAAAGATGGCCAGGGTAGGTTCGTCCGTCCCGGGCATCCTTGGCTAAACAGTGTACCTCGGCGCCTTGATCATACTCTGCACTTCTTTGAAGAGACTCTCAGTCGTCCAACCAGGGTATAACCTTATAAAGCTGGAAATCCAAGATCTCTCTCCCGGATAGGTTTTCTTTAACCCCTACGTCTGTATGACTCAGGTTCCAGTAGAGGTATAACCTTATCCATGAATCATATAAAGAGATACCCCCTTTATGACGTGCTTGTAGGTCTTACATTTGCCTCTTAAGAAATTGTATTCGCGAACTAAGGTGCACGCCATAAAGGTTTGTCCCGTTCTCTTAATCTCTGCGAAATTATATTCGCGTTTCTTAAAATTTCTTGCGAGTTTCAAATCTCAATAATTTTTTATTTTTATTTTTTTTAACTTTTCAATTTCATTTTCTTCACTCAAACAGAAAAAACAACTTTACCTTTCCACTTCTAGCGATCTGCTCGTCATATTTCATCTTTCTATCACTTCATTCTTCTCTTTTTCCTTATCATCTGTTCTTTTACTTAGTGTTTTTCCGAAAGTTGCTTGTCATTTCTTCCTTTTATGCTTTTTATACATGTACCTTTGCTGCGTTTTATTATTTGCTTGATATCTGCGAGGGACTCGTTAGTTACTTCTTCATGCTTTTCTATTGAATCAACCATTAATTTGTCACTTCTCTGTTGTTGCTTAATTCTGTATTTCCAATTGTTGTTCTTCCCTGCTCTTTCTTCACAAGACTTGATATCTATCTCATAACATTTATTACTTTCTCCCCAATCTCCTTTAATTACTCCAACACCATTTGGATGAGGGAATTTAATACACTGATGAAAGGTAGATGCAACACCCAATATCCTATGTAACCAAGGTCGACCAATCAAGGCGTTATATGGTGATTCAATATCGACAACATAGAATAAAATCTTGGAAGTCATTCCTCTTAACGGAATTCTCATTGTGATCTCCCCTTTAGGCTTGTTGGCAGTTCCATTAAAACCATAGATTCTGTATGTCGATGGTATCAAATCTTCATCTTTCCCACCCATGGTTCTGTAGGTGTGGTAGAACAGGATATCTACGGAACTTCCAGTATCAATTAGGATTCTATCAATGGCCCAAGACTCTTCCATTTCGTTATTGTTTTCTTTACCTTCTTCTTCTTGTTCTGCTTGTTCTGGTTTTATTTCCAACCTTACCACCAATGGGTTATCATGCAGCTCGCCAGGCTCTGGTATTTCTTGTGCTGTAAAAGAAAGGATTTGTTTCTACCACTCTTTTAATGGCGAGATTCTCGCTATATTCATTATTTCTTTTCCATCCATATCTATGGCAAATACTCTACTTAAGACATTATCGTGGAAATCTTCGATGGTTCTGAAAGAATGCACAATAGAATTACAAAATAAATTCTTTGCTTTAGTTCCAACCTCTATAACAAAAGTTTCTGCTCATTTTACATTAGTCATTCTGCGATCGTCTGGTGGTGGTGGCAATTGTTGCGATTGTTGATGCCCTTTTAGAAAATGATTTAGCTTCCCCTGATCGATCATTCTTAAGATTATTCTTTTTACATTTCTGCAATTATTTATCGAATGCCCATGAAAATGATGATAAGGACAGAATTCTTGATTACGAGTGTTAGGATGTGGTTCCTTCCCCATGTTCCATGGCGAGGGTATATTTTCCATTAAAATGATAGCTTCCCAGATTTTTTATACACTAGCATTCAAGGGTGGCATCTTAATCTCCTCCCATATGGTTCTCATGCTCCCCTGATTTCTGAAATTATTTTGCTTTTGTCCACCATAAGTTTCTTGGGGTTGGTCAAGCATTTGGATTTGACTATTTCCTCCACGATTGTAATAATTCTTCTCTCTTTCAAATTCTTCTTGATCACGACTTCCCATAGCCACTAGCTTTTGTTTGTCATTATTCACCACTTTCTCTGCTTGAACTTGCGAGGTGCTCGCCACGTTATTAATCATTTTGGGAAGCAAACTTCCATTAGACACTACAGAACTGGTGTTTGCAATTGGGTATGACTCCATTTCGTTTTGTTTTTCTTCCAAATCAATGTACTCTTCTTGTAGTTCTCTTAGTTCAGTCATTGTGATGGTGTTTTTGATTCTGAAAATTTGTATGTAGAGCAAATTGGTCGCAAACATTGCATTAATGAAGGATAAAATAATATATCTCTCATCTACTCTTCCCGCCATCTCACTACACATTGTCTTCCATCTTATGGTTAGATGTTTTAGACTCTCGCCAATTCTATGTTTTAATCCAAACACATCTTCGATACCTGGTCGTGAAGAGTTGTTGCTTATGTATGCACCCAAAAATGTAGCTTGTAAGTGATCAAAAGAAGTAATAGTATTTTTCGGCAATCCCTCAAACCATTTTAGCGCCTCTCCAGTCAAACTGGATGCAAAGTACTTGCATAAAACAGCATCATGATTCTCCCACTGCAGCATACACCTAACATAAGCTTTAACATGTTGAATATCACAAGTAGTCCCATCAAAAATACTGTTTAGTGCTGGCAAATTTCATTTTGGAGGAATTCCTCTTAGTTGTACTTCCTGTGTGAAGGGAGTTCTAGCTGTTTCTTCGATTGCTTCATCAAGTTTCCTTCTTCCACCTTCTCTTCTATTATTTATCATCCCTCTCATTTCTGCTAATTCCCTCAAAATTTGCTCATTTGCAGTTGGGCTTTGTTCTATTGGCCTTTTTAACGCACTTTCTTTTCTCCTGCGATTTTCCTCTTCATTTCTATCTAAAATTCGCAGTTGATTTTGTCTCCTAATTTCTTCTCCACCAACTTCTTCATTTCTCACCAATTCTCTTTGTTGTCTTTCTATCCTTCTCTGTATTCTGTCATATTCTTTCCGAATATTGTCATTTTCACGATTTTGTGTACGTCTTCTTTCTCGATTATCATGATTGTTTTGCCTTATTGCCTCTTGAAACTCCTGTTCTTCCATTTCTGCCCTCAGTCTTTCTCTCTCGCAAGCTAGACGCGCCTGTTCAGCATAATGTCTCTCTATTTCATTCTCAATAATTCTTTGATTTCTGACGTGCTCGCGTCCATGTAATATTCTTCTACCTTCTTCGTGATTTTCTTCACCATCTTGATTATCTTCATTTCTTTGATTTTCAATATTTCGTCTTCCATTTAAAGTTTCCCCCTGTTGATTGTTATAATCATTATTTACTCTCTCTTCTCCCTGGCATTGCCCTCTATTTGGATTTTGCGTTTCTTCTTGTACATTTTCTCCATCATTTCTTATGAGGGAATTTCGCCTTGGTATTTCTCTAAATGACCTTGAACTTGATCTAGTTGTACTTCTTGATCTTCTTCTTTGTAACCTTAAGTTCTCCATTCTCAACTCATGATTTTGTCTTGTTAAATTTGCACGTTCCACCGCCTCTAACCTTCTTTCTTCTTGTATTCTTTGCCCTAATTCCTCTGCTGTTTCATCTTCATCTTGATGAATTGACTCTTCTTCTACCCCCTGATTTCTTCCTACTCCATTTTCTTCTCTTAATTGTCGATTTGTTTCTTCTCTCATTGAATCTGATCTCCATGTATGCACGCTTACTCTATCATAATCCACTCTTCCATTTTGTACCGATGTTGATTGGTTTGGTTGTTGAATTGAATTTTCCCTTTCATTCCTTGTTCTATTCCTCCTAGTTCTCATCCTTGAAGATTCTCTTAATACACTTGTTTCTTTACCTGCAAGTCTTTTACTTCTTCTCACTATTGTTGGTGGTTCTGATGTATTTATTCTCCTTCTTCCAGCCATTTCTTCAATTTCTCCAAATCTTCAAATTGTAATCAGATATTTTGGATCTTGAGTCCCCTTAGTCGGCGCCAAAATGTAGTAGCAGGATTTCCCACACTACACCCCTATTAAGATCCTATAAAAATCTAAGTGAAACTAGTTGAAGATTAAAGAATTAAACGACACTTTTATTATTTAGATCTCAGAAATGTTTACAGAAAATATTCAAACTCAGAATTACAACTTTCTTTTCTGGGGTTTCTCTCTCCTCAAGATTTTCTCAACTCTAAAAAATACATCATCATCATCTGGACTTACTTGAACCCTTTATATAGGAAATTACATAGTGGGTGACAGCTAAGTTTTCCCCTTCTTTCGGATATATTCTGCGATCTCATCGTGGTATTTGCAATATTAATCTTCGCCAACTTTTGTAATCCTCGTGAAACAACACTCTCATAACATGTATCTTCAATCGTCAGCTATTATGATGCTTCCCCGTGACGCTCGCCAAATGTTGCTGAAGAATCCTCACGACACTCTCGTGAATAATGTCATTTATACTTATAGGAATATTTGACCTTCTCGTGAAAGCGTTGTTCTTATCATGAGAATATCGTTGTGGAGATATTATGGTACTACAAAAAGGAACATCAATAACTTGCCCTGTTTCATAATTAGGGTTCAATCGGCCGGATCTTGTTACTCTTGATCTTGTTGCCATATAGAGCTTCTTCAGAAATCAGTAGAGAAGAAAGGGAGAGTTTTAATTTGAGAGGTTTTGGAGAGTTTTTGAGAAGTTTTGGAGAGTTTTTGAGAAGAAGAGAAGAGAAATTGAAAATGAAATGGTTTTGATTTTGATTTTTGGAGTTTTAATTAGGATTAGGTTTTAATTATATAAGATTTGTTTTTAAAATTAATTTATTAGGAAAGGGTAAATCTGACTTTTTAACACTAGAGATCTCCCCCTAACCATTTTGTGGCTCCCCAAAGTAAAATAGCCCCCCAAAAGTCAAAGGGAGCCCCAATAATAGAGTTCTAAATTAATTTTGTTAAGAAGACAAAAACTGGAATAAGAATTCAGACTTTAATGGACTTTATGTGGTGTATGTTGAGGGGTCATGTGTTCTGCTTAAACACCTCACATGTATTCAAATCTCTTCAGGGCCCCTACGATGCAAAAATCCTTTAAAATTGGTGACGTATCTGCATCGAATGCCTTATCAGTGTCAGATACTTGGGATATTTGGAGACGCCTTCCAAACTTTTTCATAATAATCTTCGTCTCCTTTCACGAAAAGTGAAATTATACGAAAGGCGAAAGTAAAATGTGGGATATCAATGGAGATGCATTTGATCCACTACACGGTGTGGCAGAATTTGAAGTTGCAAATCTTTCACTTAACGAACCAGAACTAGAAGCGGTGCTCCTTGATAAAGACAATATTGATGAGTGATGGGTGAGCGGGATGTTAGATAGGTTTTATCTATATTTTTAAATATTCCTGATAGTATTTATGATTTTTTTTAATATCGTGAGATTCTTTTTATTAAAATAAAATATTTTTAACAAGTACACTATCACTACGTATCCCATATCCTCATTTTTCGAAAGTTGAATATCAATATCCATGCTTCATAATGAGGGCCAAATAATATATTTATTATCCAAAGTACCGCCTCCAGTCCAAACTTAACATCACTATCCAAAGTACACAGTTACTGGCAGCTTCTTGTTATATTTATCACCTTCAAAAACGAAGTTTTCAAGATCGTCGTGGTGGCCTTCGAACAGATGAATTTCAGTATTTTCATTTCATTTTTTTTTTCATAATAAATTTATATATGACCATTACGGGCCATATTATGCTTCAAAAAAAAAAGTACGGGCCATATCGCCAATTTTATTTTATTTTTGATGCAGAAAATAATTTATTGATTAAGAATTGAAGTTGGGAGGAATGTCTCTCCTATCTTCCTCTAACTGAGTACAAATAATTGCAGGTACGGTACCATACCATAAATCGGAAAGAACTCTATTACTGGGGATGCAAAAGTCTAGGTCAATTTGGGGCTATTTTGGGTCACCAAATAACAATTGGGTTACCCCCTATCCAATACTTATATAATGACTAAAGTGCCCTCATATGATAATAAACATGATTAACATTTGTAATCATGATTAGGAGATGAATTAAGAGTAATTCATGTGTTTAAATTAAGTGTAGATGAAATAAAAACAAAAACAAAAAATAAGAGGGAAGAGGAGAAGAAGAAGAAGACGGAGAGGAAAGCAAAAAATTTGGGGATTTTGTTTTGAAAATGAGTGATTCAACCAAGACTTTTGATGTAAGTGAGCCTTCATCTTCAAAATATGATAACATATTAATACCCATCAACAACTATCAGTTCTTGGCTGATTTTTCAGAAAATCAAGAAATTTTATCTCAAACTCAACCTAACCCTTATGAACCTTACGATGATTTCGAAGGACCAACCCAAGAAGCAGAAGAAGAAGAAGATATCAATGCTGAAGATTATCAGGTATGCCTCTTTTCTAACTCCAATTTCAGTTTTAAGCTCAGCTTTTCGATATTTTCCTTCCGAAAATCCTAGGTTTCAAGCCGTCAGTTGAAATACCGGCTGGGAAACCAAGAAATCCTGGTCGTTGTGATGTTTTACGGCTAGGAAATAATGAACTCCCATCCGTTACTAAGTACTTACGGCCGGGACGATAAAATTTCCTGGCCGTTAATAAAAAAAATACGGCCAGGTTTTTCTACGTGGATGGTAAGCATTTAATATTGTCGGTGGCGGTTGGGTTACCCGACCGTAACTTGTCATACGTCTCGTTTTCCAGGCCGTAGGTAAACTGTTGCAGTTACAGGACAATTTACGTCTTGGAATACCTAGACGTAACAAAGTTACGGTTCGGAATCATACTTTTCGACCCAAACGTTTTATTTTTTACGGTTGGGAGATAACTTATCGACCCAGCCGTTTTCCCATATGGCGGTTGGAATGTCACTGGTTTACCCAGACGTTTTTGAGTATTTAAATTTCTTTTTGAATAATTATGTGACATATGTCATTCTATCATAGATTGTACCATACATTCCGGTGGAAGACCAAGAGGTGCGTATGGAAGATGAAGAGGTGCGTATGGAAGATGAAGAGGTGTTTATTGATCAAACCTGTGCAAGTTTCTGAGGACACAAGTGCTCACTATGCAAACAACTATGAGTGGGAAGATAAGGAAGATGCAAAGGAGTGGGCTCGATCACAAGGGTTGAAAAATTTGTTCATCATAGTCCAGAATAAACAAGTTAAATTCGACCTCTTTGAAATGGTTTGCGAGTGCAGTGGAAAGTATGAGAGCCATTGGAAAAAAAGGGTAGTGAGTATGTACGAAAAACCACTAGGAAGAAGGGAGTATATAATACGAAGAAGTGCGGATGCCCTTTTAAGCTTCAATTTAAATGTAACGCCGATACGAAAATGTGTTATATGGATAAAGTCGTCTTGTGTTATCATACTCATCCTATTCCGGAGAGTTTGATCAACCATCCTTATCCGGCAAGGCTCAACACCTTAAAGAAGGAGTTAGTACACGTGTTGAGTAAAAGACGCACAAGACCTATTGATATTCTTAGTGCCGTTCAAGTGTTAAACCACCAAAACTCATCCTCATTGTCAACAATCTATAACGAAAGAGAAAAATTTAGAAAAGAGTCATGGAAAGAGAGAGTGCTTATGCAACAATTATTGTTTTTGTTTGATGAGGCAATGTACTCTACCGCCTATGGTACGAATGAAGAAAAGGAAGTGGAATATCTTTTCATCGCCAATACGGAATGTGTACAATTGGCAAGATGCTTTCATCAAATTCTGTTTATGGATTGCACGTATAAAACTAACAGGTACAACATGCCGATATTGAACTTTGTTGGGCAAACATCTACCAAGTCGACATTTACCGTTGCGCTTTGTTTCTTGAAAGACGAGGCGAAGGAAAGTTATATGTGGGCATTGCAAAAGGTGAAGTTATTGTATCAAGAAGGTTATACTCCACAGGTGTTGATTACGGATAAGGAGCAAGCATTGATGTGGGCCATACTCCGTGTTTTCCCCTACGCGCGTCATCATCTTTGCACATTTCATATATGGAACAATGTGCAAACTAATTGCAAGATGGTTATATGGCCAGCAAAGAAGACCGAGATGGAGAGGATTAAAAATCTACCGTTGGAGAAACAACAAGAAGAACAAGAAAAGTTCGAGATGAATGACAAGATAGCCGAGGTGCTTTGGGCGGATTTTCAAAAAGATTGGGAAGAACTAATATGGTCGATCACGGAACCACTATATTTCCAAAGGGAGAGTTTTGTAATGAAAAAATGGTCAACCTACCCTGATGTTATAACATATTTGAAGAACGGGTTATTGGATCCTCACAAGGAAAAGTTTGTTAGTGCATGGGTAAACCGTTATAGACATTATGACAATCAAGCCACAAGCACGGTGGAGTCAGCTCACTATCGGTTCAAGAGTAAGTTAAATGGTTGTGATGGTGGATTCGTTGTTGTTTTTGAAGCTATGGTCGAGTATTTCAAGCGTGATCTCCATATAATTAGAGGGTTATTTGAAAAGAGCCGATCTAGAACGGTTGTCGACTACCGGGAAAGCCCTTGGTTTCGTGGATTAAGTTTATTTGTTTGTCAATGGGAAATCCTAAAAATGATAACGGAAGTGGAGGCTTGGGAGGAACACAATTATCCACCGGGAATGAGATGTAATTGTCCCATTAAGTCGGCTATGGGGCTCCCATGTAGAAAAGTGAGTATTGGATTAGAATGCCAATATGTGGCCATCTACTCGCCAATGCATTCCATCTCCTATGCACATAGTGTCACTTACGCACCAACAAGACGTATTTTTACCGAAGAAGAATCTCCAAAGATAGTCATCATGGGGTTCGTGATGATGACCCATTATATCGGCCTCCGATTGAAAGATGGATGCCCATTACCTCCATTAAGGAGGGTAGACGGATGTGACGGATAAATACGAATGGGTTGGTGCCATAGGTTCGAGGAAATATTTCATTTGTGGGAAGCATTACAGTTGTCGAGGGACGGCCCGTTGTGTGTACTAATGAGTTCCGATGAGGATGACTATGAGTAAATGTCGTGTCAAGGTATATGATAACAATGTTTTTTTTGAACCTATGTATTTTGAATCACTCATTATATATATATATAAAGAATCTAGTTTTACTCTTACTATGTGTTTGTAATGTTGATATGATAAAAATGTGGTTATTTAGAGGTATTTACTGGCAGGTCGTACGCCGACACGACCTAGCCGTAATGACTCAACTGGGATATTCTTCTGCAACTCGGCTGAGAAACCAAACCGTGAAACAAAAAACGTCCAGGAATCCTAGCCGTATTTCTGGGTATTGTCAGTACTACGACTGATAATCCTGGCCTTAACTCTTCCTGGAATTTCAGTTTCATTTTATACAAAGTTACGGCTGAGAAACCAAACCGTGAAACATAAAACGTCCAGGAATCCTAGCCGTATTTCTGGGTATTGTCAGTACTACGGCTGATAATCCTGACCGTAACTCTTCCTGGAATTTCAGTTTCATTTTATACATATTTACGGCTGAGAAACCAAACCAGGAAACATAAAATGTCCAGGAATCCTGGCCGTAAAGATGGGTATTGTCAGTTCTACGGATGCTTACGGCTGAGAAACCAAACCGTGAAATAAACAACGGCCAGGAATCCTAGCCGTAAATATGGGTTTTGTCAGTTCTACAGATGTAAATCCTGGCCGTAATTAGTATCATATTATACTTAAACAACAATCGGATACATTAACAAGCAAAACACCAGTATCCATTCATTCAAAGTTTAGTCTGCATAATGAAAAGTGAGTCTGAAAAGTAAATCACCCTAATCCATAACCTAAAACATGCTAAAAGTCCGACTTAAACAAGTACATAACCTACAATCATCCACTACGACCAACAATCGAAGGAACTTCGTCAAAAGATGATGAAAAACTGTCGGGAGTTTGGGAAAGACTGATCCAATCATCCTCGTCGTTAGTATAGAGATCATCCTTGGCTGGATTATGTAACTTCTGAAGCCTCCTAATCAGTGTTCTTTGTTCGTCGCAATCCAAATATAGAACCTCCTCAATGTTACAGATCAATCCCATGGCAATCCACTTAGCTCTCTTGACCTGTTTTCACACCATTCAATTAATAGTGGTACATAATTTGAGCAACGTATACAAAAACAAAAGAATATCACACATTGGTACCATCATCGTAGCAATATCACACATTGGTATTTCCTGGGGTTCTTTCTCCTTTTCAGAGTTCCTCCTAAAAATTATGAAAAACATATCAGAAGATACGAACAATTCACAAGGAGTGATACAATTACAATTTGGAAATAATATATAACCCATCTGTAAAATAAGTTTCGGCTTGGAAATATACGGATTATCTCGCCGTAAACAAAATATCGGATAGAAATAAATAACAACGGCTAGGAAATACAATTTACGGTTAGATACTCCCAGCCGAAATGCTCAGCACCAAATTTTACTCTGCAAATACAAGACAACTTACGGCTAGGAAATACCCATCCGTTAAATACAGTAACGGTTTGGTTTTCAGATTTTCCCAACCGCTTAAGACATTAACGGCTGGGAGTTCTTGACGTCCTAACCGTTTTATACCATTACGGCCATGATGATATGATTTCCCTGCCGTAATTGCTTCAGAAAACCTTTTCTGGAAACCCTAAAACTATCAATCGAACCTAGTTTTTCAATCTAATGGCAAAATAACTGGTGGGTTTTTCAATTCTTACCTAGTAGGATTCATTTGTGGAGGATTCGAAGTTGTTTGAACAAATTGGTTCACTACATATCCATTAAAAGGAACATCAATAACTTGCTCTGTTTCAGAATCAGGGTTCAATCGGCCGGATTTTGTTACTCTTGATCTTGCTGCCATCTAGAGCTTCTTCAGAAATCAGTGGAGAAGAAAGGGAGAGTTTTTGAGAGGTTTTGAAGAGTTTTTGAGAAGAAGAGAAGAGAAATTGAAAATGAAATGGTTTTGATTTTTGGAGTTTTAATTAGGATTAGTTTTTAATTATATAAGATTTGTTTTTAAAATTAATTTATTAGGAAAAGGTAAATCTGACTTTTTAACACTAGAGATCTCCCCCTAACCATTTTGTGGCTCCCCAAAGTAAAATAGCCAATAGCCCCAATAATAGAGTTCATTGGAAATCCTAAATCTCCCAGAATGCTTGGCTAGTGTGTCCGCAGGACTATTGCATTCCGTTATTACATGTCGAACCTTCCAGGATCGAAAACTACTAAGATAAAATTGAATGTCTCTAATTATTGTTAAATGTTCCCAACTAATACAGGTGTCGGAACCATTGATTGCTGCTACGTTTGAAGAGTCTGTCTTCAAATCCTTAACATTTCCTGCGAATACCAAATTGAAAAAGCTGTTAACATATGTGCACAATGAAACTTCAACAACCATGATACATTACAGCATGAACCCCGGGGTCCAAGAACATTTTATTACATATATATCAACCCATCAAAATAAATAAAAGGTTTTGAGTTCCAGATTAAGAATCCTTTTGTTCAGCCCCAGAAAGATGCTCATCGAGCAAAAACTATAAAATATTATTCAGAGTTTCAGTAGACTCTCCATGCAGTCTAAAACTTAACTATTAGAAGAGTAAGCAGCTATTGTCATTGTAGCACATACCAAGAAATAATAATTTCAACATCGTCAAGAAAACCCATGTCAAGCATCTCATCAGCTTCGTCAAGGACATGGAACTGTGATGAGCCAAAGTCAAGATTCCCCCTCTCTATATGATCCTGCACCAGGATTTCATGAAGTCAGCATAAGACAGTAGCCATATTACACAAAATTTCCAACAAAATCTATATAACATTTTAAGTTGAAATCCATTATGAGAACATAGATGCCTTTATCCTTCCAAGAATGCCAAACACAATATCAACCCCCCTTCTCAAAGAAACTTCTTGAGCACCGTAAGGAGATCCACCGTGTACACAGCAGGTATTTAACCCGTGTGATTTACCATATACCTCAAAGTCGGCAGCAACCTGGAAGCAATAGGTAAAAAGACTACATTATTAACATCATAAGAGAATATGGGCGAGCAAAGAAGATACTTTAATAATGAAGACTGCTCAGTGCTCACTGTACCTGCTCACACCACAGCATTCGGCACACACCACAGGTCAATAGCCAAAAGCTGTCATATTTATCTCATAATCACCTCAATAGTTTTCTTATTACCAAGATAAGAAGCTTTAGTGCCACTTTCGTATGACCCAGTCAGGCACTATAACTTTAAGCTCTAGACTCTAGTGGGTCTAGCAGCATCTCTGAAATGGTATGTGGCAGTCGAATGACCCCAAGAAATCCTAATTCGATCAGTGACAGAGGTCTGGGAGCAATGTGGATCCATGTCACCATTTAAAAACCATAATGAATGCGTCATTTATCACCAATTCATAAACTGCATCAGTACTTTAAGCTTTAATATTTACACACAATAGAAACCAGAGATGTCTGTACATAGAAGATATTACATTGAGTTTACACAAGGGTCTGGAAGAACTTAAGTTTGGGTATTGTACAAGAGGTGACTAGTACCTATGTCAGTAATACTAATTAAAACCGATAGGACATACTGCCCATAATTGATTAAAACCGAAAAGTTGGAGGAAATAAATACAATGAAAGAAGACTAAAACCAGTGAATCTGAATTCCATAACAGTGCACCCCAAGAGAACCCATCAACATCAATATCATGGAAGCAAATATGTTTAAAGAAAAACAAATGAAAGAGTTATAAGCAGGCGGCAGATCCTGCAGCACGCACTGGAGGCTTATTTGGTTTATCTGCATTACTATTTCGAGGAATTTGAAGAATTTTCTATGGTACGTATTTCTTGTATCCTATGTTAGGGTCTATAGCCTAGCCGTATTGAAGCCCTATTGGTTACCAGACTCCAAGTTCCCATCATTCTCTTTTTACTGTGGGATCTTTCTACCCTAGTTTTTTCTTCAAAGATGCAATGTCAACAACTAATTAGATTTTGCTGCTGATGATGCAATAGCCACAGTAAATTCAACTGGTTTTCAATATAATCCTTTCACCGAAACAATAATTAGTAGGATGACATGACAGAGTCACATTAACTCAATACCTAGTGGTATGAAAATGAAGACATGAAACTAGGAATAAACAAAGAAAACTATCAAATTGACCAGATTCTCTCTAGCAATTCACAAACTGCCTTAAAAGCCACGAGTGCTAGGAGAAAAACGAGACAGACTTACTGCATGCATGCATGTCAGCGTCAAACACACGCAAGTGACTCGATGTAATAATGAAGATAACCAAATAAGCCTCCAGTTCGAGCCGCACCGAATTCAGTTCCCATGCTGAAAGTATGGATTTGGGTTATGCTCAATTCTTTGACATCATACGAAACTACCTTTAGCCCATCTACGAGCACCAACAACTTTGACAAGGATCCTTCTTTATCTTCCTCGAGGAATAGAACAATGCTAATAAGGTCATGAATAACATTAAACCCAGAAGTTTCACTCCATGGATATGCAGCTATAAATCTTTCCAGGTCCAGCTTGTGTATAAGTTTCCACCCAGAATAATCAGTTTCCATCTTCAAGATGTTGTAATATGTATAACATGATGCAAGAACCTCTATGAGATACAAATGACCCCCACATTCTCCGAAGTACACAGCATTCGACTTATCACCACTAGGCGTAGTTGGCAACGGCAACGGCTTTACTAGTTCTTGTTCGATATCGAAATACATTGAGGACTCATATATGCAATCCTCAGTCCTAATCCAATGCAAAGAACCATTCCAATAAACACCAGACTTGGTGAAACTTCTAAAACCCGCACGAAAAGGATTTAGAGATGAAGAGATGAGCTTCCTCCAGGAGTTTGTTTTAGAGGAGTATATTTCAATGTAGTAACTTAACTCAAAGTAGTCATCACCCATATATTCCATATCATAACGGTTCACAATATCTTTCCAAATGCAGACAACTTGGTAGTGATCGGGTGACTTGATTGGATCAAAAGCTAAGCTGATACTGCAAACCTCAAAGCAACAATCATCTCTGACTACATCTCTGAAAGGGGATGGAGGAAGAATTCTGTATTTTCTTGTGGTTGGATTATAAATGTAAGCGTGGGTTGTAAAAATGCCAGGTACTTCTATACCATAATCAACCTCAGTCAGCCTGGTGCAACATAATAGACCATTACATGATTGACTAATTTTCATACCATGTTCGACGGTAGGCGGTACATGAAAACCTGGCTTAGGACAGGATTTGTCAAAATTTAAGGCTTTAAAACAACGATCCGCAGAAGCAATAGCTTCAGGAGTAGGGGCTCTGGAATCGTCCTCTTCTTCAATTCTAGTACCATCAAGAAGGAGAAAGTCGTATACATAATCATAATCAGCGGTTCGCCAAGGCTTTTGAAAGAAGAAGCCTTGAATTTTAGATAAATTCTGACGACGTATATGATTATTAACAAATGATGGATGAGAAATGACAGATAACCATTGTTTGCATACGGATTTGAATATCATAAGGGATTTCACAGGTAGACATAATAAAATAAGTGTTAATAGATCAAAATTACTAATTACTTGTACAGCAGAAGAAGATGGTGATAATGATAAATTCTCAAATTCAGTAACAAAATTATTATCATGAATTGTACCTGAAGACAAAGAAGAAGAAGAAGAAGAAGAAGAAATTGGTACCACCATCCTCACGCTCAATTTATAACCCTTGGCTATTTTTGAGATTATCGAGCAGAAAATGAAATGACCCTTTGCTGAAAAAAAAAACATCTGAAATGACCCTAGATAAAAGTTTTTTATTTCCTGAAATGACCGCTATTTTAGGAATCCTATTATTAGAGCATTTTCAACACAAGGTGGAAATCCAATGTGGATTTTTTATTTAGTTATTTTATTTATGGGGTCTATATATATATAGAGTAAATATATGACCTCATATTTAAAAAATCATCTCCAACAGTGAGAAGTTTAACTTTTAAAATTAAAAGAAAATTGGTTAATAACATGACGTGGAGGTGCAACCGGAGATATAGATAACACTTTCTTAAACACCTTCATATTTAGTAATCGGTCCCTCCAAACTTGTAGCACCCTACTGTTGGAGATGAATATATGCCAAACGGGGGTCTAAAATCCTATATGTCACTAAAAATAAATAAATCCACCCTCTCTTGGAGATGTTCTTAGGGATTGAACCTAATAAGAGGTATTAATATGTTATCGTATATTGAAGATGAGATCTAAGGAAATAGCTCTGCGAGTCGGGAGAAAAACCGAGTCAACTCACCCTTCGTCAAATCTCAAATCCTTCTCATCTGCAACCCTAATCCCCAATTTAACTATCATGATTGACCAATTTCTCTTCAGCTAAACTTCATATCCACCGACCTTTCAAGATGTAGTCGATTAATTTAAGGGGATCTGATTAACTGTTGGTGTTTCCCCTAAACCTAAATTTATGATGCTGCTGTTTTAACCAAAACCGTCTTGTGTTGTAGTCTCTTCAATGGAGTTTTTCTTCAATTGATTATCAGATGACATATTGTGAAGAATTGACTTGGTGGATTTAATGGTCTCTTCTCGATTTGATTTCTCCTAAGAGTAATTTTAGTAACGACCATCGAAGTTCAATCTCGTCACGAGCTTTCACCTTTTTCTTCTCTGTTGAGACAAAGGGTCCCCATTGCGGCTGGTCTTTCTTCAAGTTCCAAGGAGCACTGTTCATCCCCCTGATGTGTTGCTGTCTTCTCAGAAGAAATTTTTATCCCCTTTTCAGCTGAGGATTTTGAAGTGGCATTCGGAGATTAATCCAGGTAACTTTGAGCATTATATTTAACTGTAACCAATTCAATTCATCAAATACAACCCCATGTTTTCTGCAAAACCTAATTATCACAGTTCCAAAATTATCTATATTTCTTCATTTAAAAATAAACTTATACCTATTCAATTACCCTATAAATACTACTCATTCAATCCTCTTTGCCTTCATCCCTCTCTCTAGTTTCACCCTGAGTCCTTGCTTGTTTGCTCCTGCTCTGGTTTTTGTCCTGTTAATCCTTATGGTGTTATTATCTCTATGTCTAGATGTATGTTTAGAGATGTTTCTTTCAATAGATTTATTAGTAATCATGTTAGGAATGCTTCTATTCCTGATAGGCTTTGGCAAGATCAATTAGTTGGTTGTTTTTTAACTAAGATGAACAAAAATTCCCTTCATTTAAGAAATGCTTTAAAATATAGATGGAAGCTGCTTGGTGAGATCTCTGTTATCAAGCTTGGTAGGGGTTTTTATCTGATTAAGTTTGAATTCGGTATTGAGATGTTTAATGTTCTTAGGCAAGGAACCAGGGTGATCTATGGAGATACCTTTCTATTTCAACCATGTACGTTTTCTGTTCTTCCTCAAAACTTTGAAATCACCTCTGAGATTTTTGAAATAAATCTTCACAAGCTTTACCCTGAACAGACTAGAATCAATAATATCATGAAGAACACTCAGGTTTTTGGAGAACTTATAGCTTATGATGATCCCATTCACCACTTCAATGGTTACAACTCCATGAAAATAAAGCTCAGAATGAATATATCTCAATTACTTCCAGTTGGTACTTATGCCCCTAATGATAGATTGAGTGTTAACTGGGTTGACTTTGTTTATCAAGAGATGCCTAAGTTGTTTTGCAGCTTCTGTCACAGGCTTGGTCATGAACATCAAGACTGCATTGATGTATTTTTGCTCAACAAATAACATATGCTGCCACAAACTCCTTCACCAGCTCCTCTACAACCCAATATTCATACTCTTGGAACCCTTTCTTGAGCCAAAATATGATAATGAGTATTACGAAGATATGATTCACAATGTGGATTTTGAAGATCCTGATCCTAAGTAGAGTGACTGGGGCTCAAACCCTTTTGGCTCCCCTGCATCTTCTGATCAAAACAAGTCAGCTATCTCCTTCCTTGATGGAGAAGGATACAGGAAGGAAGGTTTTCACTTTGATTCTTCATCGGACTCTGCAAGAACCATATCTGAGACTTGGCTAGTTGAAGCAAACAACATTCTTGAATACCCAATAAATGAACTTATGCCCCTGGCACCACCTCAACCAGCTGAGATGCAGCAACCTATCAGCCCTTCCATTTTCCTGTTATCGTACATTGAAGAATCGGAGCTAATATCAGACATTGACCTTCGAAGCCCAACCATAAAGCGACTCAACCCTGAGCAGCAATCTTACCTTCAAAGTGCCGGCATTGGTTCTTCATTAGGCCCAGAATCTTCAAGAATAGTTACTGCTGAAGAATGTGACATTTGGACTAACATCTTTCAACCGGATAAAAGGTTCAAGTCTGACAATTTGGATCAAACAGTAACTACAACTTCCATAGGTTCAATCATCTGCACCTTCGACTCTGCCTCCATTGAAGAAAAATCTACACAGCCTACCACTTATCCCCTACCTACATCCACTTTATAATGACAACACCAACAACTTTTATGATTAGATACCCCCCAAAGAAAAAAAGACACATCTAAGGGCATGTGGATATCACATTTTCTTATTTCACTCTGTTAATATATCATATATGTATGTTTAATTTTGCTTGCTAGTTATCTCAATTAGAATCTTTTTGTGAGATGGTGGTTATAAGCTTTTGGGTACCACCTTCTGCTTCCTCACTTAGGCTTTTCTACATGTTCATATTCCTTGTGTGTATGCATCTAACTAATCTGTTTAATAATAGTGTTTCTTCATCTACTTGTTTTCAGTCTCTAGTTATATTTCTTAGTTTCATGCTTTGAATCTGCTAGTTGTTCTGATTGACAACTGCTCTCAATTTTTAACTCTGTTTACTAGCTATTTTCCTTTTACACTAACATATATCTCTTTTTATTATAACTAGAGTATTCTTCAAACTTCTATCTTATTATATCTAAGTACATATCTTTAACTCAAAATACTTCAGTTTTTTGCAACTTCTTTTCTAGTGTTCTGTTGAGTAGATTTCAAAACCTTAAGTTAGACAATACCTTCCTTTTAAGCTTCTTCACTACCTCCTTTCAGCTCAGTCCCTTTATCTTTTCATTGTTTGAATTCATGTTTTGATTCTAACCTTAATACTACCTTATCTAACCTCCTCATTTTATAGTTTCCCTGGGAACATCTTCTTTGATTTTCCTTTTTGCAGGCTTTCTTCCCCTTTTCAAGCCCAATTATAACTTCTCTCTCCCTCCTCCCTAGTCTACCCATTCTTCCTCTACTCCACTAAGCCCATTTAAAACCTCTAAACATAAACCCATAATGACTATTCTAGCTTGGAATTGTCAAGGCATTAACCTCCCACCATCTATTCAACTTTTAAAAGGGTTGATCTCCCTACATAAACCTAGCATACTTTTTTTCTCTGAAACTTTAGCTAACGAGCAACACATGAGAAGATTATCACAAACCGTGCAATTCAATAATTATTTCAGTGTGCCAAAAATAGGAAGAAGAGGAGGATTATGCTTAATGTGGGAAGACAACCTAAATATCCAAATAATTTTCCACTCTCAAAACTACATCCATACAAAAGTTACGCCACCACCTCCAGCCCAACCATGGTACTGCACAGGTATATATGGCCCACCTCACCTATATACAAGGAAAATCCTTTGGCAAGATTTCCAAACAATCTTTAGAAACATCAATCCATCCATTCCTTGGCTTTTACTAGGAGATTTCAATGACGTCCTAGATCAGTCCGGAAAAAAAAGGAGGAAGACAGGTAACATTTGCTAAATCTCAACCTCTACTCAATCTAATGGATCAAATGGGTTTTATAGATCTGGAATTCCGAGGAGACCCCTTCACCTAGAAAAACAACTAATTGGGGCAAGACAACATTCTAGAAATATTAGATAGAGCTCTAGCAACCCAACACTGGAGAATGGCAAATCCACATGCAGCGGTTACTCATTTTCCAAGAATAGCGTCGGATCATGCACCAATACTATTACAAGAGAAAGCAATAGACTTGCAAGGAACAAAAAATTACAAATTTGAACACCTATGGATCTCTCATCCACAACTCAAGCAAGTAGTTGAATCATCGTGGGAGAAACATCAAGATAGTGAGCCTACACTCGATCTTCAACTCAAACTCATAACAACCGGACAAACACTCATGGAATGGAACAAAGTAACTTTTGGACACCTACCAATAATGATCAAGAAATCTACGACCAACATAAAGCACGCACAACATCAATGTGCAACCCAATCGGGCTCCGATCTGGAATACTAGCTACAACAAGAAAAATAACTACGAATGATTCATTTGGAACTTCTACAGTGTCACGCGACATACTAGCAACAAAGATCTAGAATTCAATGGCTATAATCTGGAGATATCAACACAACTTTTTTCACACTAAAGCTACCATCCACAGAGCCTGTAACAATATACAACAACTACAAGATCTACACAATAACTGGGTTAACAAAAAAGAAGACGTGGTTCAACTCATTCTAGATCACTATACTCAAAAATATACGGCTTCGCCTACAATGATAAATGAAGAACACTTTACAAACATCAGACCAAGATTAACTCCTAGACAATCAGAACTACTTATGAAGGAAGTAAGTACTTCATAAATCAAACAAGTACTCTTCTCCATAAACTCTGAAAGCGCTCCAGGTCCGGATGGCTATACAATTAAGTTCTTTAAAGTGTTCTGGGAAACAACACAACCCCAATTGGTAGCAATGGTTAGAAGTTTTTTTAATAACTTAAATATGCATCCTCTCATAAATCACACGAACATAACACTAATACCTAAAGTTGACCATCCTTCAAAACCATCACAATACATTCATATAGGGCTTTGTAACGTCACATATAAAATCATTTCAAAAAAATTGGTAAACCGAATTAGACCCATTCTCCCCTTCTTAATAAGCCCCTACCAAAGTGAATTTGTTCCACAAAGATCAATACACGATAATATAACAATTGCTGGGGAGCTCTTCCATTATATCAAAACTTCAAGCCTCATCAAAGACCCAAAAATAACCCTTAAGCTAGACATCCATAAGGCCTATGATAGCTTAGATTGGGGTTTCATCAAAACTTCATTCACAAAACTAGGATTTCCACCAGATTTTATAGAATACATTTTGCTATGCGTAACAATAGTTACATACTCGATCAACATAAATGGTACACCCCATGGATACATCAGCCCAAATAGAGGTACAGACAAGGAGACCCATTATCTCCCTATATTTTTATCATATGTGCTGAGATCCTATCTACAAAACTAAGAAACCTTCAAAACCAAAATTTAGTTCGAGGACTTAGCATATCAAAAAAAGCACCACCAATTATTCATTTAATGTATGCGGATGATCTCTTAATCACATACAAAGCTTCAGACCAGAGTAACCAATACCTTAAAACCCTGCTCCACTCCTATAACACTTCTGCAGGACAAATAATCAACGCTACCAAATCAGTAATCATCCATCACTCAAACCTAGACCCAATCAAGATAAACAATCTCCAGCAATTTTTTAATATGCCGACAACGCCAAAACCACCAACATATCTAGGAGTCCAGTTCAAACATGGAAGAACATCCATTCAAACCTTTGCCCTCCTCGTACATAGATTATCCCGAAAAGCTAAAGGGTGGATAACAAAATGCCTTACTCCATCTGGAAGACTCACTCTAATAAAAACCTCCCTAACTCCAACATCCAATCATATCATGCAAACCCAAAACCTACCTACCATTATTCACAAACAAATGGATTGCATCACCATAGATTTTTTCTGGGGACACGACTCAACAACTAAAAAACTACACCCTATATGATGGGATAAAATGACAAAACCATTATCAGAAGGAGGATTAGGAATAAGAAAGAGTAGTGATCACAATAAAGATCTCCTTATGAAAAGAATTTGGAATTTGAATGAACAACCTAACTCTATATGCGGAAGTCTGTTCAATATAAAATACCTTGATCAACAACCAATTCTACAAGGTATTAATACTATACCCTCCACTTCTAGTCCTCAATGGAGACAACTAGCATCGATAGTTCCTACCATGCAACATCTAATTTTTTATCGTATTGGAAATGGATTATCAACCCCAATAGAAGCCAATTGGATCCCACACTCAACTAACCTAAACCCAGCACAATGCTACCCAATCCGAATGGTAACAGATATCATTGACCCAATATCTCACTCCTGGAATCATGAAAAATTAAACACCCTTCCCGTTCCTATAATCCAAAAAATCATAAACATCCACCTTCCCCAAAATAGTCCTCAAAATAAAATTATCTGGCCGCACTCAAAAACTGGAAACTATACTACCTCTTTAGGATACAAATGTTTAACCCAAGGTCAACCAACTCACACCCCTCTACCACCAATCAAATTTCTATGTACCTTACCGTGTCCACCAAAAATTCGGCTTTTCTTGTGGAAAGCCATCAATGAAGGATTACCAACCTTCTCTCTCTTACATCACATCCATTTGACCAATACAGACATATGCCCAACATGCAACATAGATCCAGAATCAGCAAGTCACCTCCTAATTCATTGTCCCAAGGCAACTAGCTCATGGAACACCTTATTAGTCAACTTTCAAACTCACCAAATTACAATACCACCCAAACTGTCATCTTAACACCCCAAACAACCATTTCCCAAATCCTACAACAACCTACTTCAGCATCTATAATATCAACCTTCTGTTTCCTTTTTTGGACCTTATGGTTGGCTAGGAATGATCTAATATACCAACAAAAGAAAACAACCTCGAAGGAAATCCTGGCTTGGGCAAAAAAACTGCAACAAGAATACTACGGGGCTCTACACTCTTCACCACCAATCATTCCAGGAGATACACCGTTAGTTAATCACCCAATAAGAGATAAAAGGATATCAACAATATTGGTAAAATGGTCCATTCCAAACATCAACTGGATCAATATTAACACAGATGGAGCAGCTATAGGATATCCAGGATTTGCAGCGGAGGGATTCATCTGCAGAGATTCAGACGCATGAACTTTATTGGCTCTATCTCAACCACTAGGAATTACAACTGCTTTAACAGCGAAAACTTAGGCTCTGCATTGAGCTTCAAGAACAGCAATAGAAAGACAATGGACAAGAGTTCTCTTTGAAAATGACTCAGAAAACTTATTGCGCTTCATCACTTCCTCTACACCTCCACCTTTCCACATAGCAGAAATGATTGAAGAAATAAAAATGAGATTTTAACAGATCTCGCACAACTACAGAGAAGGAAACCAAGCAGCCGACGGATTGGCCAATCATGCAGTATATGGAAGTCAAACAGGAAGCTCGTCAACCAAAATCTGGGACTAGGCAATCCCATTTTTATTTAGCCAAATTTTATACCATGATTCTATGGGTACCGCATACCCAAGACAAGTTGTAAACTAATTTCTGTTATTAATTTCATTCTTCAAAAAAAAAATTGAAGATGAGGGTTCACCTACATCAAAAGTCTTGCTTGAATCACGTATTTCTATTTTTTTCCCAATTTTTGTTTTCTCTTCCCTCTGCTTTTTTATTTATTTTTATTTTCATCTTCATCACTTAACTTAAAGAAATGAGTTAGTCTTAATTAATTAGCTAATCATGATTAGTGATGTTAAGCAAGTTTATTATCTCAAATCAAATGGGGGTCATATTAGTCATTAGATAAATATTTGGATAAGGGGTGTTCACTATTACTATTTAGTGACCCTATATAGCCCCAAAAAAAAAAGCCCTTTTAATCCCCAATAATAGGATTCTATTTTAGAAGGTATGTTTGGACTTCAAATCCAGAAGTGTAGTTGCAGGAAATCCCACAACACACCCCATATAATATTATGATAATAATTTCTAGATCTAAATCTATTTACTAACCAAAATAAAGATTAATACGTGATTCGATCAATGTGATCTACATCCACGGGGTTAGGGTTCTTCACTATGATTATTGAAATTACATTTGGGTTACATGGAGACTCCATTAATGAGTATTTGGAGCTCTAGATTTAGTTTTTTGGGAAGAAGATGATAAAGAAAATAAATTTCTCTCTCTTACAAAAAATATCTCCCTATCAGAATGTGTTCCTCTCCCTTCTCAAAATTGTCTCCCCTTCTCTCTCCTGCTCTCCTCTTTATATAGGTGTTTACATAGTGGATGACAACTCACATACAACTCATACTTCCTCTATTTTAGGATTCCTTTCCACACTCTCGCAAGCTCTCTCCATAATTTTGCAAGATCTCTCTCTCTATCTCTTGATACATTCTCTCCGTAACTCTCTCCATAACTCTGTCCATAATTTTCTCCATAATTCTCGCGAGCTCCGCTTCATTCTCGCGAGATTTCTCTACAACCACAAAATCTTCACATCTTTCTCGTGTTTTATGTTGTCGTTGTCTATTACGTCATTAATTTGCGACATTTGCAGTGTGTTGTTGATGAGCTCGCAGAAATATCGTTATAAATTTCGCAAGAGTATTGTTGTGGCGATATTCTGATCCTACATCTTGCCTCTTTTTTCTTGAATATTTCTTGAAGAGAGATCTTTAAGAAAAAATCTGTTATTGTAGTAATCTTTGATCTTTATTGATGAAGGAATAAGAAAAAATTTGTTGTTGTAGTAATCATTGATCTTAATTGATGAAGGAACGAGCGAAATAATATTGGACTTGAAAAGTACGTACTTGCCTCTATTCTTTTGTGAAGTTCCTGATCTTTGCGAAGTAAATAAGAAGTATTAACTCTTGAAGTATACGAATTATGAAGTATCCTTGAAGAAATATAAGAAGTACTCAATCCTCAAAATATAAGAAGCATCCGTCCTTGAATGAAAGTCATAAGTATTGCCTCTATTCATGCGAAATTATTACTTCATTTTTGGTGAAAATTCTTGTCCATTTTGAAAATGATTCTTGCCGAGAAGATAAAGAACATAAAATGTTTTCTTGGTAATCCATAGTTGCCTCTGTTCTTTATCTATGAAGGTAGAATCCTTGATAAAATGTTAAATGAGCGAATAATCACACTCTGCGAATTAATCACATCTCCTGCGAAAATCTGGATGAGTCTGCGAGATTATGAATAATCTGCGAATTTATGAATAACCCTGCGAAATTCTAAATAATCTCGCGAAATTCTGAATAGTGCTCCTGAAATAGTGCCGCGAATAGTGCTCCGAATAGTGCTGCGTAATTATGAGTAATGCTGCGAAATTATAAATAATCCTCATGAGAGACTCTGAGTAATACTTCTGAGAAATTCTGAATAGTATCTCTTAGAGATTTTAAATTGTACTTGCTATCTCTCTTGCGATGAACAAATATTTCATGAATTCTTAATAGAAAATAGTTAATGTTTTAGATTATTCTATTGGTCTTATTTTTCCTTCCTAGTTAAAGGTCTTATTTTGCCAATTTTTGTATTTGCGATAAAATCGCAGGATGTCCTTACATTCGCATGTAAATACCCATTGATCCTACCTTATCCTCTTTTTGTCATTTTGTTGCGATAATATGACAGGCCTAAGTTTTCTTGTGAGAACAAAGCCCCATGACATTGTCGTTTTGCGATGAAATCGCAGGACGTCTTTACACTTTCATGTAAAAACCCATTTATCTCATCTTATTTTTTTCTCTTGCCTTTTTTCCTCTGCAGAATATTTGTCACGCGACAATATGACATGCCTAAATGTTCTTGCGAACGTAAATCCCCATGACATTGCCGTCTTAAGACACTTATCAGCTCCCTAATAGAGGGTGCCGCCCTTATCTCCCCCATGGTTTCCCCTTCAATGAGGGCACATCATCCATACAAGACTAGATCCTCCCATCCGGTCTTAACAACAACCAGTTTTTTTCGCAACCTCTTATCCTTTTTGCCTATATGGCTTATGGTTACGAGACTGCACCCTAAGTGGGGTTTTCTTCGGGCCGAGTACATCATATCCAAGACTTTCCAAGAATGGTCAGGGTAGTTTCGTACGCCCCGGGCACCCTTGGATCAACCGTGTACCTCGGCGCCTTGATCATACTCTGCCCTCCTTAGGAGAGATCCTCGGTCGTCCAACCAGGGTATAACCTTATATATATATAGTTAGAAATCCAAGGTATCTCTCCTGGATAGGTTTTCTTTAACCCCAACATCTCCATGACTCAGGTTCCAGCAGTGGTATAACTTTATCCATGAGCCATGCAAAGAGATACCCCCTTATATGATGCACTTTAGGTCTTACATTTGCCTCTTGTGAAATTGTATTCGCGAACTAGGGTGTACGCCATAAAGGTTCGTCCCATTCTTATCTCTCTGCGAAATTTTATTCGCGTTTCTGCGATATTTTCGCGTTTCTTATTCTTTCATTTCTGTCATTTCTGTTGCTGTCGTCTTTTGCGAAGTATATGATTTGCTTGCGAAATTCTCTTACGAAATTAACATGCATTTGGTGAAACTTGGCTTTGTCTTTGCGAAATTATCATCAATTCTCTCCATCAAGAGGTGAGCATATGGAGAAACCTACGAACTGGGCTTACACTACACCAAAACGGCCATTTAGGGACGTTTATAAACGTTGCGCATAATTTGTGCAACAGAAATAAACGTTGGCAAAACGGCGTTGCGCATGGGTGTGCAACAGATATTATCCGTTGCACAAATTAATTTGTACAACGCTTTTAAACGTTGCACAACCGTTGCACCTTTTTCTATTTGTGCAACGTATAGGTTAATTTGTGCAACGTATATAATTTATAGAATAACACTTCTGTGGGTCCCATTTTGATTTTTTCAACGTTTTATTTATTTGGTTACAGTTACATACATTGCTCATTTCCGGTAAATTGTGCAACGTATAATTGTACAACGTTTATATCCGTTGCAAAATAGTTTCAGGTAAAAAAAAAAACGCCGGCAAAAAATTCCGGCAGATTTCTGCTCCTGAATATATACTGATTTGCACCTGTATAATAGATGAACAATCATAAACCCATACAAATGATTGGTATACACTTTCATACTCTATATCATTCATGTACAACAATAAAATAAAAATGATAGGAACATTAAACTTCCATTTCCCTTAGACAGCAATATGGGGCATTGGAAAAGTTCCTTCTTTAGCTTCTGATGGGATGGACTTACTTGTTGAGTATGAAATATCTCGATGTAAGGATAGTATTTTTGCTCTGTGATGATTGGGATCCTCTTCGACGCTGCGCATATACATACGAGGTGTTAATTTGAATTACACCATCTAATTCAATATCAAACAATCAGACAAAGCTTTGATTAATGATATACTTACATTGATGTTTTTTAGATACTGCTCGAGAATAGTCTTTCATATGTATTCTCGCAATAACAATTGAAACAAATGCAGTTACCATAATTGCTCTAGCAATAACCCCTAGTATAATTCCCACAAACGCACCCTTGTTTAACCCTGTGTTTTGTGATTCTAGGTCCCTTGCACACAAAAGTAGACAAAATAAACATTCCTTACTTGCATTGTTTCATATTAAGCATCTTAATGAGCATCACCCTCATTACACGTGATATACATATAAAGATATCACGTGTGGAGACATGGGTTCAAATTCAACTTACCCGAAAGTTCCCATTACACGTGTGGAGACATGGGTCTTGGTATCAGACGCGAGTTTCGCCAGTCCAAAATCCGCAAACTGAAGAAGAAACCAGCTTCTTTTTAGCAATAATATAAAATGTAAAAGATTATATTTAGTATAGTAAAGATAAATCAAAAATTATTAGTTAGGAACTTGTGACTGTATATTATAGACTCTATATCTGAGCCTCAAATTTAAAATCAATAAGAATATTAGCAGCCTTTATATCACGATGAATTATTTTAGGATGGCCTGAAAAAAGAAATCAGCCAAATCAAATTCAGGTATAGATGCCCTAAATCAGGAAAAATCTAAGAAATTTACAATTGAAGTATAACATGGGAAATGAAAACTCACAATCGTGTAAATATGCTAGTCCTTTTGTAGATCCCAAGGCAATTTTCAGCCTTGTACTCCAATCCATGGTTGGTCTACCCTTTCCAGAAATTATTCTAAAAAATTTCAAATCAGATCTTAATAAACAACGAAAAGGACCAGAAACATCACCAATATAGAGTTGATGCACAATGGAATCTTATGCATTTCAAATTTTTGTTGGATCATACGACTTTAAACAGAACTAACTCTCACCACAGACCCACCAATTGCACCCAATTTTTCGAAGCAAGTTGTTGTTGCCATGTAAGTGGAACTCCAAGGTGTTGTTGGGCACAAACTCATAAACCAACAACACAAAGTGGAAGCTAGACTTTCCATGTAAGTGGAACTCCAAGGTGTTGTTGGGAACAAACTCATAAACCAGCATTCTTTTGTCTCCAACCATGCAGTAACTGACCAGCGAAACTAAGTGTCTATGATGAACTCGGCTAATAATTTCGACCTCAGCCTGAAATTCACGTTCCCCTTGACCACTTCCATCTTTAAGTGACTTAACTGCGACTTATGTACCATTTGGAAGGACTCCTTTGTGGGCATACCCAAACCCATGCCCATAAGTTTGGCATCTGAAATCCATTTGTTGCCATTTTTAATTCTTCATACGTGAACGTGCTCTCTGAGAATCCTAGTGACATGCCAGGAGATGGTGATGGATATGGATTTGTCGATCCTGAATAATTTGACCCAGAACCTCTACTGCTGCTCATAAAAGGTTGAGGTGGCATCGAGGGAGGCGGAAAACGACCCAGAACTTGCAGTTTCCAATGTTCATACGTATGCTACCTGTAAGACTGTTATTTCCTACATCACTGCGAATCTTCGATAGGTAAAACACGATGAAACCAATAAACAAAGATCTTCCCTAGAAGGTGTATAGAAATAGACATTAACTATTGTAGAAAGCATATATAAACTTACAAAAACCACAATCATGTTAATTGGTAGATATCGGAAAGAGTTATAACCTGGCATATATAAATTTGTTCTCACGCAATCCACTGCATTACAAGACAATCCTGAAACAGTTATACACTTGCCCGCAAACAATTGCACGAAAAATAATGGCAACAAGCAAAGGATTTAATTATAACTCAAAAGTGAAATGAACACTCAAATAATCCGCACTCATATTTAAACTTACAGATATTCTAGAACTTCATTCCAGTAGATAAGTCTAGGTATCTCACCACTAAGTTTATTTTGAGCCAATTCCCTACAACAAAAGAATTTCAATGTTAGATAAAATCGTAGAACAATAGAATACAAATTAGGAACACTCAATGGCAGTAAAAGCTTACAACATTTCTAATTCTTTCAACTTTGATGCTGAAAATGGGTATGTCACCCATAAATTTGATGGGTATCTCATTGAAGGATAAATACCTGACATGAAAAATTGATAGTCAGTTAATAAAAGGAAGAAAATGCGAGACCGGGCAATATAATATCAGGGTTTGCAGGGATGAACATCCGGCATTTGTCCCGAAAGATGGTTCCAACTAAAAGAATCCATAAGCATGACAATCAAAAGAGCTCCAACAAAGAAAGCATTCTCTAGTATTAGTATGAACAATCAAAACAAAAAAAAAAGAATAGGTACATACATAGAAACTAGTCTTTTCAGATTACCAATGCTAGATTCATATGAACCTCAAACCCATACAGATATGAAAGGTATGTATGAACAAGTTTCATATCAACTTCAAATCTACACAAAACTAAAACTGAAATAAGAAACAAACCCATGCTTTGAAAGTTAGAAACTGCAACTAAGTACAAATCACATACAGAAAATAAGAAAATCTTTACAAAATAACATCCAAAGAGCTGGATCTGAATAAACTACTGAAATAAAAAATAAACCCATGCTTTGAAACCAAGACAGAACCTCTACCAAATGAAGTAAAATCACCAATAATTGCAAACACTCCATATTAATTGCTAAGAATCTTAAGCTTAATCATTTTGCCAAATGCTAGCATCAAAAATAAATAAAGCATTTACTCAAGCATCTGAAATCTATCTCAAGCATCTGAAAACTACCTAAATGAAAAATGAAGAAAAAATAGCAAAACCCAGATTTTATTTTCTTTTATACAAGAGTTATAACAAAAAAAAAATACTTGAATCTAGTTTACAGAACCTCTTCCAAATGAAGTAAAATCACTACAAGCACATTGGAAAGCATTAGATGACTTCAAAGACTCTACACAGAAACAATCTATGCACAAAAAAGACCCAAATAAACAACAGATGACTCAAAAATCAAAAGCATCAGATGACTCAAAAACCAAATAAAACTTCATCTTTAACTGAATCAAATCATACCCAATACTTCAAATATACATATTACAACAAAAAAAAAAATCAAAAAAAAAAAAAACATTACTCTTTCAGATACTAGTTAGGTCAAAATCAAAAACCCTAACTCTATCAAATTATTTCAGATAAAAATAAAATTAACAACAACCTAGTTAATACCTGATGATAATCCACCAAAATCATAGGTTGAATGACTTGATTTTTTATTTCAGGGAAAAATTAGGTTTAGAAAAAAAAGTATAAATTTTATTTCAGATGGGTTTTGATAAGCTTGCAGATTTGTTGAAACAATGGTTTTGATTTCATGGAACGAGGTAAAATATACGAGATCTGTTGAAGAAGAAGAAGAAGAGAAAAATTTCTCTCGATTAAATATACATCTAGAGACCCAGAGAAGAGTTCTTCTTCCTCGATGAAAACTATGAAGTGAGAGAGAGAAATAAGGTGAGTGAAATAAAATTTTAATCTTAAAAAAAAAGCATAAAATTAATAAAAAATAAAATAAATACCATTCGACATATTACAAAAAAGCCATGTGTTGTACAACGGATGTACGCGTTGACCATCCGTTGCACCAGTAGTTTATTTTAGTAATTGAAATATAAATGATTTGTGCAACGGATAATCTGGTGTGCAACGGATACTAACGTTGTTAATTGTGCAACGTCTATATCCGTTGCACACCTCCGAAAATGAAGCGTTGCTAAAACGAGGATTTGGTGTAGTGTTAGTGAAACACTTCTTTTCTTGTTCCTGCAAGTATTTGGGAAGAAAGTCTCTGCGAAGTGAAAAAACAAAGTCCCTGCGAAGTTAAGAAAATCTATGAGTAGTAAAAAGTGGAAAATGGGAAAAAAAAAATAATAAAAAAAATTTCTGCGAACGAGAGATTCGATCTTGTGTCTTCAAACTCATAGTCTTCCTCTCTAACCATCTGTGCTGGCTTCTGTTTTGCGAAATTAAAGTAAGCTTCACGTGTTTTATTCTCTTATTATTGCCCCTTCTATTTTTCCTTGCGAAATTTATATTCGCCTTTATGGCTGTAATCATCAGATCTGTTTTATTTTCTTGCAGTCAGTTTAGATAGTTGATAATGGAATAGTTCTGTGTATTCTTCCCTTGCTCCATAGCTTTCATATCCTCTTCCTTTATGTTATTTATCTTCTTAGTAGCAGTAGGTTCTTATTCTTCTCTTATGATAATCTTATAGTAGCCATAACAACAGATCGAACTGAAGTTCCTTCGCAAGAGTTGGTATTTACTTGAAGTGAGATAATTGACTTGAACTAAATTATTGAGAACTAATTATGGTTGATATGATGGTGAGCTTTGTATGCTGCTTGACGATGAAATGTGTACACTTTACAAATGAAGGTTGTCTTCGTAGAGAATAGTTTTATCTTCACATATGCTGCGAAATTTTGTTACTGAGGTTGTTGTTTTCTTTGCCATGTTCTCTTCTTCGCAGAAATTATTAATTTTGCATGAATTATTAACTTCGCAAGTATGATTATATCGTTGTGGTTCTTTATATAAGTTCATCTTTTCTTTCTTCTTATTGCTTGGGTTCATGAGTTTTTAGTGATTTTTTCTCGAAATCATTATTGATGTCCTGCTTTCTTCCTTTGTTATGAACTGGATGATGCCTCATCTCCATGGATTGGTATGTTGGGCTATTGTGATCGTTTTAGTTCCCAGTTCAACATTGAAGTTTTTGAGCGCTTGCTTTGCGAGTTTTGAAGTCTCCTTCCCTTCGCTGCAAAATAATTTGAATTGAGTTTCATAGTTGTGGTTGTTATGTTCGCATGGTGCGAATTCTTTCTCATTTGCTGTGGTTATTCCTTTTATAAAAGTTCTTATCATTCGCGATGGAAAGTTTCTACGAATTAAAATCAAACAAAAAAGTTAGTTAATCTCAAATCCATATCTTCCCCTATGGCTATTCTGCCAGTCTTTTGGTTGTCCTTAAATTTGTTTAGTTCTTTGCTCTGTAATGATGTTCTTCTGGCCATTAGGTATATTTTCATCACGTGTTGACGATAGTCATAAGCTATATGAAGATTCGCAGACTTCGTTCTTCATCTACGACTGTTCATCTGTGACTACTCTTTTGTTCGAATCATCACCTGTTTATCAATCTTGAATCTTTGTTTTATTTGCTTTTATTTGTGTACGTCTCTGCGAATTTCTTCGCTCCTTTTTTCGCCTTCTAAGTTTCCTTTTCTAAGAAGTAACTTCTCTTAGGTACTTTATTGGTTTATTTTCACAAATACTTTGCATGAGATACTGATGACATAGGCTTGATCGCAATATCTCTTCTATTTTAACCTTGTTTGAAAGGTATGAGTTATTTTGCTTCACATATCCTCATGGGTAGCAATTTATATGCTCAATTCTACGAAGTTGTTTGATTCCTCCCTTGCTTTTATATACTTCTTGCATTTAAAAAAATACTTCGCCCAGTGACATCTCCTAATACTTTTTCTCTGCGATATGTATTTCAAGATTTTGATATGTTGTTCCATGAAAACTGTCTGATTTTTCCTTTGCCAAAATTATGACGAGATGGACATGACCACTGCGTCTTTCTTCTTTACCGAAACTGCTGGCTGTATAGTTTCTTCCTTCATATATCTTCTCAATAATCATCCCGCGAGTTTTATTGCTAATTGGTTTCTCTTTACGTGGTGTCTGTGGCTAAGCTCGTTTTTTTGTTCTTTGTTCGTTAATGTTTTGAAGAGAGGACCCTGATTTGAATTGTCTCGTCATATGTGAACTTTGCAGAATTTTTTCTTCTTTTTCCCTTGACAGCCCTTGTATGATATTTGGTAGTCTTTCAGATGTATGTACAATGCATGAGTACGTAGTTGATTAGGTAGTCTTTCTTTCTTGAAAATGAACTTCTTTTCAAAAAATATTGTCTTCATACACGTGTTGGCGTGATGAAGTAAGCTTCGTCTATGTTCTTTTTTCTCAATTAAACTCTGCTGGAACTTTCCTCTTCGCCACCTAATTTCCCCTTATACTTAGAAGAAATGATTTCTTTGCTGGAACACAACTATATTCTCCTTTTCTTCGCATGTGCAGTTATTACTTCATTTGCTTTTCTAAACTTTGGTTGTGTTTCTCGAAGGCAATTTTGATGATGAAATACAAAGCTGACTAGCCTTGACCTAGTATATCCTTGCAAGCCATAGTTATTCCCTTGCTCATGGTAGTGATTTATTCACACCCTCCTTTTTTGGTGACGAAGGATTTCTTTGCTGATTTTTGGTTGTTTTGCTCGCAGGCTTTCTTTATCATGGCTCCTTTGTTTGTTTTAAGTTTTGAGCTTCAATTGCTCTTAGCCATTCAGTTTACATGTACATTCTTGTTTCATCTCAGGTACTGTTTTGTCGAACTTTTATGATGGTTTTTCTTGCTATTATAATTGTGGGTGTAGTATCAGAATATCGCCACAATTATATTCACGAGAGATTAATGACACTTCTGCGAGCGTTACTGAAAAATCTTCAACAACATTTCACGAGCGTCACAAAATAATTCAAAGAATGACGAAGTTGACGATTTAAGAGGCATATTAGAAGAGTGTTGTTTCACGAGGATTACAAAAGTTGGCGAATATTAACATTGTAATTACCGCGATGAGATCACAGGAAAGATCCGAAAGAAGGGGAAAACTTAGATGTCACCCACTATGTAATTTCCTATATAAAGGGTTCAAGTAAGTCCAGAAAAAGGGGGGATGTATTTTTTAGAGTGGAGAAAGTCTTGAGGAGAGAGAAAGATTTTTCAGAGAGATTTTTAGAGAGAGAAAAGATATTTTTCTTTATCATCTTCTTCCCCAAAACTAGATTTAGAACTCCATTAATGGAGATTATCAAATGTAAAATCAAATGTAAACTGTAACAATCATAGTAGAGAATCATGGATGTAGATCAAATTGATCGAACCATGTAAAAATCCGTGTGTCTATTTACAATGTTTAGAATTTTAAATATCAAATTAGCTTAGATCAAGAAATTATTATCAAGATATTACAAGGGGTGTGTTGTAGGAAATCCTGCAACTACATTTTGGCGCCGACTAAGGGGATGATTTCCATTGGATATCAAGAATTAAAGAATTAAAGAATTTTATCAAGAGATTAGAGTATTATATCTTCAAAAGACGAACAACTGATGTGGGAGATAGTCAACATACAAAAACAGAAGCAGAGATAAGATAGTACAATAAGAATGAAAACCAGCCAAAATCCTTCATCAACCATCAATCTCCAGGGGATATCTCTCTTCTCTATCTATTTAATTTTATTATTAAAAATTTAATTCTGATGAATCAAATTTTGAAAAAGATTTTAGAAAACTTTGTTTTTTCTTCGATGATAGTTTGATTTCCTTTCGAAAGCCTCAGTTCAAAACAAATTTTAATTGCATATTGCATATTTAGTATCAGTGTATCGTCATTTACTAATCAATTTGCAACGAGCAGAAAAAACTAGTCCCATGCTATTCCAGAAAAGTCCACATCTGAGAAGAAGATACGAGAACAACTTTTGCGAAGTTTACCGCACCAGCACACAAAACAGCCAGCAGAGACCATTCAATAAGTATCAACGTAGAAAACAGTTCCAACGAGAACAAAACGATAAGTTAAGATGCACTGTCACGGGACTAGTTTATGTTATTAGTTCCCACGAGGAGAAGAAAAATAAGAAAATCCTATGGATCGCAAAATAAAGTAGTTGGAGCTTCAATATAGAATATTTAACTTAATAAGCTTTGGAAGAGTAATAATTGGCGAAGTTAGACTGCTCCAACAGCAATGTTCGTACAACAGATTCATGGACAAAATGTAGCTGGTGGTCCACTAATTTAAATATTTTAGATTATTATAAATATTTAAATAATTTAAAATAGAATATTTTAGAAGTTGAAGAGGTGATCGCAAGAAACGAGGTGGTCGCAGGTGGTCCACTAATTTTCTACATTTTAGTATGTTGTAGGATATCGTTTTTTGACTCTGCACCAACATCTAATAAATGCTACTGGTAATGTGAGGAAAAATACAAATTCAGGATTCCATTGTAGTTGATTCAAACGAAATTAAGGAATCATTTCATCGCAGCAACAACAAATCAACGCAACTCCAGTCATAATCATATAAAGCAGGATTAAAATTGTCTCTCGACATGAACAGAAGCAGACGAAATATTCCAACCAAGAAGAATTAATACAACCCCGCCACCAGATCCAATACAGAGAAGAGAAGAGGAAGAAAAGATGTACGCAATGAAGTCCCAGATAAAATAATTAAGCCAAACGACATCAACAATCGCGAAGAAATCAAATGAAGTTACACCAACAAATAATTCTACAGGACAAAATCTCTTCTCTTTTCTAATTTAATATTAAAAAAAAAAAAAAAAAAATTTTGTGAACAACAGATTTACGGATGTTGTTTTAAAAATCCATTTCATGAACTTTCAAACTTAATAGACTACTCACTAAATTAAATGGATAAATCTCGCAGAAATTCATTTGCGAAAGTCAAAAATCTACTACAGGCAATCAGAAGGATATAAACAGTTATTGGACATTTTAAATGACGCTTTTAGAGAATCATCGCCACCTGAGAATTCAGAATATCGCAGCAACTCAGTGAAGTATAGTCATCAGTGCATAACCAATATACAGCGAAGACGAAGAAACCTGCGAGATTTAATAATTCATGCGAAGAGAAGATAGAAATAAGACAAACAGCTACTTGAATATTTACAAGCAATACACGTGCATCCATTAGTAAATTTGAGTGGGCCAAGCAGGACATGCCATGCACATTGGGCACAAATACATAGTTTAATATACTAGGTTATTAAAATATTCTAATATTCTAATATTCAATGATTAAGTTTAATATACTAGGTTATTAATATCCTATAGCTGCCAAAAAACTATGCACGCTGATTATATGCTGATTATTGATTAGTCTACATAGTTTATTATGTGTATCTCTTTTTATCGCAAATTAATAGCAGAACGTCCTTTATTCTCAGGATCCAGTATAGCTGCCAAACAGTATTCTTACATTTTTTCAATCTCTTAGCAGTTAGCATCAATACACGATCCAGCCAAACAGATTTCAACGTTTCATCTTGAAAAAATTGGCGAGATTTGGAGGAGTCATAAACAAGAAAAAAGAGCAAGCAAAGTAAAGGAACCATTTCCAATCAACAGGCAAAAGAACAATAAGCAGACTCAAATGATTCTTGCGAGAGCATCGTGATTATTTAGGATGAATTTCTTTTCTTTGTACCTTATAAAGTTGGAAATGTAGTCTTGCGAAGATGCGCCCCTTGTAAACTACATTTTAGAAGGAGGGGAATTGAAATATTGACGAGCAGAAATTGGTACATCTACTTTCCACGAGAGGATTATTACATTACTTTGTCAAATTGGTCAGAGGCAGGAATTTGGTATTTCATTACTTCATCAGATATTTGATTATTTCGCAAGTAAAATTCATAAGAGAAGGGTTAGAACAATCGGTATGTGGCAAGAGTATACAAGAAGCAGGTCAAGAGTTCATATCTTATTTCTTCTAATTTCACGAGCAAATCAAATACTTCGCGAGAATTGGCAGCAACAGCAAATCGCCAAAAAGTTAAGTACCGCTTCCTTGAATATTTTACTTACAGAAAATGAAATTTTTTTGATTTATATTATCGCCAGATTTCAAAGAACAATTCTAAGATTTATAATATTTCAAAAAATTTCAAAAACTTTTGATTCAATTTACCAAAAGCGGTATAATCGCAAGATTTCTAAAATTTCAAAACATTTCAAATAATTTTGATTTGATTGATCAGGGCGATATATTAGCAAAAATTTATAAATTTCAAAAAAGATTTCCAAAAATTTGTACGATTTTTTTTATTTGACTTACCAAGAATGAGATGCAATCGCCAGATTTCAAAAATTTCAAAAATTATAAAAAATGAGACCATCGCAAAAAAAATTCAGATTGCAAAATTTTTCAAGGATTTCAAAGATTTCAAAAGATTATAGAAAATGGAATTCTCGCCAGAATTTTCAAAGATTTCTAAGGTTTCAGAAAACGAAATTATCGCCAAAATTTCTAAGATTTCAAATTTCCAAAATACGCGATACAATCGCAAGATTACAAAGAAGATTTCAACGATTTCTCTAGAATATTTCTATTATAGAAAGAGATTTTTGGTTTAACAAATGCGATAAAATCGCAAGATTTCAAAGAATATTTCTAAGATTTCCAAAAATATTTCAACTCACAGAAATGAGTAAAACAAATTTTTATCAGAGCTACGAGTATAATCGCGAGATTATTCAAGATTATATAAAAAATTGACAGAAATGAAAGAATGAAGATACGCGAAAATATCGCGAGAAACGCGAATATAATTTCGCAGAGCTTTAAAGAATGGGACAAACCTTTATGGCGTGCACCCTAGTTCGCGAATACAATTTCGTAAGAGGCAAATGTAAGACCTGCAAGCACGTTATAAGGGGGGTATCTCTTTACATGATTCAGCGATAAGGTTATACCGCTACTGGAACCTGAGTCATGCAGATGTTGGGGTTAAAGAAAACCTATCCGGGAGAAAGATCTTGGATTTCCAGCATTATAAGGTTATACCCTGGTTGGACGACTGAGAATCTCTTCCAAGAAGTGCAGAGTATGACCAAGGCGCCGAGGTACACGGTTTAGCCAAGGGTGCCCGGGACGGACGAACCTACCCTGTCCATCTTTGGTAAGTCTTGGCTACAATGCACTTGGCCTGAAGAAAACCCCACCTAGGGTGTAGTCTTGTAATTATAAGCCATATAGGCATAAAGGACAAGAGGCTGCGAAAACAACTGGTTGTTGGTAAATCTGGATGGGAGGAGCTAGTCTTGTATGGCCGATGTGCCCTCCTTGAAGGGGAAACCAGGGGGAAGATAAGGGCGGCACCCTCCATTAGGGAGCTGATAAGTTTCTTAAGACGGCAATGTCATGGGGCTCTAAGATCGCAAGATCATTTAGGCCTGTCATATTGTCGCGTAAATTATCTGAGAGCAAAAAGCCAAAAGAGAAAAAGTTAAGATGAGATCAATGGGTTTTTACATGAAAGTGTAAAGACGTCCTGCGATTTCATCGCAAGACGGCAATGTCATGAGACTTTGATCTCGCGAGAGAACTTAGACTTGTCATATTGTCGCATAACAGGCCAAAAAGCCTCAAGAGAAAAGATAAGGCAAGATCAATGGGTCAATACATGCAAATGTAAAGACGTCCTGCGATTTTGTCGCAAAGAGAGAAATTGGAAAAATAAGACCTTTAACTAGGAAGGCAAAATAAGACCAATAGAATAATCTCAAATATTAATTATTTTATTTTAAGAATGCAGGAAAGATTTGTTCAGAGTACTATTCAAAATCTTTCAGAAATACTATTTGGAATCTCTCAGAAGTACTATTCAGAGTTTCTCAGAAGTACTATTCAGAGTTTCTCAGAAGTATTATTCAGAGTCTATCAAGAGGAATGTCTACAATCTTGTAGCATTATTCACAATATCGCCACTATTCATCGCCACTATTCATCGCCACTATTCAAAGCATTATTTCAGAATCTCGCAGAAACGTTTAGAAATTCGCAGAAACATTCATAAATTTTCATACTAATTCAGCATATTGCAGACTATTCCAAAATTTTGCAAGAGAAGTGATTAGTTCGCAGAATATGATCATTTTATCAAATGAGGCAGAGGCAATTCGTTCATTTAGCATTTTCTCATGGATTCTTCCTTCATAGATAAAGAACAGAGGTAACTGTGGGTTACCAAGAAAACATTTTATGTTCTTTATCTTCTCGCAAGAATCATTTCCAAAATGGACAGGGATTTTCACCAAAAAATGAAGCAATAATTTCACAGGAACAGAGGCAATACTTATAACTTTCATTCAAAAATGGATACTTCTTATATTTAGAGGATTGAGTACTTCTTATACTTCTTCAAGGATACTTCATACTTCACATACTTCAAGGGAGGATGCTTCTTATTTACTTCGCAAAATTTCAGAACTTCGCAAAAGAATAGAGGCAAGTATATACTTTTCAAGTCCAATATTCTTTCGCTCATTCCTTCATCAACAAAAATCAAAGACTGCTACAACAACAGATTTTTTCTTAAAAATTAATTTTCAAGCAATATTCAAGAAAAAGGAGGCAAGATGTAGGATCAGAATATCGCCACAATTATATTTACGAGAGATTAATGACACTTCTGCGAGCGTTACTGAAAAATATTCAACAACATTTCACGAGCGTCACAAAATAATTCAAAGAATGACGAAGTTGACGATTGAAGAGGCATATTAGAAGAGTGTTGTTTCACGAGGATTACAAAAGTTGGCGAATATTAACATTGTAATTACCGCGATGAGATCACAGGACAGATCCGAAAGAAGGGGAAAACTTAACTGTCACCCACTATGTAATTTCCTATATAAAGGGTTCAAGTAAGTCCAGAAAAAGGGGGGATGTATTTTTTAGAGTGGAGAAAGTCTTGAGGAGAGAGAAAGAATTTTCAGAGAGATTTTTAGAGAGAGAAAAGATATTTTTCTTTATCATCTTCTTCCCCAAAACTAGATTTAGAACTCCATTAATGGAGATTATCAAATGTAAAATCAAATGTAAACTTTAACAATCATAGTAGAGAATCATGGATGTAGATCAAATTGATCGAACCATGTAAAAATCCGTGTGTCTATTTACAATGTTTAGAATTTTAAATATCAAATTAGCTTAGATCAATAAATTATTATCAAGATATTACAAGGGGTGTGTTGTGGGAAATCCTGCAACTACAGTGGGTGCTCTCTGATGAAGTTATTGAGCATCACTATCTCCACTGGATTTTATCTTTTTGTTTTCATACGGTTATTTAGCTAAATGTTTGCCTCATTTTGCTTGAGCTTTTAGCAGCCTTTATCGAAGTTGGATGACGGTGGTATATTTTCTCATCGAAGTCGACTTGCTTCATTACTTTCTTCTTATAATTCGAGTTTATCTTCACTATATTGCTTTATTCCCCTTGAAGTTGGTGATGAATTTTGACTATAGTTGGTTCTTCTTTGTTTTTGGTAAATAGTACTCTTTCATGAAGTGGTTTCATTACTGGTGCTAGCAAACTTTAGTTACACTGTGTCTCCTTGGCGTGGTAATGCTGGTATCCTTTGCAGCTAAATAATTATTGGCATTTCTTTTCATTTCCTTTTCTATGCCACCAACCCCTTGAAGTTGGTGATGAACTTTGCTTGTTAACTTTTCCCGTCTCATTATGTCGCCTCTCTTAATTTTTAGTTATTAATTTTTCTTCGCTCCAAGAAAGTGAAAAAGTAAGTTGTTCATCGTTGTTGCTTCTTTTTGCTGTTGAATCTCTTAGATAATTTCTGCCGTACAAAAAGTGAAATCATCACATTTTGTTCATGGGAAGGAATCCCCAAAATAGCATCGAAAATTATGACACATAGATTTTCTCAAAAGTCTCATATAGATTTGTAGAACAACATTTATCCGTTAAAAATCAGTAACTAAAACTTGTTAATCATACTTTTGGTAAAAGAATAAGAAATTTATTGAAAACAAGATCTGTTTTTCCGATGCTTCTCTCAAAAAATTTCGTTTTAAAACTCTGGACCTAAATAATTAATAACATAATCAAATAAAATGGGAAGAAGATTATCTTTCAGGTCGAATAAACTCGATTAATTTCACTATCGCTGCACTTTATTCATAATTTTCTTTTTTATGAATCTGAAATCATCTGTTGATCTTGACTATTTCTTCATCTCTAGGTTTTGTTGACGTTTATTGTCCGAAACTTGTTTTCTGTAGACAAATGTTCTGCCTTCGTCTCTGAACTTCATAGATCCAAATCTTCAATAATTAATTTCTTTGAATCTTCTTCAATTTAGCAAATATTCCTCCCTGTTTCTAGCGCCAAAAATGTAGTTGCAGGAAATCCCACAACACACCCCATATAATATTATGATAATAATTTCTAGATCTAAATCTATTTCCTAACCAAAATAAAGATTAAAGTGCTAAAATTATAAAATAAGACACAAGATTTACGTGGTTCGATCAATGTGATCTACATCCACGGGGTTAGGGTTCTTCACTATGATTATTGAAATTACATTTGGGTTACATGGAGACTCCATTAATGAGTATTTGGAGCTCGATATTTAGTTTTTGGGGAAGAAGATGATAAAGAAAATAAATTTCTCTCTCTTACAAAAAATATCTCCCTCTCAGAATGTGTTCCTCTCCATTCTCAAAATTGTCTCCCTTTCTCTCTCCTGCTCTCCTCTTTATATATGTGTTTACAAAGTGGATGACAGCTCACATTGTTAAGTGCATATTTTGCATATATTTAGTGTCGAATCCATGCTAGTAATTGCTATATATTCTTGCGAATTATTGTATATTACTCTTGTTTTCTCTTATTTATGTTTTGCTAGGTGAATCATCCGAAAAGAAGTGAAAAGACCTATAAAAGTAAAGTCTACAAGTGGAGAAGGGTCAAAGACCAAGTGAAACTTGCTCGAATCTAGGAGTTCTTGATATCAACTCGGAGAGGACGGAAATACGAAGCCAACGGCGAAAGAATGAGGTCAATCCGACAACATATGAAGAATTAATGGCGAAACGAAAAGTTAAGCTGTCGGTTGTCCAAAACTGGCAGTTAAATGGGAAGTGCTAAAGAAAGATGTTGGAATTACTAAGGGGCATCTATTCTGTTAAGAGGCAGCCCTAGTGTTAAAGGCACCTGGATAATTTATTACGGGATGTCATCATCTTCTCAGTTTACATAAGTTACGGTTTTGGGATTTAAACTGAGTTTGCTGTCGGTGAAGCTAAGTTGTTATAGCCTGAGTTTGATGCTAACAGAGAGTGATCACTGATCACTGATAATCTAGGGAAAGAAGGAATGCGTAATACATGGCAGTTGATCTCGAGTTGGCAGTGTGGTGGTTATCGAGACGACAGAGATGACGAGTTTAGAACTCGTAGGATTGACATGGGTCTTGCTGGAGATAAAGAGAAGATAGAAAGATCGACTGAATAGGGAATGTGGTCGTTGCCACTAGATGCATGAGTTAAAATTTATACTCTTATCAAGAACTTAGAAACCTTGATAATATTTTTCGGAGATATACGAGCATCGTGGTGTTGCTCGTATAGAGCTCCTAGAGCTCTAGTAGTGAAGGGTGGAAGCAAGGACTTTGTAACTTGAACTTTGTATTGATTGATTCTTGCTACCTTACTTACAAATGAATACAACATGCCTATTTATAGGCTACAAAAAGAAGAAGAGAACTATGCCTATGGAGGCTAACAACTATGCCTATGGAGGCTAACAACTATGCATATGGAGGCTAACAACTATGCTTATGGAGGCTAACAACTATGCCTTTGGAGGCTTCCACCAAACCAACTACTAGACAATCTAGTATTCTTATTTGATTTGTCTAACTCTAGAACACTCATTTTACACATGTTAATTGTCTAACATTGACTCTAGACATCCTAGATATTTCTAGGTTAATTTAGATAGATGTGAACACTTGACTAAGTTGGTGTTGAATATTCAACACTCCCCCTCAACACCTACTTTCCAACTTCTCTTTATCGTAGACGTTTCGGTCCCCTTCATAGTTTAAGGATGTTTCGGTCCTCTTCATAGTTTAAGGACGTTTCGGTCCTCTTCGGAAGTTTAAGGACATTATGGTCCTCTTCGGAAGTTTAAGGACATTACGGTCCTCTTCGTAGTTTTAGAACATACGGGTTCCATCGTAGTTTAGGGACATTGCGGTCCTCTTCGTAGTTTTAGAACATACGGGTTCCATCGTAGTTTAGGGACATTGCGGTCCTACTTCGTTTCAGTAAAATACTTCTTGTACTCTTTAGACAACTCATAGGATTTTCACCCACTTTTGTTGTTCTCTATCTCATCACCACTTGGTGATTGCTTCCGTTTCTTCACAACATTTTTTGTTGTTTCTTCTTCTATTCATCTTTGTTCCAGTCACGCTTTTGTTCGAAAACTGTAACACTTCTTTGGTTATCCAGATTCTCTCACAATCTTTCATTTCGTCAAGCTTCGCCCAAAGCTCTAACTATTTTTCTTCTTGTTATTTGATGTTACAAATTTTCCACTTTATCCAGTTTGCCACATTTCGAATTCGTAATGATTTGCCACGCTATGACATAATTGTCACACTTTGGTTTGTACGTATTTAAACAAACACCAGTAAACCCATTTAGACTTCATTTGGACATTACAAATTAGGTAATTCCAACACTCCCCGTAATTTGTAATGGCTCTGTTTTTTTTTTTGATATTCACCCAATCTCCGTTTGCTGCTCTTATCTCCTCATGCTTGCTTCGCTCGCAGTAAACTCTTTATGTTTGCCGCCACGTACCGCCGTTTTTTTTTTTTTTTTTGTTCTTCTTCTTATCACGAGTATGATTTAGTATCTCGTGAAAAACATGCCATGCTTTTCTTCGACAATTGAGGAAGCAATCTGTTGCTCTTACCCTCAATATTCTTTTTTTTTTCTTCCCGATTTGAGGAAACAACCACTTATTGTTCTTACCCTCAAACCCTTCTCTGATCACTTATTAGGAAGTGACCCTTTCTTCTTCTCTTTTATCTTGTATTTTTTTTTCATGGAGACCCCTTTTTTTTTTTCTTCATGGAGACCCCATTTCTTCTCTTTTAGTATTTCTTGCTCATTTAGTATGTCTCCTAACTTCTGCGTGCAAGCCTCTACAAATTCAACATTTTTGAAATGTCGATATTACAAAAGCTTTGTCTTGTAGTAGCAGTAGTTTTTCTTCTTCCAAAGGATACATGTCCACCGGCTTCGTGTCACAAGTAGAAACTTGATGTTGTCGTGACAAACATGGCTTTCTTGCCATTTTTTTTTTCTCTCAAAACCGAGTAGGTCGTCTCATTGAGGCTCTCTTCCCACAATATGAGGAGGAGATCATTTGAAGATCTCTTCCCTCAATATATGGAGGCATTCGTTGTTGACGTTTTCATGATATCGGCTTCTAAAACTCTTGAACGATTGTGGAGGCAATCCTTGGTGCACTCTTCCCACAATTGTCTTTAGAATTTTGTAAACAATTTGAGGAGGAAAATTATTGCTCTCTTCCCTCAAACTTGTCTTCTGGTCACTTATCAAAAAGTGATTTCTTTTTTTCTTCTCTACTTTTCTTTTTCCACATGGAGGTGTTTTTTCTCCTGTGAAGGTAGGATTTTTTTTTTTTTTTTTTTTTTTTTTTTTTTTTTTTTTTTCGTTGGAATGGTTGAAATCTTCTTAGTGGTGTTTGCATCTTCTCCTTCTTAAACTTCATATCTTCTCAACTCGAAAGCTTTGAAACCCATCAATTCGTAGCGGAAACTTTTACGCCCATTTCGGATCGAACGAGCTCTGATACCAAGTTAAAATTTATACTCTTATCAAGAACTTAGAAACCTTGATAATATTTTTCGGAGATATACGAGCATCGTGGTGTTGCTCGTATAGAGCTCCTAGAGCTCTAGTAGTGAAGGGTGGAAGCAAGGATTTTGTAACTTGAACTTTGTATTGATTGATTCTTGCTACCTTACTTACAAATGAATACAACATGCCTATTTATAGGCTACAAAAAGAAGAAGAGAACTATGCCTATGGAGGCTAACAACTATGCCTATGGAGGCTAACAACTATGCATATGGAGGCTAACAACTATGCTTATGGAGGCTAACAACTATGCCTTTGGAGGCTTCCACCAAACCAACTACTAGACAATCTAGTATTCTTATTTGATTTGTCTAACTCTAGAACACTCATTTTATACATGTTAATTGTCTAACATTGACTCTAGACATCCTAGATATTTCTAGGTTAATTTAGATAGATGTGAACACTTGACTAAGTTGGTGTTGAATATTCAACACTCCCCCTCAACACCTACTTTCCAACTTCTCTTTATCGTAGACGTTTCGGTCCCCTTCATAGTTTAAGGATGTTTCGGTCCTCTTCATAGTTTAAGGACGTTTCGGTCCTCTTCGGAAGTTTAAGGACATTATGGTCCTCTTCGGAAGTTTAAGGACATTACGGTCCTCTTCGTAGTTTTAGAACATACGGGTTCCATCGTAGTTTAGGGACATTGCGGTCCTCTTCGTAGTTTTAGAACATACGGGTTCCATCGTAGTTTAGGGACATTGCGGTCCTCTTCGTAGTTTTAGAACATACGGGTTCCATCGTAGTTTAGGGACATTGCGGTCCTACTTCGTTTCAGTAAAATACTTCTTGTACTCTTTAGACAACTCATAGGATTTTCACCCACTTTTGTTGTTCTCTATCTCATCACCACTTGGTGATTGCTTCCGTTTCTTCACAACATTTTTTGTTGTTTCTTCTTCTATTCATCTTTGTTCCAGTCACGTTTTTGTTCGAAAACTGTAACACGTCTTTGGTTATCCAGATTCTCTCACAATCTTTCATTTCGTCAAGCTTCTGCCACAAGCTCTAACTATTTTTCTTCTTGTTATTTGATGTTACAAATTTGCCATTTTATCCAGATTTGCCACATTTCTGAATTCGTAACAGATTTGCCACGCTATGACATAATTGTCACACTTTGGTTTGTACGTATTTAAACAAACACCTGTAAACCCATTTAGACTTCATTTGGACATTACAAATTAGGTAATTCCAACAGCATGGTGATGAAACTGGTGTTGATGGATATTCTACAGAGATACCCATTGTTGGCTAGGAGGAAGGTGGACTGAGATGTTGACGGTGATCGCTGGAGTTGATGGAGCTCGAATCTGCAGTGCTGGTTAGGAAGGTTGAGGAGTAGTGGGAGAGTCAGGGAAGCTATGGTACTCGGTGGAGTTTGGTACGAAGAACTGGAGTTTGTTGTGGCTTATAAACGAGTGGCAGTAGTGATCAATGGTGAATGGAGCTGGGTTTGGTGCTGATATATACCAACGATGGTGGCAGTAAATATTGTGCTGCTCGATGGAGAGGTGATCGATAGGAGACTCGATGACAATGATTGGTCAGGATGATTTTTCTGTGGGTTGAAGAAACTGTCGAATGATATAAACAGGGAATGGAGGAGTATTAAGTTGAAGACACGATGATGTTGTTTAGCTCGAGTCTACCATCGACTGATGGAGGTTGGCAGTGGAACGTACACGAAGAAAGTCTTGTTGCCAATAAAATATGGCAGTGCATGGTATCATGATTATATGATGACGTGACTGAAAGATTCAGCAGTGGAGTTATGAACATGCTGTCGATGGAGGAATTGAACAAATAAAGTAAAGCTTCGTTGCCGTGATAATGATTTGAGCTCGAGATGGTGGGTGCTGGTGCTTGACGGAAATGCTCGTGATGAAAAACAATGGTCGTTGTTGGTTGTTTATGGAACTACTGGATGATGGTCACGATGGAGTTGGCAGTAGCGATTAAAGCTTGGTGTTGCTTTATGATGAAGAGCTCGAGATTAAGACAAGAATGAGGAGAAGTAGTTTTGCTGTGGTTATCGCTAGTGATGGTGGAGCTGCTATTGGGATTCAAAGGAGTTGAATGGGATTCAAATGGCAGTCAAGGGTATGGAGTTAGCTGTAGAGAAACTAAGGATAGAACATGGCTAGAAGTTCCAGCCGTAACTGAAAGAAGAGAAACCACGGAAAAGACACAGGAGAACTTGCGTCTTGAAAGTCCGGGACGTAAAAAAGGAAGTGGAAAATAGGGTGTCAGTCTTCCAAAACTGACAGGCCAATGCCAAACCAATGAAGACATGGGTTGGGCTTCTACAGGCTACAGCTGCTGCACGAGTCCATTAGGCTGTGAATAAGCGACTTATTTGCATGACCAGACTTTGGACGTGATTCCTTTTTGGTATATTTTGCCGAGTTTTGGCAACTACTTTGCACGGAGATCGAGCACGGGCACAGCTACAATTTGGAGACTATTTAACAGACTTCTTATATCTAAATTTATATCTACACATCTCATAGAATACACTTTGTTTTTCATTAATATTTTAGGGTTTACTCCTTTAGGGGTAAACCGGGAAACGATGTATCATGAGAAGCTAAACTTTTATTGATTAAGGATGAATTCAATGTGCTAGCGTGAAGCTTTATTAGTTATATAAATCTATTCGGAGTTTTAGTCACATAATCGTTTGTTTTCACTATTTCTAGGGTTTATGATTGATTATTTAGATTGTTTGGAGTGCACGCTAGATTAATCTTTTGATCATTCTATTGCTAGTAAAGGGTTAGGATATCCGTGTAATTGTTGAATAATCCTTACACAAGTAGAGAACGCGAGACCTTGCAGAGGGATTCTGTGGAGCAATCGTGTGTGAAGACAACACTAGTAAGTGGACCTTGCGCTAAGAGTCTAACTGCTGGGATCAACCTAAGTTCACATAACTTAAAGCTTACGCTGGGTTACACCTTGAGTGCGCTACTACTTGGTGGTTTAATTGGATAGAATTTGATATGCGAGCGCTTTGGTATCAAGTTACATAGGGTACTTTGGGGATAGCACTGCGCCAGCTGCTTTCCTACGGTTGGTGATGAATGGTTCTAACGAAGATAGATAAGTATACTAATCCAGTTATTGCTTGGTAACGGCGAAGGATTCCTTGATCATCCCTTTCATCTTATTCTCTTTTTATTCTTTTTATTTATTTCATAAACTAATCCCCCGTTTCTTTTATTATTTTGCTGAACTAAATAACCTATCAATTACACAGCTCTCTATGGGAACGATCTCTTACTATCACTATATTACCAGTTAATTAGTGGGAAATATCTTAATTAATTTGTTGTGGTTACAACACACATCAAATTTTGGCGCTACTGCCGGGGAGCGGTTGCTAATTGATTTGTTATTTGTTTAGTTTGTTTTTGTTTTTAGATTTTTTCTTTTGTTCTTGTGAGTCATCATGTTTCCTTACGGACATAACATGTACGGAGCACAAGAACAATCATCATCATATTATAGTGGTAATCAATTTGGGTTTCAATCTCATTCATATAACAACTACCAACCATACCCTACAGAGCCTTATGGATACTCTCATACATATCAACAACCTTATGATGGGTATGTAAGTGAGCAATCACATGGATGAGAGGATAGTTATACTTCTGATCAGTTGTTTTCTAGTAATGTGAAGATGACAGAGAGTTTGGAAAGACCTACTCCTCTTTATCATGTTCTTTCTTCATTTATGTCAAAAGAAGAGATACGGTCTGAACTTTCCATCGTGAATAACGACGGAAAACGTATTAATATCAGAAAACTTTCTAAGCAATATGATCAGTTAGAAGAAGCTGGAGCATCAGAAAAGACTCTCGAAGAAATCAACAAGGTAATACAAACATAACTTCAACGTCGTTGGGATATTAAAGATTATGAGGTTGACGAAGAATCTGATGAAGATGAGCAACCTTTGGAAAATCCTTGCAATAATGGTAATGTTATTTCAACTCCGAATCATAATAACGATCACTCGCCTATTCAAAAGGAGGAGAATGAATATGACATAACCGTTGTTATAAATGGTGTAACGTACTCAAACAATGATTTTAGGATTTGCACCAATGAAATAGACTTTCTAGGAGATGATTCTGATTCCGATGACGAGGTTGTTGAAGAAATAGAGATTGAGAATGAAACCAAATTGGTTGAAGTTGTGGAAGACCCAATTGAGATATCCAAGGATTATATTGATGCTGAGATTTTGATTGAAGCAAAAACTGATGAAGAATGGCTAAATAGTTTGATAGAGGACCATGATACAAATGATGTAAATAATTCATTGCAATTCTTTAAGAATGATGAGGATCCTGTAATACAAGAGATTGTGGAAGGTTTGTCTAATCCTTTGCATATTTCTAAATATTTTGATTCACATCACTTAGGATTGAGTATCTGTGCTTCTAAAATTCTTAAGGATTATTTTACTTCTAATTATCCACCACTTGATGTGTTTAATTCTATGTTTGTGCAGGTTCTACAAGAGGAACCTATAGAAGCTCCCTTATTTTATGTTCTCTATCCACTTTTGAGTATAGAAAGGACTAAGTGTGGGGGAAACTTTAAAGCTATAACAATTTCATTATTCATATGTTATGATAATCATTGTGTGAAGTTGTTACTAGAGTTGCAGATTGTTTTCTGGGCAGACTACCAGATTTTCAGATTGTTGGTATATGGACGATAACAAAAGAGTCGGGCTGACGACTTTAAACCAAGCGCTAAATGGGAGGCAAACCATAGGTTTTGTATCTTAAACCCTTTTATTTTTTTTGTTTTTATTATTTTCATATCATATTTGCATCCCCATGTTTAATTTCATTGAGTCCGTAATCTATTTTAGAAGAAAATTACGACGAATACTTTTTCGTTAGAAAAATTCAGACTGTGCGTAGTTCAGTCCAGAGACCATAACTGTCATACCGTTTATTGAAATACTGTTTCCTTTTGACACTGTGTAGAAAACACGTAGATGAACAACTTTTGTGAAATGGAGTTTTTCCAAATTCCTTACCAATTTGCACAGTTTTTGCATTTTATCTTCTGTTATGTCAGAATTCAGAACTTTCGGTTTTACACATTGAGGACAATGTGAAGTTTAAGTGTGGGGGAGTATTTTGCATATAGATTTTTCAAAATTTTGCATAAAAAACCTTCAACTTGTAGAGATTTTAGATTCACTAGCATACTTCTAGGTATGTTTACATAGAGATTCTGACCGACATAACTGAACTTGGAAGTGTTAGGGAACTATATTCGGATTTCTTACGAATTGGAGTGTTAAATAATGGATTTAATCATGCCGGTGATGAAAATTAGGAGCAGAGAGAAATGCATTATTAGAGTTGCTGATCAATCATTAGGGGAGACTACCCATTTTCATACCAACCGAGGCACCAGACCAAATTTTCTTTGTAGCTGACTGAAGAGCTTTCTTTTGAATGTGTGTCACCGTACGTTAATTCCGGGTAGAATGGTGAGCTACCCAACTTCAAACCATTTTCAGCACTATTTTTGATCTCTTGAGTGCTAATTTTTTCAATCATGAGGGTGACGTTTATAGATGAAAATCACCTTCTTGTAGTTTGATTTGCAGTTAGCACCATTCTCTCTCTGGCCAACAACAGGTCCGTAGAAACACCATCATCATCAACAATGGAGCGACATCAAAATCTACAAGGAAAGTTGAAGACGTTTGAGGTTTAAAAGCAGCAATACAAGGAAGAGCAAATTTCACATCCAAGTAAAGCAACATACAATGAGCAGATTTTTATATACATGTTGAAGACTTACACATAAGGAGCGTAATTTATATCCAAGTATGAAGACTTATTTACAAGAGCGAAGAAAATCAAAAGATAAGAATTATTGAAGTTTATGATACAAAGACAATACAAGTTGTGAAGATCAAAGTGGTAAAGTACTTCTTTCATGTCCATGTTATTTTAATTTCGTTATTATTTTTGTAGTTGCAATCTTTTTGTCAAAAAGAAAAGAAAAAAAAAGAAAAAAAAAAAAAGAAAAAAAATACAAAAAGATTTGCATTAGGTTGTTATTTGTTCAATAAGGCCATGGGGAAGAAAAATCTATAAGGAAGTTTCAAGCAACAAGAAATAGAGGAAAAGAGTTACAAATTGTTGAAGTTCTGCAAGTTCAAGAGTTTATCATCAATAGTTGAAGATCGAAGACGAACACCAAGAACATGAAGAAGACGAGCCGAAGCAAGACGTTTCTATTGGATGCTGTGAGAGTGGCGCTTTCATCATTGCAATCAGATGTGAAGGTGGTAAGTACTCCCATCCTTGCTATAGTGGTTGATTTCCTTTCTTAGAGATCATCAGAAAAATATTTTTGTTTTCCACGATTTTGTGGAGTCTCCAGAAATTATTCGGAAGGTTTCCTTCCCACCATTCAACGTGTGTAGGATTCTCTCTTCATTCCTACCTGCACACATGTGAGACCCATAAAAAATCCGTCTTATTGAGTGCCATTATCATAAAATCCTTTTAAGTGAGGCAGAAGTCGAGGCGAAATGCTTATTGATCGTTTTCAAACACGCGTTTCTCTCATTATGGTGTGGTTATTTCTCACTCAAGATTAAAGAATGAATATGTTCTTTGGTATTTCTAACTTCTTATTACTAGCATGCAGAAATTCTATGTCCTCATAGCTCTTTGGATGCTTGGGAAGCTGGAACGCTTTGAAGTTGGAGTAGTTTTTGTGGGTATATATCTAGTAAGCCCTCACGAGACTATAACTCGTCCACTAGGGACACCTAGGGGTTTAAAGGCCTGTTATTCATGCTAAGAGTAACCGTATCCTCGACGATATGGAGTTGTTGTATTTTAGATAGTTTGATTGAGGACTAGCAAAAGCCAAGTGTGGGGGAATTTGTTACGTGCATATTTTTCATATATTTAGTGTCGAATCCACGCTAGTAATTGCTATATATTCTTGCGAATTATTGTATATTACTCTTGTTTTCTCTTATTTATGTTTTGCTAGGTGAATCATCCGAAAAGAAGTGAAAAGAGTTATAAAAGTGAAGTCTACAAGTGGAGAAGGGTCAAAGACCAAGTGAAACTTGCTCGAATCTAGGAGTTCTTGATATCAACTCGAAGAGGACGGAAATACGAAGCCAACGGCGAAAGAATGAGGCCAATCCGACAACATATGAAGAAGTAATGGCGAAACGAAAAGTTAAGTTGTCGGTTGTCCAAAACTGGAAGTTAAATGGGAAGTGCTAAAGAAAGATGTTGGAACTACTAAGGGGCGTCTATTCTGTTAAGAGGCAGCCCTAATATTAAAGGCACCCAGATAATTTATTACGAGATGTCATCATCTTCTCAGTTTACATGAGTTACGGTTTTGGGATTTAAACTGAGTTTGCTGTCGGTGAAGCTAAGTTGTTATAGCCTGAGTTTGGTGCTAACGGAGAGTGATCACTGATCACTGATGAGCCAGGGAAAGAAGTAATGCGTAATACAGGGCAGTTGATCTCGAGTTGGCAGTGTGGCGGTTATCGAGACGGCAGAGATGATGAGTTTAGAACTCGTAGGATTGACATGGGTCTTGCTGGAGAGAAAGAGAAGATGGAAAGATCGACTGAATAGTGAATGTGGTCGTTGCCACTAGATGCATGGTGATGAAACTGGTGTTGATGGATGTTCTATAGAGATACCCATTGGTGGCTGGGAGGAAGGCATAAATACCTACTCGTCTTTGTGGACCCATCTTAGTATGTTGTGGGGGGCGTAATAGGCACGTATACGGCACAACCAAATATACGTAAATGTGAAATATCAGGCTAATATCCAGTTACCAACTGGTATGCAGAAAATGGTTGGATAGAAGTGGGTCTAAAGCGAATAAGTAATGATGCATGCAATATGGCATACCCCCAGGCAGTAATAGTCAGGTTGGAACGCATAACCAATGCCCTAGATATCATCTGTAACCTTTTGATGGTAGCTTCTGTGAGACCATTTTGAGTGTGTACATGGGGTACTGGATGCTCTACGTCAATTCCATTAGACATACAGAAATCATCAAATCCTTTAGATGTAAATTATCCAGCATTATCAAGTCTGATAGACTTGATTGGATGATCAGGGTCGTGAGCCCTTAGTCGTATAATTTGTGCTAAGAGCTTTGCAAATGTGGCATTTCTTGTGGAAAACAATGAAACATGTGACCAAAGGGTTGAAGCATCAACCAGAACCATAAAATACCTGAATGGTCCGCATTCTGGATGTATAAGTCCACAAATATCACCTTGTATTCTTTGTAAAAATGGAATATTTTGTTTGGTATATTTAGCATAGGATGGTCTCGATCTTGTCTTTGCCGAAGAACAATCTTTGCAGAATGAGCGTTGTGCCTTCGATAAGGACATCGAAGAAGAATGGGACACGGGGTACGCTTCAATTACTTTGGAAGACGAAGGTTTTGCTTCTCTTTCTTTAGAAGGCATAGGTTGTGCATCATTTACTTTAGAAAGAACATTGTTTTTCTGCATTGTAACAATATGTTTACCCTTTTTTTTTTCATTCGAAAGAAGGGATGTCCGTGTGTGTTCTTCAAAACACAGATCATCATATCACGACCTGGGTGCCCTAGTCAATCGTGCCACTGGCCAACAATTCACAGTTGGTAACTACATGAGATTCAATAATCTTAATAGTAGTGATATACAATCCACTAGATTGACTCATTAGTTTCTCTATGATACGCTTCCTTCCGCATTCATTAGAGGTCACGTATATGTACTCAATTCCATTTTCACAGTGAGTTTCCAAGTGATAACCATTTGCACGGATATCCTTGAAACTCAACAAAGTACGGTGAGCTCTTGGTGCATATAGAGCTTCTGTGACTTTAATCATTGTGTTATTTGGAAACAAGAATTGGGCAGTACCTCTCCCAATGATTACTTGTGATGATCCAATCATCGTAGTCACAGATGTATTATAAGGATTAAATCTAACAAATAATTGTCTATTTCGTAGGATAGTATGGGTGGTTGCACTATCAGCTAGACATTCAATTTCTCCTTGAGACATTCCTTCTCTTGGAAAAATTATACTTGATTTTGAGAATGAAGCCAACAACTTTCTTTTGTTTTGTGTTTGAAGGTTTGAAACTCAAATGGTTAGGCAAAGTGCTAATAACGTGTTTAGAGTGGTAGACAAAATAAGAGACAAAACATAAAGGAAGCAAAGTATGAAAGAGAGGAAGAGAAAACAGGTGTGTTTTCTCATTAACATTTACTCTTTAAATACAAAAGAAGAAGTGCTTGTGTTAGTACACTTGTTGGAAAGGGGAATAGAAAGAGTAACATATGTCTAGTAACAAAGGACTAGTTCTACATGTGTCCAACACAAAGAAATGTTCCATGCACTTAGCCATAAGGAGTGGTCATCCATACTATGGACCACTTTACTACAAGAATTGATTTATACACTGATATTAATGGTTCAATTGTATTTTTATTTTTGATCATGAACATCACTAATAATTTTTCAGATTTCATCACCACGAATGAAAAAATAACTCAACTGTATTTTTGAATAGCAAGTGGTCAAATGACTCGAACCTTTTTTCAGCTTTTTCTGAAATTTTCACTTTTTGGTCAATCCATAAAGAACATACTCCCTCCGTCCCAAATTAGTTGAGCCAATTGGCTTTAAATTTTGTCCCACAAATAGATGAGCTATTTCACTAATCAGGGAGATATTTCTAAAACTACCATTTTAATTGATTATTGTTACTATAAGAAATATGTATAATTTGCTAGTCATGTTTATATTCGTTACGTAGGTGTTTTAAAATGATTTTCAACGGTATAAAATTTACGAAAAACCGTGGTATAGTTCGAGAGATAAATCATTTCTAAGTTTTACAAGTTATTATCCATAAGGGCATACTTGTAAAAAATACTTAAACATACTCCATTTTCTCCTTGCCTTGATAATTGTGCAAACTACAAATGGTTCAACTAATTTGGGACGGAGGGAGTAGTAAACAAATTGGCCCTGTATATAATATATTTTGGCCCTATGAACATGAGGGGTCTTTCAGAAAGATAAAAGATTAAAGATTAAAGGCTAGTGGTAACCTCTTTCTACTTTCTTCAAAAAGAAAAAGCAAAGATTTTGAATTTTGTTTTCAGAAAGCGTACAAACCTTTTTTTCCTTTAGAAAATAGAGCGAAGGTCATGGAAATTACACATTTCCAATAAAGGGGCAAAAATGTCTGGTTAGGTAGAAACTGGCAGAAAGGTGCGAGTCCAACTCGCCTTTAACTCACCGAGTTAGCCATACCCGGTTCTTCCTAACCTACCCTCACTGGTTGAATTATCCTAACTACCCCGGTTAGTTTAGTTTAGGTTATGTTAGGTCTGTTCATCGGTTAGGTTAGTTGGATAGGGTTAAAAAGAAAATCAAGCTCGGTGAGAACATATCCGGCTATATGGTTCACACTAAAGAGGGACAAGGAAGTTAAAAGGATAAAGACTGACCTACTATCTCCCGCTACTATGTGATGAGAATTGTAGTGTTTGTCCGTCACAAACAATGTACAAAAAAAATGAAATTAGTTTTTTTTGAATCCACAATTTCATAAAATTAAAATGAATCTTGAGATTGTTGATAGAATTGATCACGAATTTTCTTTAAATACAACAAGTTAAGCAAATTCCAAGTTCAAAGTTCTGGGAAAAATCTATTACATCGATCGGAATCGATCAATCATGAGGTCCTGATCAGTTTTTTTTGTTCTTTTAATTTTTGTTAAATCATTTAACTGGATCATAAAACCATTATATACTTTGGTGATTTCGAAACCCACATTTATAATCGAATAAATAAATGGTTTTCACCATAGAAAACAATGAATTCAATGAAATTTGGAAAAGAACAGAGCTGATCATAATCAGACTAGAAACAGAGAGATGTTCTTCTGATACCGGGTGAGAAGATAGAATAGCGGGCCCAGTTAACTAGAGATCGGCACGGAACCAAAATTTGAATAACATTTTATATTGACCCGTCTCGTATTCTTATCTCCTTCTATCCTGTTCTCAACAGCAGCAAAACCAAAAATCCCCTTCTCACTCCATCATACTGTCGAATAATTTGAAAATTTGAGTTGCTTGTTAAACTTGAGCTTTGAAATGCTGAGACGGTGAAACCCATTCGTTTTTAGATCGTACAAACAAAAAGAAATAGGTGAAACAATTTACGGAATAGTTTTTTTTTATTTTTAGCTTTAGCTTTGAAATTTACTATCCAAAACTGAAATTTGATTATTGTCAACAGGGTTCAATCTAATTCGAGGTGTTCCCTTTGAATTATTCGTGAAAATTCCTAGCAACGTTTTTCTTTTTAAGTCTTGGTTCGTTGCTATAAGACAAATCACTTATAGTGTTATTGTATTTGTCTCTCATTGAACATGTATATTCTGTTTGTTAAATGTTCCACAACAACCATTGTTCTTCTCCTACATTTTTAGCAAAATGTTGCATGATTTACACCTTTCTATGTTTATTGGTATGCAGTCAACTTGTTCGATAAAATGCTACTATGACTTGAATAATTTATCAAGGCTTATACCTTCTGTTATGTGTACAGTGCTAGTAATTTTGTGGGCGTTGTGATTTTCCACAATCAAAGCTATTAGCCGTAGTACCCCAGAAGAAGATGTTGGCGTTGTTGTTGTCGTTGTCGATTAATAGTCAATCTTTACATGCTTGAATTCAGGTAGGTATGTCACTACGAATTGTTATACTTTGAAATTAACTAATTCACTGGTGATACATGGATAGTGTTATGGTAATTATGTTGAAAGAATGTCTCTCCTCATTCCAGGTTCCATCCAAAGTGAACGTCATTCTAGTTATGTGACATAAGTTGGAGGAGTTTTTGAAATTGAGTTTCACTCTTAGACCAGCTTGTTTTGAGACCTGAAAATTACTCGGTATCCAACATCATCATTCGTACAATGTGTTTCCAGTAAGTTCATTTTCTGCGAAATTTATTTTATGTACTGGTTTAATTTATGTAGTACTTTGTCATTCATATAATGTGTTTCCAGTAAGTTCATTTACTGCGAAATTGACTTTATGTATTGTTTTAATTTGTGTAACACTCTTTGGTTTGTTTCAATTTCGCAAACCAAAGAGTGTTACACAAATTAAAACAGTACATAAATTCAATTTCGCAGTAAATGAACTTACTGTAAACACATTATATGAATGACAAAGTACTACATAAATTAAACCAGTACATAAAATAAATTTCGCAGAAAATGAACTTACTGGAAACACATTGTACGAATGATGATGTTGGATACCGAGTAATTTTCACGTCTCAAAACAAGCTGGTCTAAGAGTGAAACTCAATTTCAAAAACTCCTCCAACTTATGTCACATAACTAGAATGACGTTCACTTTGGATGGAACCTGGAATGAGGAGAGACATTATTTCAACATAATTACCATAACACTATCCATGTATCACTAGTGAATTAGTTAATTTCAAAGTATAACAATTCGTAGTGACATACCTACCTGAATTCAAGCATGTAAAGATTGACTATTAATCGACAACGGCAACAACAACGCCAACATCTTCTTCTGGGGTACTACAGCTAATAGCTTTGATTGTGGAAAATCACAACGCCCACAAAATTACTAGCACTGTACACATAACAGAAGGTATAAGCCTTGATAAATTATTCAAGTCATAGTAGCATTTTATCGAACAAGTTGACTGCATACCAATAAACATAGAAAGGTGTAAATCATGCAACATTTTGCTAAAAATGTAGGAGAAGAACAATGGTTGTTGTGGAACATTTAACAAACAGAATATACATGTTCAATGAGAGACAAATACAATAACACTATAAGTGATTTGTCTTATAGCAACGAACCAAGACTTAAAACGAAAAACGCTGCTAGGAATTTTCACGAATAGTTCAAAGGGAACACCTCGAATTAGATTGAACCCTGTTGACAATAATCAAATTTCAGTTTTGGATAGTAAATTTCAAAGCTAAAGCTAAAAATAAAAAAAAACTATTCCGTAAATTGTTTCACCTATTTCTTTTGGTTTGTACGATCTAAAAACAAATGGGTTTCACCGTCTCAGCATTTCAAAGCTCAAGTTTAACAAGCAACTCAAATTTTCAAATTATTCGACAGTATGATGGAGTGAGAAGGGGATTTTTGGTTTTGTCATTGGAGAACAGATAGAAGGAGATAAGAATACGAGACGGGTCAATATAAAATGTTATTCAAATTTTGGTTCCGTGCCGATCTCTAGTTAATCAAATTATTCTATTCTATCTTCTCACCCGATCGAAGAACATCTCTCTGTTTCTAGTCTGATTATGATCAGCTCTGTTCTTTTCCAAATTTCATTGAATTCATTGTTTTCTATGGTGAAAACCATTTATTTATTCGATTATAAACGTGGGTTTCGAAATCACCAAAATATATAATGGTTTTATGATCCAGTTAAATGATTTAACAAAAATTAAAAGAACAAAAAACTGATCAGACCTCATGATTGATCGATTCCGATCGATGTAATAGATTTTTCCTAACTTTGAACTTGGAATTTGCTTAACTTGTTGTATTTAAAGAAAATTCGTGATCAATTCTATCAACAATCTCAAGATTCATTTTAATTTTATGAAATTGTGGATTCAAAAAAAACTAATTTCATTTTTTTTGTACATTGTTTGTGACGGACAAACACTACAATTCTCATCACATAGTAGCGGGAGATAGTAGGTCAGTCTTTATCCCTTTAACTTCCTTGTCCCTCTTTAGTGTGAACCATATAGCCGGATATGTTCTCACCGAGCTTGATTTTCTTTTTAACCCTATCCAACTAACCTAACCTATGAACAGACCTAACATAACCTAAACTAAACTAACCGGGGTAGTTAGGATAACTCAACCAGGGAGGGTAGGTTAGGAAGAACCGGGTATGGCTAACTCGGTGAGTTAAAGGCGAGTTGGACTCGCACCTTTCTGCCAGTTTCTACCTAACCAGACATTTTTTGCCCCTTTATTGGAAATGTGTAATTTCCATGACCTTCGCTCAGAAAAATATAATTACCACATAATGAAACTTTAAAACGAAGCCTTTAAATATTATTAATCTGTACCAAAGGATCTCTTGCCAAATCAATCACATATATCCCCTTAAATGGAAATGTCATCATAGAAGTCCATATGCATTTATTCCTTAACGCACAATTAGGGATACTTATATTAATTGGGGATAGAGGAAAAATACAAAAACGGGATATAAATAGTAAATCAGAGTCGCTCTTTATCCATGTATTTTAACTAATTCATAATCTATCCCTCACTAATCATGTTTAGTGGTTCAATATAATTAGGTAAGTTAATAGATTAGTATCATTATCATTGAATTTGTTGATGCAAGAACATTAAATCAAGATATTTATGATCATGAAGGTTTAGGTGAAGAACCAACTCAGGAAAGTAAACAAGTTGATTATACAAGTGCTCCAGAAAAACTCAGTGCCGACATAGTAAAAGTATGAATACCATGTCTGCAGGGACCAAATCGGCATGGTACTCATTCTTTCAGTATACCGATACATAATATCCCCCAATTTTGAAATTGTAAGTACACCACCGACACAGAAAGTTCATTATCGAGCATGCAGGTAGTAGTGCCGGCATGGTCGATTCTCAAGTATACCGTGCCGGTTTGAGGACAAAAACATACAAAAAATCTGCATGAAATATCAAGTATCGGTATGGTATTCATCCTAAAAACCATGCTGGTACCAGATATCGGTATGGTATTCATCATAAAAACCTTCCCGACACTAGTATCTTCATGGTATTCATCCTAAAAACCATGCCGGCACCAAAAACAGTAGGGTGTTCATCATGAACACAAGCCAGGAGTGGATTGAAACTGAAACTGAAAAGTTTCAGTTTATGATTCTAACCAAAACGAAGTTTTAAAACAACAAGAAAACTTTAAATATGATTGGATATCATGTATCTTGTCAATGAAGCCATTTCTTCTTCTTCTTGCTCAACAACACTTTAATTTAACCTATCTTTAAGAACTTGCTATGATTTGATTTTTAGTTTTAGTTTTAAATTTTAATTTAGATGGACATGGTATTTAGTATTTCCGCCCCAAAAAACACCCCTTGGCGGACACTATTGGATGGGGTTAGTAATTCATATCCCCCAATAAATATAAGTATCCCCCGATTGCGTGTTCTTTATTATCACCAGTACTTGACTTAAAAAAAAATTCAAAATAAATAATATACTTTTCTTAAGTAGTACTTATTTATACCTAAAATTTGGTTCTAAGGTAAATAATGCACTGTCGAAGTACTTTCTTTTGTTTCGGGATCAAATTCGTACAAGACGAGCCTAAACCAAGACAACGGTCGTTGACGTTCTGCTTCGGTCACATGGAGAGAATGGTTGATCTTAGGGGAGGGAAACATACAAAATTAAGGAAATCAGCGGTGATCGTGTTTCTTTGTGTAAGGTTGAACTTTCAAAGATCAGAGCTTGAGAATGGTAAGCTTGTTTTGTTCATGTTTTCTGGATAGACGAGGGAGTCTATTTATAGTTGTAAGGGCCTGCAGAGTGTCGAAATTCCACTCCTTGGTATGATGATTAATGAGTTGAGAAACAAAGTTAGAACTTGGAGGTTTGTTAAGAGATGGAATCCAATTATCTTCCAAAATCGAAATTTTGGTTCCATCTCTCACCTCCCAAAAATAAAACTCTTTTATGGTCTGAAAACCATCACATATACCTTTCTAAACCCATCTGATAACTACAACACCACTAGTCAAACCACTATCAACATCATGTTCTTCTTCATGTTCGACAACACCATTCCCGATCACTAACAACAACCAATAATCATGAGCATTTCCATCATTTCATCATCATTTCCTATCAATATCTCCCTTGTTTCCCGAGTTCCATCAATCACGACATCAAATACTCATGACTTTCAACTGGCTTCTCCCATTCAGATCCTCTTCTACCTCCAATCTCTGACAGAAACCACAACTCGATTTTTGGTCATCTTTAGTACCACCAAAGACCCTTCATTCCATGTTCAACTCAAGCTCGACTTGTACGTACAGACTGATTTTTTTTTTAATTTAGGGAAGACGATGACATTCTTTATCTAATGAGAAGATGCTCTTAGTATTCGTTTTTAACTGTAAATCTTGCGGGACTGACAATTCATTAATATTATGTGACTTCTTTGAGTAATTCAGGCGAGTGCCATCATAAATTTTGTGCTTCAACACCTTTTGCAAATTTGACTCGCTTTAATCTCCCGTAATTTCTTCATACGACGTCGAAATGAATCCATTCTTTCTTTGTTGGTTCATATTTTTTCCATCTTCAAGATGATATCATGAAATCATGGATTTGAACAAGTTTACACATAGTCTTTCGCCCTTCTCTACTTTTATTATTGCACAATTAAGTGCAAATTCACTTCTTTTGAATTTTTTTTTGTTAAATCCAAATTTGTATTGAAGAATAGCAAAAGATTACAGAAAAGTACCCAAAAAAGAGTACTTAAACTCCCGAAAACTTAAAAAACTATTTAAATCTAAAATATTGAACATTAGGATACTCCAAATTTTTTAAAAAATATGGTTTTTCTTCATAGGTCATTCCCTGGCCATTTCTTAGAATATATCCTTTTTTTTCCATTGTATCTGCTGAAAATTTAGCTTCACGGAAAGTGTGGACAAACCGAATCGAATCATAGCTTTCTTTGATCGTATTACATCTCTGTCTTGCAAACCAAGGAAAATCTGAGGTCCGGAGAGCCATAATTGCACTCATGGAGTCTGATCGCACTAGCATCTTACGGACATCCCATTTCAAGGCCCATTCTAAGCCCAATAAGATCCCATATAATTTTTCCAAAAAATTGTTTGTTATCCCCAAGCCAATACTCATTGCTCCAATAAAATTACAGTCATGGTCGCGAACTACCGCCCCCGCACCAGCAATACCTGGGTTTCCCTTAGCGGCCCCATCACAGAAAATAAGCAGCTCGTCTCTGTTTGGAAGGAACCAACTGCACTCTACTGGATGAACCCACCTAACTTGCCGGTGACTAACACGGAAACAGTTTAGAATATCTAAATCTGTTGTTGTGTTATGCATAAAACTTTTCAAATGAACCGCATATTCATGTATCATATGAAACACTCGCTGCTTGAAGAACTATAAACTCACAGTGTTATTATCAAAGCAAGCCATATTTCTTGTATTCCACAGCTCCGAACGAATTACCAGGTTGGTTAGAAGCCATAGATCTTTAACAATTCTACTTCTTACTTTGGAAGACTTATATTAAGTAACCATATCATAATGTGGTTTTAATTTGCACAAACCTGAAGCCCACACCCAAGTTTGAGAAGCAAACTTACAGCTCCATAAAATATGTTCCATAGATTCGTATTCCTCCTTGCAAAGATAGCACATGTTGGCCAATTCTGTCTTGAATCTTCCTTTTACCTTGTCTTGTGTTGCACAAGCATCTCTCACAATCTTCCAGTTCTGAGCCGCCAGTTTCGGATGAATTGCACGCCTCCACAACAGTCCATAGACATCTGAAGTTGTATACTTCTTGCGCAGAATCTCCTTCGTCGAAGAGACGGAAAATTTTCCTTTCAAGTCCGGCATCCACACTCTGAAATCTTCCCCTCCATTGAGAATTGGCAGGTTGTTCATGTTTACCCCAGCCCTGATTAGGTTCTGAACATGTCTTCCCTGTAACTGCCATTCATTATTAGAAATGATTTGACACACCATTACAGTACCATCCAGATCATAATCTCCAAGAATATCTGCTATACAATCATTCTCATAATATAAAAACAAACATAATATAAAATAATTTGCAAGAAAATAAACAAATACTATCATGGAACTAACAACAAATATATGTGAAATATGGACTTATCATATGACACAACTGGTCAGGGTCTTGACCATAAATGGTTTCACCTGGTTGCAATGCTTCTTAAATGCAACACTATTCTTTAGCTGTTTAATTATGTAAACTAGGATTTTTGGCATCTCATAATTTTCAATGGTATCTTCTTTAATAATAATGCTAATTCGGATACTATAAATATTACAAGCTTTATGCTAGGAGTTAAACTCATATCTATCACCGGTAGATGCCTTGACTTTCTTCTATTCACTGACAATAACAAAATTCGAAGCTTCCAACCTTGTGTAGATAAGATAATTACGAGTCTTGCTAGATGTACAAGTAAGGGTTTAAATTGTGTCGATAGGTCCACTCTCATCACCTCAGCTACTTCTATTGCTATTATTTTCCAATGAACTGTTTTAAACCTCCAAAAGAAACATCTAAGTATGCGAATAAATATGGATAAATTTCTTTTGGGGGAAAGATATGGAGGAGAATCCTATAGGCATTTCACCTAAGTCTTGGATCAATATCTTCAAACCGAAACATCGGACTTGAATTTGTGTGCTTCTAAAGTTCTTGCGGCTTATTGTACTTCAAAGTATTCACCATTATAGATAGTTGATTCTAACAATGTGCAGTTTCACTGAGAGGAACCTTTATAAGTTCAAAATCTTATATTTTCTATAAACCTCCAAGTGCAGAAAGAACTTAGTGTGGGGGAACTTCCACCTGATAATGGCTTCACTAGTTTTATTGCATGATAACATTTGAATGAATATGTTATTAGAATCGAAGATCATTATCTGGGTGGATCCCCAGGTTATCAGATTATTGGTGTATGGATGATAACCAGTAGGTCAGGCTAAAGACGTTAAACTAAGCTCAATAGAGGCAACCCATTAATTTAGTATTTCTTATCTTTATCTTTTAATTTTTTTTATTTTGCATGTATCATATTAGGATTTCCCACCTTGAAGTCTACTTTGGATAAGTCAATTATATTGAGGATTATGTAAAGTTTAAATGTGGGGGAGTATTGAATTTCGAGTTTTTAGTTAGATTCCACTTTCTACGTAAACGTTTTTCAAACTTTTATATATTTTATGCATAAAGCTCCAACTATTAAAGATTTTAGAGTTATATAGTATATATGTTGTTAAGTTTACAACATAGAGTTCTTACTAAATAACTGAACTTAGAAGTCATAGAGAACGTATTTCGAGGTTCTTAATCACTGAAACGATAACCGTGATGAACCTAACCATGCCGGGGGCTAATTAGGTGCATTAACCGGTTGTCAGCCGAGCAAAAATAATTTCACTTTCTCACTCTACTAAATATGAATGAAGTACGTGATAAGAAAGAGTTTGTATCCACAAAGAGGCGATTGTTGTTATGCAATTTTCAGATTCTTAAGTAACCAAGTAACCAAGGGTGTGTTTTTGTTTTTATCAAAGTAATAAAATAAAATAAAGCAAAGCAAAGCAAATAGTTTGAATAATCAATAAAGAGAAGATATTGGTCACGGGATAGTATCATTCACAAACATGTATTTTTCATCTATGATTAGAATTGGTAATTTAATCTCGCAATTATCAAAAGTCCTAGGATATCTTGACGCAAGAGTATCCCGTTTATTTCATGATTTTATCACAAACAACATTAAAAGATGCTATTGTGAAATCTACTTAAAAAGCAACCTAAAGTGTAAAAGCATAATTAAGTTTAACTCCCTAAGAGCAATAAGTTCTATGAAATAAGACTAATCAATGCAAACAAACGTGTAAAAGCACTAATTCGTTTTAACAAAGGTTATGATTCATATGCGATTAAAAAGATGTATCACTACAAGTATTAACCACAAGATGCTACTAAAAATCAGGGATAAACAACTTTTATGTATTGAAAACCCTAATATAGCTATAGAGATGAAAACAAATCCAATTGATTCCGAACTCAACCAAACTAGCATTCAAATCATATGATAATAAAAACAATGAATCATAAACGATAGAATTGAGACAAAACTAATTCATAAAATCAAATAACATGCTTGAAGAAATCAACTTTTATCCCATAACCAATAGTTGTATTTAGTTACTCATATTATTGGAGTTCATCATCATAATATTCAAAGAAAGAAGATGAAACATAAAAGAAAGCAAACCCTAGAAGTAGTTCTCTGCAAAAGCTCCAAGAATAGAATAAACGTGATCTTTAAAAGTTAGTAGAACTTTCTTTTTGTAGCTTTTTCTCCAAAATTAGGTCCAAGTCTTCAAAGTCCATTAGATAGAAATCCACCAAGCCCACAAGTGAGAGAAACCCGTGTATAAAATACGTCCCAAAATCGCTCGCTGGAAATTTGGCCGGAATCCGGTACCGGAGAGTCGTCGTCGGTAGCCTGAGATGTTGTTGCAGTTGACAGAATATTTCATCAGTCCTCCGTTAAAAGATAACGGTCGTTCTAGTCAGACCGTTAGTCAACCAGGTCAGAGTCAACCGATTTAGATTCGAGTCAGCTTCTTAGTCAGGCTGAGTGGTCTGAGTCGTCGGTTCAGATCGGCTAATCAGAATCGTCTGGATCGGTCATCTCCGGCACGAGTTGACTTACCAGAACCAAAATTCGGCCGAGTTCTGTTCAATTACAGGACATTTCCGGCCACTGTTTCAGGCTATTCTCTTCACCTGTAACACACCTAAACATTCATCTATTCATTCACAGTTTCTTCACTCCATGTGTAGCAGTAAACAACAACACTCTTCCCTATAATTCTGCTACTGCAACAATCAACATCATCCCTATTTGAGTCTTTAACTGCCTCAAATATAATCAATCAAACAAAACCGTTTGACCCATTTCTTCCATCTCCAAGAACAGCAACACAGAATCTCTTTTCGTTTCAAACCCAAACTTCTTTAATTCACACAGCAGATCCCCAAATTCTAATTTTCTTCATCCCTTGGCTAATACCCATCTTCATTCTTCACAGACCCACCTTCGATTCAGCAGCATGACTTCAAATTCTGAGAACTTATATCGAACCCTAATTTCTCGATCTGTTTCAGAACGATGGCAACATCTTCCTTCGATCTTCAACTACACAGCTCGGATCTCCATTAACATCTAACCCATCTCTGAGTTCAACCGGCAATGAGAACCCATATTCCCATCTCTGATTTTCTCTTAATTTGTGTCTTCAGTTTTCGATTTTCTCCATCTCGTTTTCAACAGCAGCAGTCGCTGCTTCTCTTTCTCGTTTTCAGTCGGGAGCTAATAATGGAAGAAGAAACAATGATTGAGAAATAATCTCAATTTAGGGTTATAATGTGTAGGGGGTGGATAACGGTACCCCTTTACTGGATAAGGGGACACCACAGTGGATACCCTATAACAGGTGGCCATCCCTTAATAATCAGCTGGCTTATCTTTAGTGCTCTTTCAAAAGGGTTGCCCCTTAATATTGAATGGGCTCCAAATAGCGTTCGCCTATGAAATGACAGCTTTTCCCCTTTATGCTCCAATTGACCGCTTCCTTCCGCCAGTCGCAGCCGCCTCTTGCATCTCAAATCCACTTCTTCTCTTCAATATCTTAACATCATTAAAGTTGTCATGCTTTTCAGACAAAGATTGTATCACTAAAGCTGGCATACTTTTTAGACAGAGATGAAGAAATAAAAGCAAATAATGAGACACAATCCGCCTCCAACGCTTTTTCCATGTTTCCTATTCTTTTGATCCAAATGACTCCAAAGTACCTAAATACTCAAAAACAAAACATAAGATACATAATTTACAAGAAAACCAGCAGAGAAAGCATAAACAATAGATAAATAATAAGGTATTTAAGACACCTATCATGCATATTGAATGCAGTATTAGAGAGTTAATCAATCATTAGTTGAGGCTACTCATCAAAATTAAAACAAGGCACCACCTTCAATTTTCATACCAGACTTTTATTTGTTATCTTTTTACAGCATGTGTCATGCTCGCTAACTTCGGGTAAAATCATGAGCTACCCAACTTCACACCCTTCAGCATTGTTTGATCTCTTTATTGCTAGTTCCATCGGTCATGAGGGTGCCATCAAAATTGCGCATTTTATGTTATTTGCAGTTGGCACCATTATCTTAACAAAGCAACAATAAAAACATATCATTTTCTTGCACTTATATGCTAGATTTTGTGTGGGTTACCTTGTAGTATTATCATTTTTAAATTTATTTCTTTCATTGGGTTACATCCTTAAAATCAAGTGAAAAAGCTCTCAAAATGCTAAGAAGTGGAGTGCTACAAAGGAAAAAAAGTCCAAATACCAAGTAAAATTCGTCCAAATCCGGGATTTCTTCTCATCATCTTGAGGAGAACGAAAAAACGAAGCCAACGGTAAAAAAATAAGGTCATTCGACGTCGTGTGAAGAAGTTATGAACCTAATAATAGGTTCACCTTGTTAGTTCCCAAGAACGGGTAGTTCAACGAGGTTTAGATTACACTGTCAATTTTCTGGAACTGATAGTTCACATGAGTTATAAGGGCAACAAAATAGTTCTAGAAGTTTAATTAGGGCATCTACAGTTCATAAAAGCACCGCAAGTTCTGTTAAGGCTATCACTGTTGTTTTTTTTTTGAATCTGAAAGTTCAGTTTATATTTTCTTTACTAGTTTAGTTAATAGCTTGGTGTTAATTCGTCTTGTTGCTAAATATGGATCCGAGGACGTGTACATTGGTTGGTGAAGAATGGAGTATTTCATATTCAGGTTGCGGTCGTGAAGGTTTTGTTTTTGGAGTTGATGTCTCGATGATTATCATGGTTGATGATCGATGATAATGTTTTTATGGAATATATGATAGCCATGATTGCTGTCATGGTTATGTAGGTGCTGGTGATTACCTTCGAGATAAATTTTGGTGAGGGAAACGGATAATCACCCAGATAGATGATTTGGTATGAGAGACAACTAGTCAGTGGCCTCCTTAGTCTGGTAACAGTATGGCAGTACACGACATGCTCGGTTCTGAAGCCCGTCAACCTGTGCTCCTGCACAAGGTAGTTATTTATCTAAGCTATTACGGGCTTATATTTGATGGCCCAATTCATTCCTTCTAAATTTGCCGCAAATATGGAAACTACACACGCGAAACACAATTCATTGATATAACTTCTTCTCAACAAAAATAAGATACATCAACTTATCATCCAACGATTCTGAACCATTGTGTTACCGACTTGTATTTTCCACAAAAATGGAAACTACACATGCAAAACAAAATTCCTTGATCAATATAACTTCTTCTAAACAAAAATAAGATACATCAACTTATCATCCAACGATTTCAAACCATTATGTTACCAACTTCTAGCACGAAAAGAATTTTCGGGCAATTCTAAACCAATGTTGTCAATATCATATTTCGGTGAATATCAGTATGAGTACTGAGACACGATATTTCGGTGAATACCGGTGCAATATCAGCAAAATACCGGCCAATACCGAAATCTCGGTGAAACATCGAAACCGATATTATCGGCGGTATCTCGGCCAAGGTTAACTACTTTGTTCTAAACCTACCACCCTTGTTGAACTTGAATTCTCTATCAAGGAATTATAGTCTTATTCTCCCTTTATTTCCATTTCTCAAACATGGAGTGAAGGAACCAAAAAAAATAAAAATTGATTACATGTGCTCTAACCAAAAAGAGAAAGGGAGAGAGGATTCTAGTCCTCTCTCCCTTTCTCTGTTACTCAACGAAAAACCCACCGTCGTTACCTATTCTTCTACTCAGATCGGCTCTATATGGGGCAGATCTGGGCAAATCCCTTTTCTTTTTCGGTTGTTTAGGTTGTAATCTGCATCCTGATGTTGTTTGTAATTTATTTTTTATTTTTTTTATTTTCTGTTTTAGTTTAAATCTAGTTCTAGGTTTTTCTTTGAAGTTTAGTTCTTCTGAACATTCTTTGAGGGATTTATCTAGTTCACATCCCTTTGTTTGTTGCTTAAAAGAGTGTGAAAGCTTTGTGATTTGCAGCAACCTCTCTTTTCATGGCGAGCTTCTCCGGCAGGTCCTTGATTTTGAAGATCCTCAATGTTAGATCATGGTACGGTTGAAGCCACCAAGCGTTGGTATGTCAAGTTTGGTTGTCATATTTTAGTGAATCAAAACTCATGTTAAGAGTCGTTTGATTATGTACTAGAGTTAAACTTCGTATAGGTTATTTGAAAGTATTAGGATATGAGACATTACAAGTATTGTGAAGACTTGAAGATGTGAAGAAGCAAGGAACTACAACGAAAACAATCATCCTTCCACTTGAGGTTAGTGATATTTGACTTGAACTGTTTCATTCCCTAACATATCTTTCAAGTCATGCATATTGAAAACATAACTGCGAAGCATATTTGAACTCTAGATAGACATAGTATTAAGGAATACAATACGAGGTTTATTGCTTAACCATTAAACTTTGTAGATAATACATTGTAATAATTGATAAGCACGAAAGTGCTACATTTTATACTCATATTTATATTAGCTAGGACTCAATATTTGGGCTAATGATATTATTTTAGTGCTTTTGTAAAAAGTACAAGAAACTTCGATCACCAGAGGATTAACGGTTAAATTAGAAACTAAAAGAGCTTTTGTGACAAAAAGAAGGAAAACATTTCAAGGCACCAAAATGGGATAACTTAATTTACTGTGATGCCCGGTTAACAACTTGAGTTGCCGCACCGTTCATCGCTCTGTGTCCAGAAACGAAGTGGGGGACCAGGATATTGTTTCTTGGTACAAGAATGAACGGAAGCAATCATTGCTTTTGTCAAGAGTATATATATTTATGTGACGCGTATACATGGTTGGAGTGTGTGACACATTGGATACAAGGTCAGTATATTTTTATCTCACGAACTTAAAGGGAAAGAAAATGATGATGATGTCGACATTATATACTATCAATGAAAAGGAAAAATGTCTACATGCAAAATAATTGTTTGGTGGAGAATATTTGGAGTGATTGAAACAAGATTTTCATTTAAAGGAAAGTGGTCTTATTTCTTTCCAAAGCAAGGTGATACTCCATTTATAATTATTTAAGGAAGTTGAAGAGGCATTTAAGTTTTTACATATCTTTGAAAATAATAAAAGATTGTGTGAAATTAAAATGCATGTGGAAAAGTGGTTTGAAAAGGAATGTCAGAAGAAAACTTAAGTATCTCTTGTCATATATGTGTGTGTGTCAATTAATTATTGGGTGATACAGAAATAAAATATCTTTTTATCTTGTCTCTTTTTATGGAATATTACTCCATTTTGGAGGGGAGGCGCGGCTGGAGTTGAAGGTTCTTCCGAGAGGATTTTGTAAAAGTGGTTGAAGCATAGATAGGGAAGAAGAAGACTCGATTGGTTTAATCTCTTCTCTCTTGCTTATCATTTTAATGGGTTTTAATAAACCCATATTTCTGTATTGCTATACTTTTCGTAACTAGGGTTCATGGAGAAAGCTATTTCAAGCATAGACCATTATGAAATAATTTAGATTAATTTGGTATTAGGGTATTTTGAATAGAATTGTCGAAATCCAATTTTTATGATTTATTGATTTTATAAATGATATTTGTTATTCCTCCACCGGCTTTGTACGAAGTAAAATCCTAAATGCATAAATGTATTTCGTGTTCCAATTTTATTCGTTATAGTATTTGATAATCCATGCTTAGGTTAAATCATTTGATGGGTTATGCTTAGACGATGCAAATAGTGATTGTGAACCGATAATTATATTTTCAATAATCTTCTTGTCATTATAATTTGATAGTCCATGCTTAGGAAACTCTGATGGGTTATACTTAGGAGATGCAAGTTTATTATCGAAAGTTATATTAATAATATGTGTTGCAATTGAACAAAGAAATAAACTCATATTTGGAATTCGAATTCTTTTCGGTACTCAATTAGAAATAGTAGTGGAATCCGTTGACCCTGGTTACTGATGCTCTCTCTTATCATATTCATTTTAGTTTAGTTTAATTTTGTTATTTCATTTTCCATTCTTAAAATCCATAAAAAATATTTTTGGTTAATTGATTGAGAATATTGATTATTGGTATTTCCACCGCTCCCTGTGGGTTCGACCCGTACATTCCTCTGTCTACTAGTTAGACACCGTGCGAATGCGGTTATTATATATAGGCACCTCCGGAAAAATAATCATTTGAATGATATTGTGATTATGTATGGGTATGATGTGATGATTTCATCCTAGGGAAAAATGTTTACATGTGTTCTAAGGAAGTAAGTTCATAAACTTGTTTGTGAACCGAAAAGGAAATTTCCAGGTGTTATTGGTTTTGTTATTCATTTCATATCTAATGAACAACCAATATGTGTGATAAAGTATAAACGCTCACAACTTGTTGTGTTCTTGGTAGAATTGTTCACAAAGGCTTGACTTATGTATTGGTATAACTTTTACTAGTAAAACCGATCTTAAGTAATCTGTAACACCCCGTGCTTTTAGCATGGCGCATGCTGAAAGATGCGTCATGGCCTGTGATGAAGCTTCATCCAAAGATTTCGTTGGTGGGTAAGAGGTATATTGGCTTAAGGCCAATACCACGCCAAAATGGCGTATTATGTTTGACATTTGTCCAAGAGCCAATTCTCGTGTCAAAGGGATGCTATTGGCCAAGGGCCAATATTGGGTGCCAAGGTAAGGCACATCGTGTAGCCAATAAGGCATTGGTTGGAAGCTACATTGGCCAAGAGCTAATTCTTGCATCAAATGATGCATTAGGACAGTTGGGTAGATGGCCTTGAAAATGTACAGCCAACATGGCTGGACATCGGGTTGGTAATGCACATTCATTACGGCTGAGCATGGGAGTGGCCTACGGGCCAAAGCTAGAGTACAGCCATCCTGGCTGAACATCGAGTTGGCATCGGAACTGGCGTGTGAGCCAGAACTGAATGTACAGCCACCTTGGCCGGTTATTCAGGAAAATACATGGAAACGGCCATGAATAGTAAAACGGGGAGTTGATGAAGGATTTTATCGCCCCCAATCAGAGTTCTAAAAATGTCAAATAAACATATATAGGGAAGGGTAGTTGGTTGAAGGTGCATATGCGGACTATGCACCAAGTAAGCTTCATAGCTTATCCGGATGGGTATAAATGATGCTTAAGGATCATTTATAGTTGCTTAGCCTTGAGAGAGGCTATTTTATGCTTAGTCGTCACTATGCCATTCCACAGACTCGATGATGCATCACTTGGATGCATTTGACGGAACGGACTATACGGACTAGGCCATTACCACTATTGCTTGGCCACGTCCTAGCAAACGAGTTGGCTTAAGTTGCTTGTCCCTTCGAGGATGAACTATGTTATGTGCTTGATTCCTTTAGAGTAGGGAAGGATACGTAGGCAGCCACAATGAGTTGTAGCATTGCCAGTTCAGCACGTTGGCCCCTTATATCACCTAAGCTCGGTAGCCCGACGCAAGAGATGATTGTGGCCACACTTGATGAGGCTTGGTTGCATGCCAGTAAGTGGATGCTCATACCTCCTATCAAGTTATAAAGAGTTAGTAAGCGAAGTAACGTAGGAAAGGGCAATGGTTTGGTGCAGCTTATGCCTAAGTCCACGGCTTATACCTTAAGCCTAGACAAGACACGGTAATGCGATGGTTTCTCAGCTAGTTAGGAAATTCAGTGATGGATTCCCTACATTGAGACAAAGCTAGAGATGCATGCGAAGTGCATTGGCATTGGCCTTATGGCCCTAAACCCTTTTGCATAAAAAGGGTAAGTTGGAAAGGTGTGGAAGCTTAAATAGCTGCGTCATGCTCCACGAGCACGCCTGCAAGGGCAGATGAGCGTGCATTTGCCTAGGGATGAGGCCCGGATCGTAGCTTCATCAGTAGCGCACCGGGAGAGTTGCGGCCTGCGGGGTGACGCGTCGATGGCGCAATTTTCCGGTCCGTCACAGATGGTATCAGAGCAAGTTCCGAGAAAACACTAGGGACTTGTGCGAAGTGGACTTGTCCACAATTATTTTTTTTAATGGAAGACTTAAAGTTGGAGAGTAGTCCAACTTCTACGCGGGGAACAGTTTGTAACTGCTAGACCAGTTACTTTGCAAATCGAGTTGAGCTTGTATAAGAACTGTGAGTTTGCCAGGCCTTTGTGGCACTCGGCTTACGAGCATCCGGAAGACCGTCTGGGACGGTGGGTAGACAATGGGACTGATCACCCCCACACGTTGGCACTGGCCAAGGGTGTGCGTTGTCAGGCCCGACTAGCATCCCACTTACGAGTGGAAACCCGGTAAATCCGTCAGGGACGGTGGCTTGCATCCCACTGCACTAGCATTAGAGATTGGTCCTCATAGTGTTGCGTTAAGTTTTTCCTTGTCATTTCGATGACATATTTTAACTTGTGAACCTTAGGGATTCCTGGGTGGTAGTATGGGATGCTATCTAGGATACCTTGTCGAGTTATCCTCTTGGCACTGGCCAATTGTGATTCTTGGTAATGTTGTGGGAACTTTTGGATTCCTGAGCAGGTGGTATGGGACATGTGCTCAGAAGGTCTAAATTGTTGTTCATGACAACTTGAAGAAACCCGTGATTTCTAAGCATCTGGTATGAGACTTTTGCTCAGGAAATCCATATCGAAAAGATGGTCCACAATAGTTTTATTTGGAATTTCGAGGACGAAATTCTTTTAAGGGGTGAAGAGTGTAACACCCAGTGTTTTTAGCATGGCGCATGCTGAAAGATGTGTTATGGCATGTGATGAAGCTTCATACAAAGCTTCCGTTGGTGGGTAAGAGGTAGATTGGCTTAAGGCCAATACCACGCAAAAATGGCGTATTATGTTTGGCATTTGGCCAAGAGCCAATTCTCGTGTCAAAGGGATGCTATTGGCCAAGGGCCAATATTGGGTGCCAAGGTAAGGCACATCGTGTAGCCAATAAGGCATTGGTTGGAAGCTACATTGGCCAAGAGCTAATTCTTGCATCAAATGATACATTAGGCCAGTTAGTTAGATGGCCTTGAAAATGTACATCCAACATGGCTGGACATCGGGTTGGTAATGCACAGCCATAACGGCTGAGCATGGGAGTGGCCTACGGGCCAAAGCTAGAGTACAGCCATCCTGGTTGAACATCGAGTTGGCATCGGAACTGGTGTGTGATCCAGAACTGAATGTACAGCCACCTTGGCCGGTTATTCAGGAAAATACATGGCAACGTCCATGAATAGTAAAACGGGGAGTTGATGAAGGATTTTATCACCCCCAATCAGAGTTCTAAAAATGTCAAATAAACATATATAGGGAAGGGTAGTTGGTTGAAGGTGCATATGCGGACTATGCACCAAGTAAGCTTCATAGCTTAGACGGATGGGTATAAATGATGCCTAAGGATCATTTATAGTTGCTTAGCCTTGAGAGAGGGCATTTGATGCTTAGGAATCACTATGTCATTCCACGGACTCGGTGATGCATCACTTGGATGCATTTGATGGAACGGCCTATACGGACTAGGCCATTACCACTATTGCTTGGCCACGGCCTAGCAAACGAGTTGGCTTAATTTGCTTGTCCCTTCGAGGATGAACTACGGTATGTTCTTGATTCCTTTAGAGTAGGGAAGGATACGTAGGCATCCGCAATGAGTTGCAGCATTGCCGGTCCAGCACATTGGCCCCTCATATCACCTAAGCTCGGTAGCCCGATGCAAGAGATGATTGTGGCCACACTTGATGAGGCTTGGTTGCATGCCAGTAAGTGGATGATCATACCTCCTATCAAGTTATAAAGAGTTGGTAAGAGAAGTAACGTAGGAAATGGCAAGGGTTTGGTGCAGCCTATGCCTAAGTCCACGGCTTATACCTTAAGCCTTGACAAGACACGGTAATGCGATGGTTGCTCAGCTAGTTAGGAAATTCAGTGATGGATTCCCTGTGTTGAGACAAAGCTAGAGATGCATGAGAAGTGCATTGGCATTGACCTTATGGCCCTAAACCCTTTTGTAGAACAAGGGTAAGTTGGAAAGGTGTGGAAGCTTAAATAGCTGCGTCATGCTCCACGAGCACGCCTGCAAGGGCATATGAGTGTGCATTTGCCTAGGGATGAGGCCTGGATCGTAGCTTCATCATGGCGCACCTGGAGAGTTGCGGCCTGCGGGGCGACGCACCGAAGGCGTAATTTTCCGGTCCGTCACATAATCACTTGTGGTATGATCGGATTTTGTATGTCTGACCTTGTAAGGGAAAGGGAATTGATCCTTGTAAGGGAAATGGAACTGATCCTAGTAAGGGAAAGGGAACCGATCCTTGTAAGGGGTGCAGTACATCAAAGGGAACCGATCCTTGTATGGGGTGCATCAAGGTTTATAGCGAAAAGGGGAACCGATCATATGGACATGTGCAACACATATAAGTTAGATACCATATATTTGTGGGGAACCAATCCTAGTACCTAGTCCAGCGAATTTTTGGGAAGCTAGTGTGACTATGCACAATACTCACATGAAGGTAAAACCGAAACTTGTTTTGGTATAACCGTAAACCCATGATTGTGATTGAATATTGGTTTGATCAATCACATAGTTCTTGAAAGTCAGATAAACCAATTCTAAACTTGTTTTGAAGTGTGGAAAATTGGTTTCAAGGTTGTAAGTGTGAACAAAACTTACAAATTTAAGATGTCGACAAACTTTGAACACGTGCTGTGAATGTTTATTTTTATAATTTTCAAAGATATTCCTTAACGGCTAAGGGAAAAGAATCCCAGGATCTAAACATAAGTAAGTTAAGAATATTTTAATTAAGGTTATTAATTTCATTTTATAGGGAAATTACAGAATTAGTAATGTGCATTTACTAATTAGATTTTCCGAGAGATTTCGATCGTTATTTTTGGACAGAGCATTTCCAGGAATTATGGAAACCGAATTTGTGCTTTAGTGAATATCTTGAGAATATTTTCGTTTTTGGAAATTCCTTGGTGTCCAAACTTCCTTGTCTATAAATACACGAAGTTTGCCTTTCTAGCAAACTAATCATTCGTAACAACAAATTTACTCTTTTGTTGTTGTTACTGGTGTAGCCGCCTATTCGTTGGTGGGAACTAGATAATTGTGGTTTATTTTTGTTTTCGATTGATTTGATTGACTAACGGTGGTTGAAATATGATTGCACCTAGTTTGTTTATTCTTGAGAATCTTCTCTTCTGATATAAGATTCACTCAAACTAGTTCAGAGTTTCAACATGGATATTTAGACTGTTATTAGTTCTAAAGACGAACTTGTGATAATCCATTGTTAACAGACTCCGTTCTGTGCATGATTGATCATAAGAGATTCAAGTGATTGTGTGCAGGTTTTTATTGAAGATTTAAGAAGATTTGAAGACAAAGAAGATATTGAAGATCTGACTTGGGTTTTATAATCTTTGGTGTGCACAATACTTGTTTAGGTAAAAGAGAATCCAATTAATAATCGGTTTATCTTTGTGGTAGATTGGATTGATTAATTGAGTAGATCGGCATCAATACGTTTCCTTGTGATTAAAAGTATTGATTAGCTCAATATTAATCCATTACCTTTGGGTGATTGAACATAAGATAGATCTAAGGACCCGATGAAAGAGTGTATGTTAAGATAAACATAAGAGCCTTTGTCCAACTCATATCACTGGGTTGAATAGAGTTGATACCAAACAGATTTGTTGTTCCTTTACTGTTTGGAATACTAACCATAGGAATTTTTCCAAGTACGTGACTTATTCACAAGGCGGAGGCGTGGGAATAAAGACGAAACTAAGTGAACTATAGGGTTAGTTACTTGGTCTCAACTATACGAAGTTAGGTGTAATTTTTTGTAGCGGCTTAATCCTAAGAGTATTCAATTCTGGACAAGGTCCCGGGGTTTTTATGCATTTGCGGTTTCCTCGTTAACAAAATTTTGCTGTGTCATTTACTTTTATTTTCCGCATTATAATTGTTTTATAATAATTAAAGTAAAGCATACAAACGTTAATTCTTATTTACTTGATAATCAATCATATTGTGTTTGGTTAAGTCCGAACCTTTGTATCAAGTAAACATACTTAGTTATATTGTCTCGATCTCGTATCCATATACGATCACACGAAGTGTGAACCGATTAGTTGCATTGTCTCGACTCAGTTCATAGACAATCACTTTTGGAGAAAGGACTTATAGGTAGGAAAAGTTTTAGCTTGAGGTATATTTGGGTACCCTCGCCTTTTCAATTGGTATCAGAGCAGGCAAACACGAAAAGATCTAACAATCTGTGTTTGGTGCGATCCAACCTATAAGAATGAATTTAATAAGTGATTCAGTTAACGTGATGGCAAGAGCAAATGACTCAAAATTGTTTGAAGGAATGTCAGACCCTGAAATTGTTGATTCACTTCGCTCCAAAGAATTTTGGACATTCGACGAATGTCGCTTATATCTTGATCTCTCTGAAGATGCTTCTAGCAAGATTGACAAAAAAACTTTATGAATTTGCAGAAATGGAAAAACAACTCTCTGACTTAAAAGATGAGATTAAGATATATGAAAAAAAGGAAGATGAGTCACTATCTAAAACCCTCAAGATCCTTGAAGACTCTAGTAGAGTTCAAAATGAGGTTGATGAGTTTCTCAAAGAACTGGACTACTCAAAGAAAAATAATAATTCTAAAGGAAATAAACTCATTCATGAGTATTTAATGAATTATACTTCTGAAGAGTCCGATAATCTTCAAGAAGACCCTCTCTATAATGATTCAGAAGAATTTTCTCTCGAAAATTATAATGACTCTGATATAGGTTGTGAGTTTACTGAAATCAGTCATGACTTATCATGTGAAACTTCAATAACCAACAATTTCATCACAACACCCAGTGTGTTCAATTTTTCTAAATCCAGTTAATTCAAAATTGGTCAAGTAACCGATTGTTGGTTATCCCCTATCAAGCTTCGGTCCTTGAATATTAGTGTTCGGATATGGATCCACATCCTAATACAAAATAGGGATGGTGATAAAAACAAAGAAAGATGGAACTATATCCTTCTCTACCTTCATCGAGTTCATAGAAAATCCAATAGTTCACAAAGGTTCGAAATTTCTTTTCTTGTATTTCTTGCATGTTCGATCCAAGGAGAGAAACTTGTATTATTCGATTCTAGTCATCAAAAGGAACAAAGGATTTCTCTTATTTCATTCCAAATCTTCACAAGCAAGGATATTCACCTCTCAACGAGCCCTACCGATTGTAAGTGATTCTTCACTTCTCTTGTCAATTCAATGGATAATCAAGCTAGGGGTAATAGAAACTTTGTTAGAGGAGAAGGGTAAAATAGGAATTCAATTCTTTACTCTACCATGGATATGAATTATGGAAACATGCCTAGTCTTACCTATGATGTTAGCTCTCAAAATTACTTTGTGAAAGATGAATGTTGTATGAAATTCGGTTCAATGAAAGAACCAATCATGGAAATGTTATTTGTTAAGGTTTCAGATACGAAATATATGAAATTTGTGAAGCATTGTGAATGGGATATCATTCATGAAAGTTCCTTCAAGGCAACTCCAGACCTTGTGAAACTATTTTATGCCAATATGCATGAAATGAACTTTGAAGGTTGTACTTTTCGTACTATGATTGGTACAAGGTCGTTTGAAGTCAACAAACAAGTAATTTCAGAGTTAATTCTATATCCATACATGAATACCTTCTTGCCATGCTCAGATGAAAGGTACAGAGTCGACAACAATTCCATCTCTTCAGTAATTTGTGGAATATGGTCATGTAACTCCCTTCTTATTCACAACGTTGAATTTCATCTCAAGGTCTTTGAAAAAATAGCTTGTGCTAACCTATGTCCTAGCAATATGCATAAGACAAAATGTACTAGAGATGTTGCTGAACTTGTATACCATCTTGTCAGAGGAGTCAAAAAATTTGATTTCTTTGGCTTAATGATCAGACAAATGATCACAATCCAAATAGGTAAAAGAAGAACACCTAGTTTTGCTTGTTTGATTACAAGAATATGCAGTTCTTTTGGAATTATCTGGTCAAATGCAAGGGAAAAGATTCCAAAGAAATTAGGTGAAGGAATTCTCAACAGTATGAGAGGACATGTCTTCAATACACATCCACCTTTATGAGTTGAAGGGGATCCACAAAATCTTAAGGGAAGACTCGAGAGAAATAAAAACTTCATCATCGAACTAATCGATCATGCTACGGAAACACATCCAGATCTCACATTTTCTCTGAATGTTATCTCTGATAGTTACCAGGATACCTCCTCTGAAGAACAAGATACTGAGCTGGACATCTCAGACTAGTAATAAATGCTAAGAATGTAATATTATGTATATTATTGTAGTATTCTTGTGAGAAATGTTTATTTTTCAGTATATTTATGAATAAGAGGTGTAATAACTTGTGTATGTTTATGGGATGTTTGATTTTGGTTTTACTACCTTAATATTCGATCTCATATATTGTGAACCCTCATGGTTTGGGTGACTTTTTGATTTAGCGGGATTAAGTTCTAGCCCTAGTAGGTAGGCTTTATCAAAGGATTATGAGGGGTTCTAATAGAAACAATATGTGAAAAGGTCACAATATGTTGAATCGATTTTGGTTTAGCATAAAGCATATGTGTTTCGACAGTTTTCAACTTTTGCTTGAAATTGTTAAAACCGGTTTTCAACCTTTCTATGGTAAAAGTTGAGGTGTGTTGTTATTCTTTTGTTCACACATAAGGATGACAACGTGGTGATATTTCAATATCAATTCTCCCTGGACGAAGATGCAATCATATTGGAGAAGTGGATGCGAAATTTGAGGTAACAATCTTGTTAGTTAATTGTTTTCCTGTTTAAGAAAAGCCTGAGTTTATATTATATATATTTGTTGCTTTTTCTTAACAAAATTTCGGTTCAATTAATATTTATTCCATGATGTGTGTTTCAATTGGTTCCGGTTAAGAAAAACTATTGTTATCTTGCTTTATTGTGTGGTATCAATTGTTTAGGCTTACAAAATTTCGGTACAACTGATGTGTGTGTGATTCAATTGGTTCTGGTTAAGAAAAACTATTTTTATCTTGCTTTTGTATGGTATCAATCATTTAGGCTTACAAAATTATGGTGCAATTGCGGTGCTTATAATGTCTATGTTGTTTCAATTGCTTCCGGTTTAGGTGAATAATTATGCAAGTTGATTTATTTTGGTTTGTATGAATTATTTATGGCTTAACGAAATAATATGTGTACGGGATGAGTTTTTTAGTCAAATTCAATTCCGGATAAGATAAACTAAGTTAATTCTGATCTTAGTTAGACTTATCGAAGTGAGGTTTCGGTTATTCAAGTCTAATCGAATGCCTAAAAAAAATAAAAATAGTTAACTAACCTAGTACTTGTCTTGTTTAAAATTGAAAGGTCTAAGTTTATGGATAATTAGAACCTGATGATAAAAATGGAGTTTATCTTTATTTTGGTCTTATCGAATTAAGCGGTTGTTTTTGAACAGTCGGTTTATAAAAGGGACTAATATGCTTAGTTGATTTTGGTTTGCTAAACTAAATTGGAAAAATTGTTTTGGGAAATTGTTTCCTTGGTAACATATCAAAATAAGACTACTTTTAGTTTCGGTTTTGATATTGGTTATCAGAACATGATGTGTGGAACCCTCGTGCCTAACTCTACAGGTTTGCAAGTCTATTCTGAGATTTGTAAGATTCTTTTCGTGTTGTCCTTTATTTTTTTTGTTTCTTTGTCATTTTTGTGACAAAAAGGGGGAGAAATATATGGAGTAAACAGGTGATGCTGGCATTGATATTTATATTGATTGGCATCGCTAGGAAAAAGAAAATTGGTACTTTAATATTTTTATCTAACGAAAGAGTGAAAGCACAGACTAAGGGGGAGTAACATGTCATATGATTGGTATAACAAAGATGTGCGGGTTGAATATCTACCTATCTTCCTTAGGGGGAGTAATATCTTTGTTATTATAATGTCAACAACGACATTTTCAAGGATTGAATGTAAGCAGTTTCACTGTGCTGTTGAATCGGGAATCAAGCGGATTGTAATTAATTATTATAATTTGTTTATCCATATGATGTAAGAGTTTTGTCACTAAAATTGACAAAGGGGGATATTGTTAGAGCATGGCTCGGTTGAACCCACCAAACGTTGGTATGTCAAGTTTGGTTGTCATATTTTAGTGATTCAAAACTCATGTTAAGAGTCGCTTGATTATGTACTAGAGTTAAACTTCGTATAGGTTAGCTTGAAAGTATTAGGATATGAGACATTACAAGAATTGCGAAGACTTAAAGATGTGAAGAAGCAAGGAGCTACAACGACAACAATCATCCTTCCACTTGAGGTTAGTTATATTTAACTTGAACTGTTTCATTCCCTAACGTATCTTTCAAGTCGTGCATATAGAAAACATAACTGTGAAGCATATTTGAACTCTAGATAGACATAGTATTAAGGAATACAATACGAGGTTTATTGCTTAACTATTAAAATTTGTAGATAAGACATCGCCATACTTATTTGAATGCTATTGTGATTATGTATGGGTATGAGGTGAGGATTTCATCTCAGGGAACAATATTTACATATGTTCTAAGGAAGTAAGTTCATAAACTTGTGTGTGAACTGAAAAGGAAATTTCCAGGTGTTATTGGTTTTGTTATTCATTGTATATCGTATGAATAACCAATATGTGTGATAGAGAATAACCGCTCACAACTTGTTGTGTTCTTGGTAGAACCGTTCACAAAGGACTGACTTATGTATTGGTATAACTTTTATTAGTAAAATCGATCTTAAGTAATCACCCGAGGTATGATCGGATTTTGTATGTCTGACCTTATAATGGAAATGGAATCGATCCTTGTAAGGGAAAGGAAACCGATCCTAGTAAGGGGTGCAGTACATCAAAGGGAACCGATCCTTGTATGGGATGCAACAAGGTTTATATCAGAAAGGAGAACCGATCCTATGGAAATATATGTGCAACACATATATAGATACCATATATATGTGGGGAACCGATCCTAGTACCTAGTCAACCGAATTTTTGGGAAGCTAGTGTGACTATGCACAGTACTCACATGAAGGTAGAACCAAAACTTATTTTGGTATAACCGTAAACCCATGATCATGATTGAATGTTGGTTTGATCAATCACATAGTTCTTGAAAGTCAGATGAACCAATTATAAACTTGTTTAGAAGTGTGGCAAATCGGTTTCAAGGTTGTAAGTGTGAAAGAGAACTTACAAAGTTAAGATGTCGACAAACTTTGAACACGTGCAGTGAATGTTTATTTCTATAATTATTCAAAGATATTCCTTAACGGCTAAGGGAAGAGAATCCCAGGATCGAAACATAAGTACGTTAAGAATCTTTTAATTAAGGTTATTAATTTCATTTTTGTACGGAAATTACAGAATTAGTAATGTGCATTTACTAATTAGATTTTCCGAGAGATTTCGGTCGTTATTTTTGGACAGAGCATTTCCAGAAATTATGGAAACCGAATTTGTGCATTAATGAATATCTTGAGAATATTTTTGGTTTTGGAAATTCCTTGGTGTCCAAACTTCCTTGTCTATAAATACACGAAGTTTGCCTTTCTAGCAAACTAATCCTTCGTAACAAATGATTTACTCTTTTGTTGGTGTTACTGGTATAGCCGCCTATTCAGAGAGGAAATTAACCTAATTAGGCGAAATATCTTATGGCCGCTCAATTTAAAGTCTTCTTTGGGATTGAGAAGTTCTAGCGTTACCCCTTGGTGGGAAACTAGATAATTGTGGTTTATCTTTGTTTTCGATTGATTTGATTGACTAACGGTGGTTAAAATCTGATTGCACTTAGTTTTTTTATTCTTGAGAATTTTGTCTTATGATATAAGATTCACTCAAACTAGTTCAGAGTTTCAACAGGGATCTTTAGACTGTTATTAGTTCTAAAGACGATCTTGTGATAATCCATTGTTAACAGACTCCGTTCTATGCGTGATTGATCATAAGAGATTCAAGTGATTGTGTGCAGGTTTTTATTGAAGATTTAAGAAGATTTGATGACAAAGAAGATATTGAAGATCTGACTGGGGTTTTATAATCTTTGGTGTGCACAATACTTGTTTGGGTAAAAGAGGATCCAATTAATAATCGGTTTATCCTTGTGGTAGATTGGACTGATTAATTGAGTAGATCGGCATCAATACGTTTCCTTGTGATAAAGGTATTGATTGGCTTAATCTTTATCGATTACCTTTGGGTGATCGAACATAAGATAGATCTAAGGACCCGACGAAGGAGTTTATGTTAAGATAAACAGAAGAGCTTTTTTCCGACTCATATCACTTGGTTGAATAGATTTGATACCAAATCGATTTGTTGGTCCTTTACTGTTTGGAATGCGAACCAAAGGAATTTTTCCAAGTACGTGACTTATTCACAAGTCGGAGGCGTGGGAATAAAGACGAAACTAAGTGAACTATAGGGTTAGTTACTTGGTCTCAACTATACGAAGTTAGGTGTAATTTTGTGTAGCGGCTTAATCCTGAGAGTATTCAATTCTGGACAAGGTCCCGGGGTTTTTCTGCATTTGCGGTTTTCTCGTTAACAAAATCTTGTTGTGTCATTTACTTTTATTTTCCGCATTATAATTGTTTTATTATAATTAAAGTAAATCACACAAACTTTAATTCCTATTTACTTGATAAGCAATCATATTGTGTTTGGTTAAGTCCGAACCTTTGTATCAAGTAAACATACTTCGTAGTTGTATTGTCTCGATCTCGTGTCCATATACAATCACACGAAGTGAGAACCGATTAGTTGCATTGTCTCGACTCAGTCCATAAACAATCATTTTCGGAGAAATGACTTATAGGTAGGAAAAGTTTTAGCTTGAGGTATATTTGGGTACCCTCGCCTTTTCACTCAAGATCTGTTTGTATCTTTGGAAGTAGGATGTTTTGCTTAGGGTGATTATTTTCTGTATGCAGCAGAAAGTTGTGTTCTTTGGATTCGAAGAAACCACTGCATATCACCATCTTCAGCGAATTTATTCAAGCAAAAAGAAGCTGCAACTGTTGTTCTATTCTCGGCAACATCTTCACCTAAACTTTTCAGTTTGGGAATTTTATCCTCTGATGGTGCTGATCGGTTTTATGTAACGGTTGTTAGATCTAGGTTCACACTAATTTTTTTCTTTCACTGCTTAATCCCTGTAACTTTTGATCCCGTGATTCTTTCTTTGGATTGGATATATGTGTTTGTTAGTTGGTTTGTGATGTTTGTTTACCTCAATAGTAGTGTTGAATTTAATTTTTTCCGGTGGGAAATAAAGCTCTGTCGCGTTCTCCGGCGAAATTTCTTTATACCAGCAGAAGAAGATGAAATTCGATATGAGACTTCTGGTTACTGTTCTTTGGGAAGAGTGTTACTGTTCTACGGTTACGATTCGATTATCCGGTGGAGATTTTGGTTACGGAATTCGGGTTACGGGATATGGTTTAAAAGTCACTTAGGTGTAAGCCTCGTTTGTTTGGGTTTCTCTTTGTAACTTCCGGGATTTCCTTAACCAAAAAACGCGTGGGACGTAAATAATGGAATACACCAGACTAGTTAGGTGAGAGAAGAATAATGATTTTACCCTGTTAGATTTCACTATCAACCCTATATCTAACGGTAGAAAATAGCCAATAGTTAAAGATTCGTTTCCAATTTCACTACCCTTGTCCCCTATTCCAACCGACACAAATTGACACGTGTCCAAGTACAGGGTGGAGTGGGAAAAAGGAAACTACCATCCATCCAATATCCTTTTATTACTACTATAAATATCTTTCAGACGCACCCACCACCAATCTTACTAGAACAACTCCTTTCTCTCTCCATCACCACCACCACCACCACAATCAATTCGCTGCTCACGGTCAGCAACTACTTCTTCCTCCATAGTCTGCTCCATTATTTTCGTCTGTTGCCTCTTTCTGTATCGATTTTTCTTTTATTAAAGAAAAAGAAAGAAATAGAAGACCGTCACTGAGTTTTATAAGGTACGAACTTAGAAATCAGGAGCTTTTTTGTTACAATTAGTACAACATTATTTTGATGTCATCTTTCTCTTGCATGATCCTGGCTATCAACCAAGATATTTCCACGTCCGATAAGCTAATTTGAACATTTTTTATTTTAACTTTTGAAATTCAAAACTTGTCGTCTCAAGTGTGTTTATTGGAAGTTGGTTGTTGTTCTCGACCTTTCTCAGTAAGATCCTTTGCATGTTATGCAAGTTGTTTTACTTAATCTGCATAAATAGTTCACTGATTACATTATCTGCTTCTATTATATAGATTCTGATAAGCGGCCATATGGTGATGATCCATCGAGGTATCGTTATCCTCCAGAGTACTTCAATAATCCAAGCTCCTCATCAGACTATTCCAATGACCCTGGAATGAGCTCTGGCTACAACAACGCTTATTTCGGCACCTCAACAACCTTCGACATCAACTCTTATCCCGGCAACCCTTGTTGGGTATCTGCATACCCAAACCAACCTATACCAACCTTTGACAACAACTCTTATTCCGGCAACCCTTGTTGGGAATCTGCATATCCAAACCAATCTATACCAACCTTTGACAACAACTCTTACCAGCCAACTGCCTATGTTGACCCGCATTCTTCTGTTCCAAACTCTTTCATGGCAACAACATCCGATCACAACTCTTATTTGGGTAACACTAGTGGCTACCCTCCTCAGTCAGATCCTTGTAGCAATGACAAGGTTACTACTGTACATCGATTTGGTGCTAACATCAAAATGATATTACTAGTTCCGATACTGATTCTGATGATTCTGTCGATTCTTCTAATCTACATGTGCGAAGTTTTGGCTTAAGACGCTGTAGCAAGAAAAAGCCTAAAAATAATGAACATGACCGGTGGATAGCTTCCTGGAAAAAGGATACTGAACCGCCCCCCGAATTTTTTGATGACAATACTCTTATGGATTACTTTGTAAGTATAGATGGGTACTTCAGAGCAGGACGAAAAGGAGGATACGGTTTTATAATTCGCGACAATGTTGGTAAACCCATTGTTGCTTCAGCTGTGGCTTCTACAGAAGCAGTGTCCTTCCTTTATCACCTGGTGGAGGGTATAACAAGAGCCGTCGAACTTGCAGTAGAGTTTTCTCTTCGAGACATTCAATTGTTTTGCAATGCAAAACATGTTGTTCGGCTTGTTAACAGGGTTGTCCAGACAGTGTCTGGATGTAGATTACATTGTAATCTAAAGAATCATTTTGATGTTATCTGTAAGATCTGTGTAAAGAGGCGTGTAAAAGAGGAATACGACTCGGTCTTCCCTCTATTGAAGAGAATAGGAGAGTTGCAAGATGAGTTCCATACGCAATTGCAGGCCGTCAAAGTTTCAAAAGAACGTAACAAAGCAGCAGATTATTTGGCGAAGAATGCTGCACCTGGGACGGAGGTGTTACATCCATGTAACTTTCCAGATGAATTGAAGGAAATTCTCTGCACAGATTATGTTGGGTCTAAGATATATGGGCTTCCTTGTTTTTGTTAATGGAAATGGTTTATTTATCAAGTGGAGTGGAGTAGAGTTATTTAGGATGACTTCTGTGGTGGTACTGGTTTTGAAGAAGATGGTTCAGTGTTTTCGTCTCAATAGCTATGGAAACTTGTCTTCATGTTTCAGAGTTGTCTTTTTCTTGTATGCTGTTATGTATGATATTATAGTCATGTGGTTGGTGGTTAGAGGCTGGTGTGAGTTTTGCTGCTAGTGGTGGGTGTGTTTCTTTTTCGGGTTGCTAGAAGTTGGTGTTGCCGCTGGTGGTGGTGGTGTTGGCCGCTTGTTTTAGTTTTTGTGGTGGCGGTGTTTGGTTTTAGGTATATGTGGATAGTGGTCAGTAGACAGGTCCCCCACTATTTCTCCATAAGTGCCACTGCCTCTTGAAATTATGTTTATCCTTTTAAAATTATGTTTATCAATTTAGGGGCGAACATAAAGTTCACGCCCCACACACCAGGCATACATTATATCAAGGCCCTACCAAAGAAAAGAAAAAAGGCATAAATTTTAACCCCGCCCCACACCAGGCATAAACTTTAATCCTGCCCGACTATATTTGGTTATAGTCTTATAGTCGCGGACCATATTTGGTATGGAATTTAGGTTTAGTCTAATATTTAATCGATGGTACGTACCATTACGTCTGTTTTTTTTACCAAAAAAATGGGTTTAGTCGCCTGCTGCAGACGCTCTGATCAATTATGAATTTTTTTTTTTTAATTATGCACTGCTCACGGATATGGATTCGGCATTTTGGCTTTCACTACCCTCGGGGAACTAGGGTCTAAGGGAAGACACTATTAGTTTTCTTAAAAGATTGAAAAATTGTATTGTTAGTTATGATGCCACGGCTAAAGTAGGTAGTTTCCTTTTTCATAGATTAGGTGTAGCCATTCAAAAAAGGGTCGGTGTTCAGCTTGTTGCTAGGTTATCGGTCAACTTTAAGGGCTCTTCTGTAGATAATATGATATAATTTCTCGATAATTTAATAATAATTATGAATATTTATTAATATAAAATGTCATCAATATGTCCCCATGTAGATAAGCTAACATACCTGTTTCACCTTTTACCTAAGAGGAGTTCTGCTGACTGTGGTTACGCGGCATACGCTGCCTGTTAATATGTAAAACTTATGTTTATCCTCGTTATGACGCACCCGCTAATTAATTATAATTCTCTATATAAAAATAGAGTTTTTTCGAACGTTATCATTAACTGGAGCTTGAGCTTATAGTTGATTCTGGCCCCACCATTCTAATTTTCAGCCAATAGAATTTTAGGAGAATCTTTTGGACCCACAATATATTATCTGGCCAATCATATTTTAGAAAATCATTACCTAAAATTAAAAAAAACTTATATAATCTAAAAATATTACAAACAAACATTTTGTTTGATTTTTTTCTTTTTAAAATAATAATAAATAAATAGTGAAAAAGAAAACATAAAAAAAAAATATAACACTATCTAGTGAGAGTGTATAGTGAGAGTGTATCTTTAGTGTCTGTTGACAGCCCTTATGTTTTGAAGAGTGTCTTTAGTGTTTCTTGTTATGACAGCTATGACAACCTGTCTCTAACTGTTTTCTGACAGCCTGTCTCTAACTGTTTTCTGTATAAATAAGGTTGTCTGTGTTTGTATCCTGTAAGATTCCTAAACAATAGTAAACACCTTTTCTCTATGGTATCAGAGCCAACTCTTGGCCTGATAACCTTTTCTTCTTTATTTTCTTGCTTCCGCCATTAAAACTCTGAACTTCCTTTCTTTATTTCTTTATTTTCTTTTCAACTTTCTTTAATGGAATCTTCAATAACCAAAGTTCCTTTACACACAATTTCTAGTCTTGTTACTGCAAAACTTCAAGATCATAACTACATAACATGGAAAGCTTTACTTCTCCCTTTATTCAAAAGATACAATGCTTTAGGTTATATTGATGGTTCAAAACAGTGTCCTCTCAAATATGTCTATGCAATTAGAGGATCTGATGAAGAGGCGACTATAAATCCTGCATACACTCGCTGGTTTGAAGAAGATCAGACGATCATATTATGGTTTCAATCAACACTCTGAAGGTGTTATTTCTTATGTTGTTGGTCCATCTACCTCATATGAATTATGGAAGTCTATTGAAGAAATATTTGCTGCTACTTCCTCTACTCATATCATACAACTATGCACCAAATTATCAACCATCAAACAAGGTAATTCTTCAATTCTTGTCTATTTGAATGAGATCAAGAAGATTTTAGATCTTCTTTCTGCTGTTGGTTCTCCTGTTAATAACAGTGAAATGGTTGTAAGTGTGTTGAATGGCTTGAGTTCTGCTTTTAATTCCTTTTCTACTTCAATTAGAATTAGGAATCCTCCAGTTACATTAGGAGAACTTCACAATCTGTTAACAAGTGAAGAAATCATACTTTCTGAGAGATCTAAACACATCTCTCAATCTGAGGAAGCTAAAGCTTTTGCTGCTTTTAGATATCATTCTAGACCACCTTACTTTGGTTCTTCATCTAGACCTAATTCTTCAAGACCAAATTATAATTTTAGACCTCCTCATCAGCAATACCCACTTGTAGCCTCATCATCTCAATTTCCTATGAGACCTCCATCTCCAAATGCTTTTTCTTCTGGTACCAGTTCTTCTACTTCTTTTAGACCACCAAGACATATATGTAAAATTTGCCAAAAGGGAGGACATACTGCTGTGGAATGCACTCACAGGATGAATTTTTCATATCAAGGAAGACATATCCCTACCAATATTCATGCCATGATGGCTACAGCTAATCTCAATGGAGAAAATCCATGGTATGCTGACTCAAGTGCCACACAGCATATTACAACAGATGTTGCCGATCTTTTAGATTATCAGTCATACAATGGAGATGAGCAGATACAAACTGCTAGTGGAGAAGGTATGAACATTTCTGATATTGGTTATTCTACTAAGTTTTTATCACATAATCAGGTTCAATTACCTAGGATTCTTCATGTTCCATATGCTTCTCAAAAGTTATTATCTGTTCATAAATTCACTAGAGATAATCATTGTAGCATTACATTTGAAAGTGATCAATTCTATGTGAAGGATCTATCTTCTGGGAAGATAATTTTCCACGGGCAGAGTAGGAATGTATTGTATCCTCTTCAGTTTTCTTCTCCAAATTCATCCACAACCTCATCAACATCTTCAGCTGGTTATACTGCTTTTTCAGCCAAACTTGTCAGTGCTCATCTTCTACATAAAAGATTAGGAAATCCCTCATTTCAGTTCTTGTAGAAGATTTTTCATTCATTGTCTATTAATCTGTCAAGCAAACTAATTTTTTGTAATGACTGTCATTTGGGTAGATCTCATAAACTCTCTTTTTCTTTTTCCAGTTCTGTATCCACCAAACCACTACAATTACTGCATATGGATCTTTGGGGACCTTGTCCTGTTGTCTCCAATGATGGTTATTCTTACTATTGTAACATCATTGATGATTATAGTAAGTTTTTTTGGATCTTCCCTTTAAAAAGAAAATCTGATTTTATCACTATTTTTCAATCCTTCAAGAATCAAGTAGAGAATTTCTTTGACTTAAGTATTAAAATGATAAGAACAGATGGAGGTGGTGAGTTTATAAATACTGAATTAGGCTCATTTTTAGCTACTTGTGGTGTTCTACATCAATATACTTGTCCCTAATCACCTGAGAAAAATGGAGTGGCAGAATCCAAGCATAGGCATCTTGTTGGTTTAGGCAGAACACTTCTCATTCAATCTAATTTAGCTGATTCTTTTTGGGTTGATGCTATCAAGACAGCAAATTATTTGATCAATAGATTACCTGCAACTTCTTTGTCTTTTGTATCTCCATATGAGAAACTTTATTGTTCCAAACCCATTTATCAAGATCTAAGGGTGTTTGGTTGTGCCTGTTATCCATGGATGAAACCTTACACTCATTCTAAACTAGAGCAGAGAAGTAAACTATGCATTTTCTTGGGGTATGCTGCATCTCAGAAAGGGTATAAGTGTTATGATCCATATGCCAAGAAGGTATACATTTCAAGGCATGTTACATTTGATGAAGATTATTTTCCTGCTCTGGCTTGTAATATTTTTCACACATCAAAAGTAGATTCTCAGCAGTCCTTATACTATTAAGATCAGCCTGCCACAAATACTTCAACTTCAGTATCCACTTCAGTACCATCTACTTCACCTATTTCTACTTCAACTAAAGTGTCAGAATCTCCAGTTCCTTGCACTACCTCACCTGCTGCTGCCATAATAATTAATTCTCCAGGTACATCTGCTTCTGCTGATTCTTCTGTTACTTATCTACCTCCTACTGTTAACTCTCATTCTATGCAAACTAGAAGTAAAAGTGGAATTTTAAGTCCAAATCTTACTTTGCTACAAGATATCTACTGTCTGTAGCTCTATTATCTCAGATATCTGAATCTATTCCTTCATCTTATAAACAAGCTATGAAACACCCAGACTAGCTTTCATCTATGATATCTGAGCATTCTGCTCTTAAATCAGCTGGCACTTGGAGTTTAGTTGATCCATCTGAAGCTACCAACTTGGTGGGTTGTAAGTGGGTCTTTAAAATCAAACATAATCCTGATGGCAGTGTTGACAAGTTCAAATCAAGACTAGTGGTTAATGGGTACAATCAATAAGAAGGCCTGGATTATCATGAAACATTCAGTCCAGTAGCCAAACCTACTACCATTAGACTGATTTTATCTCTTGCAGTTCATAATGATTGGCATGTTAAATAGTTTGACATTAGTAATGCGTTTCTTCATGGTGCTATTCAAGAGGCAGTGTATATGTCTCAGCCTCCTGGTTTTGAAGAAAAAACTTATCCTCATTTTGTGTGTAAGCTTCACAAGTCTATCTATGGGTTGAAGCAGGCACCCAGAGCCTGGTATGACAATCTCATGGACTCCTTACTAGCTATTGGTTTTCAGCCTTCCTATGCAGATACTTCTTTGTTCATTTACAAAGATGGTCCTCTTCTATGCATCATTCTGGTTTATGTCTATGATATCTTAATTACATGATCTTCTTCAACATTTTGTGACAAGGTAATCTCCACTCTTTCTCAGTCTTTTCCTGTTAAAGACTTAGGAGATATTCACTATTTTTTGGGTCTAGAAATTAAAAGGAATGTCTCAGCAATGCACTTGTCACAAACTAAATACATTCTATATCTTTTAAAGAAAACCAATATGCTTACCTCAAAACCATGTAGCACTCCAGCCATTGCTGATACCAAAATGAGTAAACATGATGACACTCCTTTATCTGATGCTACTGAATATAGGTCTCTATTAGGTGCTCTACAGTACATTACTTGGACAAGACCTGAAATTTGTTATGCCGTCAATCAAGTTTGTCAACATATGAGTGCTCCTACTGATGTTCACTTGGTTGCTGCTAAGAGAATTCTGAGATATTTGAAGGGTACTCTTGATTATGGAATTGTTCTCAACAAAGGTTTAACTGCCTTATCTTCTTATTCTGATTCTGATTGGGCTTGCAACCCTGATGACAGACGCTCTACTAGTGGATTTTGTGTGTGTTTTTGGCTCCTGTCCTATTTCATGGTCTTCCAAGAAGCAACCTACGGTTGCCAGAATCTCCACAGAGGAAGAATATAGATCACTTGCTCACACTGCTGCAGAGGTTCCTTGGGTTTGTCAACTTCTTAAGGATCTCCATGTTTTCAGTCTCTTACTCCTTCTCTTGCTTGTGATAACAGAGGAGCTCTATCCCTTGCTTCTAATCCAGTTTTTCACAGTAGAATGAAGCATGTTGCTATTGACTTTCATTTCATTAGAGAGTTGGTGTAGTTGAAAGTTTTGCGGGTTTATTACATCTCCACATATGCTTTGGTTGTTGATGTTTTCACCAAGGTACTATGCACTTCTCGTTTTGCATTCTTACGTGACAAGTTAAAAGTGTTATCCCCTGTTCACCCTGAGGGGGGCTAGTGAGAGTGTATCTTTAGTGTCTATTGACAGCCCTTATGTTTTGAAGAGTGTCTTTAGTGTTTCTTGTTATGACAGCCTGTCTCTAACTGTTTTCCGACAGCCTGTCTCTAACTGTTTTCCGACAGCCTGTCTCTAACTGTTTTCTGTATAAATAAGGCTGTCTGTGTTTGTATCCTGTAAGATTCCTAAACAATAGTAAACACCTTTTCTCTACTATCAAAAGTAGAAAAAAAAAAACTGTTAAAATCTATGCAGTATTCATCGTGATTTCATCAAAAATTTAAATCGGTCATAAAAATTAAAAAAAAAGTCGTCCAAAGTCCAATATCCAATTACATTTCTTATAATCGGAACTTTTTATTTTTCCAATTACATTTCTTATAATATTATTGGTTCCATAAAAATAACAAAAAAAAAATCTTAATATTTTCGACCCATAAAAAGATTAAAAAAATAAAAAGCAATTTCTATTTCCGAACGTGTAGAAGTTATTTTGGAAAAATAACTCAACAAATAAATTGAGAAAATTTTTGATGGGGGCGTTTTTTGAAGGGGTCATGAGGGACAAATGATATGTTAACACATGCATTTGATTTTAATGAATTCTGTTTCCAAAAATACCAACACAATTTGAGAAAACAAATTCTCTCCAAAATTACACTTCTTTTATATTTTTGGAAACATTATTACGACAGCGATCAAATTTTGGCGCCGTTGCCGGGGGGGCAGCGGTTGTCACTTGTTTTTGGTTTCTTATTTTTGTTTTTATTTTTCTTATTTTCTGGTTTTTAACATAGTTTTGAGAACTCTTTTTTCAGGTACCAATTTCTATGGAAGGAGCATATTGGAACAATGAATACGGCTTTCAACCTCCTCAACACTATGACAATTTCCCACCATCTATGCAATGCAATCAAAACCAATTTATTGGCTATGATGTATATCCTAGAGAACCTTATGGTGATTTTCATACATACCAACAACAACCTTGTAGTGGGTATGTAAGTCAAGCACCTAGGTGGGATAATTCTACTTCTAATTGGCTTCATTTGAGTTGTATGCAGATTTTGAATGGATTACAAGACATGCAACAAAGACTAGACCAACTTGATCGTAATAGAGAGAACGTCGCACAAACCAATTTCTGGAACACTTCTTCTTACCCGAATCCAGATCGTAGTTATGATCATTCACCCATTTAAAGGGAAGAGTCATGGGAAATAGAACCTATTGTAGCCAGCGATGGTAAGCGTGTGAACGTCAGGAAACTTGCACAAAAATTATACAAGTTGGAAGATGATGGAGCCTCGAAAGAGCTTGTCGATGAAATTAGTAGGACCATTCATATGGAACTTAAACGATGCCATGATAAAGGTTGGGAAACTGACGACGATTCTTATTATGGTGAGTCTGAAAATGAAGACGAAGATGATTGTGTTGAAAAGGACCCACCTTTGGAGATATTTTATGACGTTAGTGTAGTTGACTCAACTCTTGATCTTTATAATGATCAAGCACCTATTCAAAAGGTACACGAGTATGATGAAACTAGTGTTTTACAGAACTTTGCGATTGGGTTTGAGTATAATGAAGAGGAGTATGTTGAGAATGTGACCGTTATGACCAATATTGTGGATGACCCAATTGAACTTGTGAATGATTGTAACGATGATGTTAATGTCGAGACTTTGGTTAAGGCATAAACGGATGAAGAATGGTTGCAAGGTTTGATATAGGACCATGATATACAAGAGGTGAATAATTCACTTGAGTTTTTCAAGGATGAAGAGGATTCCGTAATACAAGAGATTGTGCGAGGTTTGTCTAACCCTTTACATATTGATTCTTCTCCTTTAGCTCTTATTGGTTTGAATGTATGTGCTTCAAAAACATTGTTGAATGACTTTGTTTTTCGATTTCCTCCATTAGAGAAACTTGATTCTCATACTATGCAAGTTTGTGAACAAGAAACCGTGAAAGTACCCGACTCCTATATTCTTTACCCACTTACAAGTGTGGACAAGAATAAGTGTGGGGGAAGCTTTTATCGGTTAATAGCTTCGTTTTTGTTCTATATTACTAATATTTGTGTGAATCTAGTGTTTGCAAAACAGGTTCTATGGGTGGATCCCCAAATTTTCCGATTATTGGTGTATGGGGAATGAATCTTACAAGAAGCTAAGTCGGGCCGTCGACTTTAAAACAAGCGCTAAGTGGGAGGCAACCCACCGGTTTTGTATCTCTTAACCTTTTACTTTTTATTTTCTTTTGTTTCGTTTATTTATTTTTCTTGTTGCATATCATATTAGGATTTCCCACCTTGAATTTACTAGGAGGATTCAATTACATTGAGGACAATGTAAAGTTTAAGTGTGGGGGAGTGTTTGGATGTTTTGCATATAGAGTTTTTAGCCTTTTTGAGTCGATTTTTCAAAAATTTTGCATAAAACCTTCAACTTATAGAGATTTTAGAGTCACTAGCATCCTTCTAGGTATGTATACATAGAGTATTCTGACCGACATAACTGAACTTGGAAGTTTTAGGGAACTACATTCGGATTTCTTACGAATTGGAGTGTTAAATAATGGATTTAATCATGTCGGTGATGCAAATTAGGAGCAGAGAGAAATGCATTATTAGATTTGATGATCAATAATTAGTGGAGACTACCCATTTTCATATCAACCAAGGCACCGATCAGAAATTCTTCCATGACTAAAGAGCTTCTTTTAAGTGTGTGTCACCGTACGTTAATTCCGGGTAGAATGGTGAGCTACCCAACTTCGCACCAATTTCAGCACTATTTTTGATCTCTTGAGTGCTAATTTTTGTCAATCATGAGGGTGACGTCTATGGATGAGAGCCTCCTTCTTGTAGTTTTATTTGCAGTTAGCACCATTCTTTCTCTCTCGACAACAACGGGTCCATAGAAACACCACAATTATCAACAAGGAGAGATATCAAAATCTACAAGGAAAGTTGAAGATGTTTGAGGTTTACAAGCAACAATGGGACAAGAAAAGAGCAAATTTCATATTCAAGTAAAGCAACATACAAAGAGCAGATTTTTTTACATATGTGTTGAAGACTTATTTACAAGAGCGAAGAAAAGTAAAAGGTGGGAATTATTGAAGTTTATGATTTCAAGACGATACAAGTTGTGAAGAATCAAGCGGTAAAGTACTTTTCCACGGCCATGTTTGTTTTATTTTTCACTTTGTTTTGTATTTTGTTTCTCTTGTCTAAAAAAAATGAGATAAAAGAAAAAAGAAAAAAATGAGACAAGAGAAATATTTATTATTGTTTTTGTTTAATAAGCCGTGGGGAAGGAAAATATATAATGAAGTTTCAAGCGACAAGGATTTTAAGGAAAAAGGTTACAAATTGTCAAGGATTTACAAAGTTCAAGAGTTGATCATCAATAGTTGAAGCCAAAGACGAATACCAATAAGATGAGGAGCAGAAGACGTTTCTATTGGATTCCGTGAGAGTGGTGCTATCATAATTGGCAATCGGATGTGAAGGTGAGTAAGTAATCTCATTCTCAATAAGTGGTTGATTTCCTTTCTTAAAGATCATTAGAAAAATGGTTTTTCAAAATTAAAAGACGTGGGTTTTCAAAATTTCGGAAGTTATCCTTCCCACCATTCAACGTGTTGCAGGAATTCTCTCTTCATTTGTAGTTGCAGGAATTCCCACACTACACCCTTGTTAAGATTCTATAGAAATCTATTGGAAATCAATTAAACTTCAAAGATTTAAACGACACTTTACTATTCAAATCTCAGAAATATTTACAGAATCGGAAGAAACTAAGATTACAAATATTCTCTTAAAGTTTCTCTCTCCTCAAGACTCTTTCAACTCTCAAAAATACATCATCCTTTTCTGGATCTATCGAGCCCTTTATATAGGGATTTAAATAATGGATGACAGCTAAGTTTTCCTCCTATTTAGGATCTATTCTGCGATCTCATCGCGATCGCTACAATATTCTCTATCGCAAGAATGATGACCATCGCAGGATCAACATATTCTTCTTTTATTTCTTCCATCGTCAGTTTCTTTTGGATATTCTGTGACGCTCGTGAAACGTTGTTAAAGAATTGGCAGTGACGCTCGCAGAAACGTTGTTAATATCACAGGAATAACGTTGTAGCGATATTCTGGTCCTACATCTTGCCTCTTCTCATGTTTTTTCTGCGAAGAAGAGAATATCATGAGAACTTAAAATGCCATAACTGCTTATCTTTTCAGACTTCTCCTTTCTGACACGTTTTTATGTCCTTCGCCAGCTGTTTTCACGAATTATTTCTTCCAATGTATTTTTGACACGTCTCCTCTAACCACTGCGATCTGACCACCCACGTCTTTTCTCATTAATTGCCTTCATCTTCTTCGAGAAAATTCTTCTTCTATAAATACTCTTCTCATTCCTTTCATTTTTCTCTTTTACTTTCTTCTTCTTTCTCTCCATACCCTCACTGCAAATTTTACTGTTCTTCCGCGAATTGCGCTTCTGTTACTGTTGTGATTTCTTTCTTCTTTTCAACCTTTTCTTTCATTCCCATACTCAAAAATGGTTGCTGCTGGTACTAAAAACTTGAAGGCCTTTAATGAGATGCGCGAGAAACTCAAAATTAAAGGTTTTAACTTGTCTTTATTTCCAGATCATGATTCTAGATCTGAAATTTCTCTTAAATTATTTACTGATGATCAATGTTCTCGTGAAAAAATCATAGTATCGCTAGGACAACTTGAAGTTGGTCTTCCCATTCCTCTCTATGATCCAGAACTTCCATTATCTTATCAAATAATTTCCGACGAAAGGTTCTCGCGAGCGATATATCAACTAGGTGGAGATTGTATCAGATTGCTGCTTGAATATGCTTCTCGCGGTGCTAATAAAGGAACTCTCTAACCTGAAGCTCCAAAGAATCCTCCATTCAAAGATGTCCCCATTGTTTCTGCGGATTATACTGTGGACAACTTCTTTGTAAATTATAGTATAGTCCCTATGAAGAGGGATAGCACCTGCTGGGGTGTTCGTTTGAAAAAAGAGAAGGTCGCTGGTGAAAAATCTCTTATGCTGGATATTGATTTTCATACATCTACCAACCAAGGTCCTCGCCATTCTAGCGATGACAAGTGGTTCATCTTTCCATTATGTCTTGAAGGTCCTTATATATCTGGTTCTCTCCCATTACCTGCGAATCTCTAAGAGTATGAGCCATGGGTCTTAAATTGGCCTTAAATATCTAAAGAAGTATATTCTCTTAACTTTTTACATTATTATCATTTACTGTCTTCTTTATATTCTCGCTAACTATTTTGGTATTTTCTCAGATTGATAGAATGAAACTCATCTATCAAACTCTTAGGAAACCCCGCACTTTCTTAGCTCTTAAATCTTTCACGGATGAAGTAAGAAATATTTCCTCATAAATTTTAACAATATATTGTTTCCCCTATTTCTTATCTTCATCTGTGCTCGCAGGAAATTGAAGAACTACCGCCAATAAAACTCGTGAGAACTAAGGAGAAGTCTTCAAAGGATAAATCTGTTGTTCCTCCTAAAGGAAAATCTTCTGCCCCTCGCGGTGGAGAATCTGGCGATCAGGATAAAATTATTGTTCCTCCCAAAGGGAAACCTTCTGCCCCTTGTGGTGAAGATTCTGGCGATCCTCCTTTGAAGAAAAGGAAAACCCGACCCTCTTCTTCTTCAACTCCTCAACCTATTCCAGAATCCCCAAATGTTGAATTTGATAAGGATAAATATGAGGAAGATTTTAATAATAATGATAGCAGATTCCCTTCTATGAAGAACTCTTCTTCATCTGATTCTTCAATGACCCATTTATCCAGAATTTTTAGTGATATTTCCCACAGCATAACTTGCAATGACGAGGATGAAGTTATTAACAAGACATCCCAAGATCTTGCTAGTGTCTGCGATGCTCCCATACTGGTGGAAAATGATTCTCTCCAAGGAGTCTCACGATCACTGACTCATAGTCTCTTAAATTCTTGGTGCCTTGGTATGTTTTCATTTCTTCATTTTGTTTATATATCTTCTACATCGCTAGATATTAATTTATATTTTTCTTTCGCAGGTTGGAAGCGATTCTTTTGTTATTGCTTCTGATTTAGATAAAAGACGTGCCAACTCTGAAGAGAAAGATGCTAAACTTCTCCAGGATAAAGAAAAATTAGAATCTGAAGTTATTGAGCTTCGCAAGAATAATAAACAGTTGGAGACTGGAGTTTTAGTTGATAAGCAAAAGATCTCTGATCTTGATAGAGCTAACCAACAACTCTATGGTATGACTGATTTCCCTTCTCTCTTTATTCTTTTTACTCTATCGCAGCTTATTCAAGCGACCACTTTTAACTTGCAGATGTTTATGGTCTTACTGACGAGGCTATACTCTTTCAATCTTTCCCTGAACCTGTAGATGATAATACTCTTCTTGCCTATCTTAATAATTCTTTAAGTAATTTCTCAGATGATAAGATTAAATCCCTCTCCATAAATGAACTTAGATCCAAGCTTAATCTCTTAAAAATTGAACACAGATTCAATTTAGGTTTGACTGACAAATATAAGCGCTTTTATCTTGATTCAAAGAAAGAAATAGATAGATTAAGACAGAATAATAGCGATCTTATTGACGAGAAAGATCTTGCCATCAAAAAGGGATCCAAGACCCTAGCATACTTTCATAAAACTCTCCTTGATGTTCAAATGGACAGAGATAAACTTATCCGCGAGAATGAAGGTCTTCTTGCGAGGGAGACTCAAGTTCGATCTCGTCTCCTTATTAATAGAGATGATGAGTTTGCTTGGGATGCGAAGGTTCTTGATAATTCCAGGAATGACTTAGGTGTAAATGTTAGCCTTCAAGTTGAACAAGCGGCTTTAACTAAGGATATGATTTCTGAAAGAGAAGGTTGTTTGATGTTCTTCTTCTCGCTAGTTTCTTTTTTTTATTACTCTTCTTTACAAAATTTCTAACTTGTTGTCATATATTCTCGTAGGAGCTGAAAAAAGATATCTTGAAAGAATTGGGGAACTTGAAAATGAGAAGAATCAGCTCGCGAATACTCTTGCTGCTCGCAATAATAAATATTCACAATTGAAAGAGAAGTTTGACATTACCACCGCGAATTTCAATAGATCTCTCATTGTTGTTCGTAATGATTCCGTTAAGTTGGTCTGCAATGATCATGGAATTTCTCCTTCTATATATCCTGATCTTGTAAAGGAAATCCCCGAAATAATCCCAAATCTTAACATCTCTGATAGCGAAGCTGAGGATTCTGACGAGGATGAAAATGATAATGATAATGACGAAGGAGAAAAATCTGATGGAGGAGAATAATCTGGTAAGAATGAAGATAATGATGAAAGGGATAAATCTGGCGATAAAGAGAAGTCTGATAAATAGGATGGAGATGGATCTAGCTAGTTCCTCTTTTTCCTTCTATATTCTTTGTATATTTATTTTCTTCTTTCTGTAACATTGCTATGAGTTTCTCCAATTTTGTGAATTTCTTTTGCTTCTACCTGTACGAATTAGAGAACAGTTCTTTTTCTGCAAGTCAATCAATCAATATAATTATTATCCTTTAATTATCTGTGTGCACTTATCTATGCAATTTTTTATATGATAGATGAATAATAATTTCATCGTTCTCATGCATTCCCATACTTGCCTCTATTATTCATCTTCAATATGAAAAAATTGATTAAAGATTAGACATTAGTGGTAAATAAAATTTTCCTTAATATTGGCGATCTTATCGCCAGCAATAACTGCGTGAAATCAAAATTCTCATAACATCTACGAGTATTATCGCAGTAATCTTGTGGTCTTATTACGCCTCCCTAATTAAAGGTCTTATTTTGCCACGCTCTTTCTTTCTGCGACAAAATCTCAGGACGTCTTTACATTTCAATGTATTGACCCATTGATCTTGCCTTATCTATATTCTTTTGATTGTATTGCGACAATAAGACAAGTCTAAGCTCCCTCGCGGGATCAAAGCCTCATGACATTGTCGTCTTGCGATGAAATCTCAGGATGTCTTTACACTTTCATGTAAAAACCCATTGATCTCATCTTAACTTTTGGCTTGTTGCCTCTGTATAATTTACGTCACGCGAAAATATGACAAGCCTAAATGTTCTTGCGATCATAAAGCCCCACGACATTGCCGTCTTAAGACACTTATCAGCTCCCTAATGGAGGGTGCCGCCCTTATCTTCCCCCTGGTTTCCCCTTCAAGGAGGGCACATCGGCCATACAAGACTAGCTCCTCCCATCCAGATTTACCAACAACCAATTGTTTTCGCAGCCTCTTGTCCTTTATGCCTATATGGCTTATAGTTACAAGACTGCACCCTAAGTGGGGTTTTCTTCAGGCCAAGTACATCGTAGCCAAGACTTACCAAGAATGGCAAGGGAGTTTCGTACGTCCTTGGAACCCTTGGCTCAACCGTGTACCTCGGCGCCTTGGTCATACTTTGCACTTCTTGGAAGAGATTCTCGGTCGTCCAACCAGGGTATAGCCATATATAGTTGGAAATCCAAGATCTCTCTCCCGGATAGGTTTTCTTTAACCCCAACATCTGCATGACTCAGGATCCAGCAGCGGTATAACCTTACCCCCGAATCATGTCGAGAGATACCCTCTCCTATGACGCGCTATTAGGTCTTACATTTGCCTCTTGCGAAATTTTATTCGCGAACTAGGGTGCACGCCATAAAGGTTCGTCCCATTCTTTAATCTCTGCGAAATTTTATTCGCGCTTCTCGCGAGTATTGTAACTCTGATAGAATTTCATAACTTTGATCTTCTTTCTTTTTGTAAAATCTTGCGATTCTTTCAAGCAGAATATTCTGTTCAATTACATATTCTTCAAACAAATCATTCATAGAGTTCTTTAAAGTTCATCACTTTACCTCTCTACTTACTATTCTTTGGTTCTGCTTTTATGTTATGTTTTGTTTTTTCATCATCCGCGAGACGCTCGCCATCAATTCCCTCATGCCGCTCTATCGTATCAATCATTAACTTTTCACATCTCTGTCATTGTTTGATTTGGTATTTCCAATTGCTATTATTCTCAGTTCTTTCCTCGCAAGACTTCATATCAATTTCATAACACTTCTTGCTTTCTACCCAATCTCCTTTAATTACTCCAACACCATTAGGATGAGGAAATTTAACACATTGGTGGAAAGTAGATGCTACACCTAATATTCCGTGTAGCCAAGGTCGACCAATCAGAGCATTGTAAGGTGATTCAATGTCAACAACATAGAACATGATCTTGGAAGTTATCCCTTTCAGGGGAATCCGCATATCAATTTACCTTTTTGGTTTATTGTAAGTACCATTAAAACCATAGATTTTATATGTAGAGGAAATTATATCTTCGTCTCTTCCACCCATTGTTTTATAGGTATGATAAAATAGTATGTCAACAGAACTGCCTGTGTCTATTAGAACTCTATTGATAGCCCAAGAATCTTCATTTTCATCACCATTTTCTTCATCTTCTTCCTCCATTTGCTTTGGGTTTATCTCTAGTCTTACCACCAATGGGTTATCATGCTGCTCGCCTGGTTCTGGTACTTCTTGTGCACTGAAAGATATAGTTTGTTTCTGCCATTCTTCTAATGGAGAGACTCTCTCGATATTCATTATCTCTCTTCCATCTGTGTCTCTCGCGAAGACTCTTCTTAGAACATTATCATGGAAATCCTCTATTGTTCTATGTGAATGTACAATGGAATTACAAAACAAATTCTTTTCTTTAGCCCCAACTTCTATTACGAATGATTCGGCTCCCTTTACAGTATTTACTCTGCCAATTTCTGGTGCTGGAGGCAATCGCTTAGATTGTGGATGTCCTACTAAAAAGTGATTTAGATTTCCTTGTTCAATCATCCTTAAAATTATTCTCTTTACATTCCTGCAGTCATTTACTGTGTGGCCATGAAAATGATGGTAAGGACAAAATTCTTGACTGTGATTGTTAGGATGTGGTTCTTTTCCCATGTTCCATGGAGATAGTATATTTTACATTAAAATGATAGCTTCCCAAATTTTTTCTATACTAGAATTGAGAGGAGGCATCTTAATTTCTTCCCATATGATATTCTGATTCCCTTGACTTCTGAAATTGTTTTGCCTCTGTCCACCATAAGTTTCTTGTGGCTAATCAAGCCTTTGAATCTTATTATTTCCACCGCAATTGTAGTAATTCTTCTCCCTTTCATACTCTTCTTGATCTCTACTACCCATAGCTACCAACTTCTGCTGGTTATCAGTCTCTACTTTTTCTTGCTTCACTTGCGAGCTGCTCGCTACATTGTTTATCATTTTAGGAAGTAAACTCCCATTTGCTGCTCCGGAATTGGTGTTCACTATGGGATATGATTCCATCTCATTTTGTTTCTCCTCCAAAGCAATGTATTCTTCCTGTAGTTCTCGTAGTTCAGTCATAGTGATTGTATTCTTGACTCTGAAAATTTGTATGTACAGTAGATTAGTCGCGAACATTGCATTCATAAAAGACAAGACAAGATATCTCTCGTCAACTCTTCCTTCCATCTCACTGCACATTGATTTCCATCTTATGGTTAAGTGCTTCAGACTCTCACCAATTCTCTGTTTTAACCCAAACACATCTTTAATACCCGGCCACGAAGAATTGTTGCTAATATACGCTCCTAAAAATGTATCTTGTAAATGATCAAAAGAAGTTATGGTATTTTTTGGTAATCCCTCGAACCATTTCAACGCCTCGCCAGTTAAGCTGGATGCAAAATATTTACATAGCACATCATCATGATTTTCCCACTGTAGCATACATCTAACATAAGCTTTGACGTGTTGAACATCACAAGTAGTTCCATCAAAAATGCTGGTTAATGCTGGTAAATTTCATTTTGGAGGTATCCCTCTTAACTGTACTTCTTGAGTAAATGGAGTTCTCGCAGCTTCTTCAATAGCTTCATCAAGTTGCCTTCTACCTCCTTCTCTTCTATTGTTTATCATTCCTCGTATTTCTGCTAATTCTCTCAATATTTGCTCATTCTCAGCTGAGTTTTTTTCCATTGGCCTCTTTAATGTTGTTTCCCTTCTTCTGCGTTCTTGCCTTTCTTGTCTTGCAATATTTTTTGTATCTTCTTCTTCATCATCATCTCGTCTTTCTCTGCGATTTTCTCTTTCATCTTCCTCTTGATATTGTAACTGCCTATCTTCTTCTCTGCGGATTTCTTCATTTCTCCTCATTTCTCTTCGATGTCTCTCTATTCTCCTCTGTATCCTATCATACTCCTCCTGAATATTACCATTGTAGCGATTTTGCGTACGTCTCCTTTCTCGATTTTCATGATTATTTTGTCGCACTGCTTCTCGAAATTCATGTTCTTCTACTTCTGCCCTTAATATTTCCCTCTCACGGGCTAGACGTGCTTGTTCAGCATAATGTTTCTCAATTTCTTCTTCAATAATTCTTTGATTTCTTTTATTCTCTCGCCCATATAATATCCTCCTACCTTCTTATGGATTTTCTTCTTCAATTTGGTTGTTTCTTCCCTCTTGATTTCTATTGTCACGCGGATTATAGCGATCACCAATTATATCTTCTTCTCTATTTTGCACTTCTCCTCAAGTATTTTCTCTAACATTTCTTATAGGGGAATTTTGCCTTGGTTCTTCTATGAATGATCATGAATTTGATCTAACAGTACTTCTTGATCTCCTTCTTTGTAACCTCAAATTCTCCATTCTTAGCTCATGATTTTGTCTTGTTAAATTCGCACACTCTTCTGCCTCTAATCTTCTTTCTTCCTGTATTCTTTGTCTCAAATCATCTACTATTTCACGTCCTTCATGAATTAATCCTCCAACCATTTCTTGATTTCTTTCTGCTTCTTCTTCATATCTTAATTGTCGATTTTCTGCTTCTTCTATCGAATCCGACCTCCAAGTATGCACACTCACTCTATCATAATCCGCATTCCTATCTTGTGTTTGTGTTTGTTGATTCGGATGTTGAATTGAACTTTCTGCTTCATTTCTCATTCTATTTCTTCCTGATCTTATTCTTAAAGATTCTTCCAATTCACATGTTCCCTCACCTGCAAGTCTTTTACTTCTCCTCACAGTTGTCGGTAGTTCTGATGTATTTCTTCTTCTTCTAGCCATTTCTTCAACTCTACCAATTTCTTCAAATTTTCAAGTTGTAATTAGAGATTTCTTAGCTTGATTCTCCCTGTTTCTGGGCGCCAAAATGTAGCTGCAGGAATTCCCACACTACACCCTTGTTAAGATTCTATAGAAATCTATTGGAAATCAATTAAACTTCAAAGATTTAAACGACACTTTACTATTCAAATCTCAGAAATGTTTACAGAATCGGAAGAAACTAAGATTACAAATATTCTCTTGAAGTTTCTCTCTCCTCAAGACTCTTTAAACTCTCAAAAATACATCATCATTTTCTGGATCTATCGAGCCATTTATATAGGGATTTACATAATGGATGACAACTAAGTTTTCCTCCTATTTAGGATCTATTCTGCGATCTCATTGCGATCGCTACAATATTCTCTATCGCAAGAATTATGACCATCGCAGGATCAACATATTCTTTTTTTATTTCTTCCATAGTCAGTTTCTTTTGGATATTCTGTGACGCTCGTGAAACGTTGTTAAAGAATTGGCAGTGACGCTCGCAGAAACGTTGTTAATATCGCAGGAATAACGTTATAGCGATATTTTGGTCCTACATCATTCCTACCTGCGCACATGTGAGACCCATAAAAACCCGTCTTTTTTAGTGCAATTTCATAAAATCTTTTTGGTGAGGCAGAAGTTGAGGCGAAATGCTTATTGATCGTTTCTCAAACACGCGTTCTCTCAATATGGTGTGGTTATTTCTCACTCAAGATTTAAGAATGAATATGTTCTTTAGTATTTCTAACTTCTTATTTCTAGCATGCAGAATTATTTATGTCCTCATAGCTCTTTGGATGCTTGGGAAGATGGAACGCTTTGAAGTTGGAGTAGGTTTTGTGGGTATATCTCTAGTAATCCCTCACGAGATTATAACTCGTCCACTAGGGACACCTAAGGGTTCAAAGGCTTGTTATTTATGGAAAAAGTGACCGTAGCCTCGACGACACCGAGTTGTATGTATGTTTTAGAATTGTTTTGTTTGATTTGCTCGAGGACTAGCAAAGTCTAAGTGTGGGGAATTTGATAGGTGTAGATTACACCGTATTTATTATCTATGGTTTATGCTTTCTTTGCTATTTTTCTTGTGAATTGTGTATTTTACATGTGTGTTTTGAGTTATTAGGTATTATGGAGTCGCACGGAGAAAAAGAAAAAGAAATCACCCAATTTGAGCAAAAGGGGCAAGATTGTCATTTTCAGAGGCGAACACTATCTGGAGCTCAGCTAAGGATAAGGGTCAACTCTCTTTTGGAAGAATGTTAAGGACAGCCCTAGCAAGGTTAAGGGGTAGCCAATTTTGTGCTTAAAGGCATTGCTAAAAGCACCAAAGGAGAAACTCAGGGCACCTATATTAGGGTGTGTTTCATCTGAGGTGGCTCTCATGAGGGGTGTCTTAATCCATCGCAACATCTATACCCTAGTCAATCGAGAAGATATTTTCTTCTCCTCCTCACTCACTTTCCTTTCTTTCATCTGAATTTATTAAGCAACGCAGCCGCACTTCCAAGAGATCGAGAAACAATGATGACTTAGGGTTCAGCTCTGTAAATTGAAGAGAAAATCGAAGGTGGATGTATTCAAATCAGAGAATGGGTATGTGGACCAGTTTGGTGTTGAAGATGCCATGGATTTGCAGTAATGAAAGGAGGAGATCGATGTGTGACTCAGGGAAGAAGAAGATGCAGAAATTGAGCTCCTGGAAGAAATGATGGTGTTGGTTTTAGACGAAGATTATAATTGGAGTTCTCTGGTCCAAAAATTGGGCAGAGTTAAAGATAAAGGGAGGAGTTTGATGTTGTTGACGGACCGAGATCGAGAAGGAATTGTTGCTACTGATTCTATTAAATAGAGTTGAAATTGAGATGGGTTTTCCTCAATTTAGAGTTACAGTGAAGAATTGGAGTTGTTGCCGTAGAACTCGGCTAATGGAAGAGATGTTGATAATCAATGTTTGCAAACATAATCTGCTGTTGAAGCTCGGTAAAATGGGTTTGGTTTGAATCTGAGATAGAGAAATCGAGCTCTTGTTGTTGATTAATTAGATGGGAATTAAGCTTGCTGCCATGGAATGAATCTGTGAATGGTGGTTACTAAGAGTTGCAGGATGGAATTGTTGGTGGAGCAGCTGCTATTGGTGGTCTGAAAGAGTTGAAAGTGAGTTGGTAGAGAAGATGTTGGTGCTGCTAAATTGATACAGAAAGGAGCTGATGATGAACAGATAAATAAATGAGCATTGTTGCAGTGAAGAGTGCTTGAAAATGCTTAGATGTATGATTAGGTTTGTCCAGGAATTGAAGAAACAAGGGCTTGAAATTGGCCGGAAATGTCCTATAAACAGCCGAAACTCGGACGGATTTTGGTCCGGGCAATTCGACTCAATGTCGGCGATGAACTGAGCCAGGTGAGTTGAAGAATGATCCATAGCATTGAGAAAGACCCAGTAAGCCCGAGTAAGAAAGCTAACTCGGCTGACTTCTCCTTCTCTTGACCAGTTGACTAACGGTTTGACCTTGACAATTTACTTCAACGGAACTTCAACAGAATATTCTATTGACTGAGGAGAATCTCAAGTGACCGGCGGGCGCCTTTTCCGTCTAACTTCCGGCAGAAAACCCAGTTTTCCGTCGAGCATTTTTGGGACATATTTTCTACACGGGTTTCGCTCACTTGCGGGCTTGGTGGATTTTCATCTAATGGACTTTGAAGACAAAACCTAATATTGGAAGGAGTATCCTTTATGGAAATTGAGAAACATATAAAAGAGAAGACTTTTCTCTAAATCTTTTATCTTCTACTTTGTTTTTCTAGGGTTTGCAATATGATAGAATTTCTTCTTCTTCTTGTTATGAACTCCTTGAATATGAATACCTAATTTTCTTTTGGTTATGGATTAGTTGGACTTCCCATAATATGATTCTTTGATTCAATATATTAGTTTTGTCTCATATTTATCGTTTGCGATTCTCTGAAAATATAGTTGTGATTGATTGTTAGTTTTTTCAAGTTGCAAATTGGTAGAACTCGTAATCATATCTATTGCTAGTTTAGGGTTTATTATACGTAAAAGTGATAATCCTTGAATACAAGTAGCATAATTGTGAATATTGCTTGTAGTGATACATCCTAGTAATCACAAGTGAATCGTGACCTTTGTTAAATTGAATTAGTGCGGTTTTCACGTTCAATTGCTTTGATTGGCCTGATCCCATAGAACTTAATGCATCTTGGGAATTAAACTTGATTAGTTCTTTTACACGTTAGGTTGTTCTTTTAGATAGAACTCATACTCGCATCTTTTAATGTGTTTGTTGATGGCAAAAGGAGATTAGCGGGATATTCTTGCGATCAAAATATTCTAGGGCTTTTGATAAAAGTTGAGATTAAAATATCAATTCTAGTTATTATGTAGGAAACATATTTGTGAATGAAGATTAAATCTGTGACCAATACTTTCTCATCCTTGATTTGATTTGTTTGCTTATTTCTTTGTTTGCTTTTATTTTACTTTTACCTTATAAAAACCAGAAAATCACCCGTGTTAAATATAGGAAACCAATAATATATTGACAACCTAGTCCTCTATGTGGGATCGATCCTTTCTTTCCCTTGCTATATTTATATTTTGAGTAGTAAGAAAGTGTAATTTATTTTTAACGCATACGAAAACGATCATCGTCAGGTCAGGTTTTAATAATCATCATGCCGACTAATATAGTTAAAAACTTGTATTTCCTATGTTTCATTTTGTTAGTGATCCGCATGTTATTACAATGGTATATACCTTATCTACTTATAACTAACCAAAACCAAGTTTCCTTGTATATCATAATTATCACCAATATAATTCTTAGAGGCACTGACACTTTCACTTTTATCAAGTACTTCAATGTTCTTTAATGCTTTGAAAGCGATTTTTTTCCGACTTTAGCATGTTATTCATGATCAAAGATCTTTAACTTTCAAATGAGAGTACTTTTGGAAAATGTTGCAAGATCGTTTCTTTCAGAGATTGCATGTTTATTAGACTCCTATCGAGCTGGCAAAGACCTCAGAATTTTTATCAGAATGCCCCTTTCTGATATAGTCCTACCTAACGCATGAGAGGTAGTCACTATCTCAAATAACTTATGATTAAATTCTTAAAATGAATCTTTGTCAACCATATGAAGGTTTTCCCTGTTAGAAGTTAGGTTTTGAAGCCTTATTTTTTTCTTCGAGGTATTCCCTTCAAATACGGTTTCTAAGATATCCCAAGCTTGCTTCTATGTAGTGCACGGAGACATATGATGTTGAAGGTTGGATTATGTCATGGATGATAATGTTTTTACCATCAAAATTATTTTTTGCATTACTGATTTCAAAATCGTTATATGCAGCTATATCTTTAGTAACCGTTCTTACGGCTTCAACAACTGCTGGAGCATCATAACCCTTTACGATAAGAACCCATGTTTTAAGATCACGATCCTGTAAGAATAAGTGCATATCTATTTTCCACCATAAGTAATTTGTGTCATCGAAGGATGTTGGTATGTTAATAGAGATTGAACTCTTTTCCATAGATTCATATCGTCATAAACGTGTACTTTTTAGGTCTAAAGGTGTTTGCCTGCTCTGTTACCAATCGAAAAGGAGAGGGCACCAAGTATACCACCAACTTTTTTCGTTTCGGCAACCTGTATGGAAAAAACCTAATACAATTGCAAGTAGATCTAATTAAACATCCTTGAACAATATAATATTCGAAATCAATCTAGTCGTATCCAAATCAATAGGATCCGAATTTTGCAAAGTATGAAACTTGTTATCTATCTTTCAAGATACGAATTCTAAAATAACAAGTCTCGTAATTGATCAGAATTGATAAGGACTTAAACTACCTAGATTGAATACGTACTACTTGTGTTATTCCTATTAGAAAGATAAAATAATATAATGCGCAAAAGAAAAAACATAAGACACCTGAAGTTTTGTTAACGACGAAAACTACATATGCATAAAAATCCTAGGACCTCGTCCATCTTTGAACTCCAAACTATATTAAGTCGTTATAAAAACTAGCCTATTATCAGACTTCGGACTGGAATGTAGTTGAGCTGCAGCTGTGCTCCTTATGTCTATTGAACCTCGCAAGGCTCTACGCAATTGATTTCCTTAGCTAACATCCATTACAACCTAAGAGATACTTTAACGTGTTAAAATTTTAGTTTTAGTTAGGTACAAGTCATGACTCATGAGTAGTATTCTCTAATAAATAGGTTCCGAGCATTAGCCCGAGTTTTGGCGATTTTCAAGTCCGGTCTCCAAGCTCCCCAACCGAGTAGGACCAAAGAGCGATTTCGACTATTGCTGATTCAATACATCTATTTAAATCTAAATATATAACATATCCAATACACATGATCTATCTCGTGGTCCAGAAGACAGATTTATCAAAAGATTTTAATTATATATTGCTCGGCTTTGCAACTATTTATCGTTTTTGCCAGTAGTACCCATATATTAATCGAGAGATTTTATTCTTCTGATAATAGTATAAAAATTTGTAATTGCAAAGTGAACCGTGATTCTATGTTTGGTTTATGTGTAACCAGTGGATTTGTAACTGTGAGCTACTAGGATTGTTGAGGGAGGTAGAGAAGCCAAGTACAAAGTCGGAGATGCAGTGTTGTAAGGTTAACTTAGAGCATCTCCAATAAAAGGTGGAAGATTTATTTTTTAATGACACGTAGGATTTTATACCTTAATTTTAACTAAATTCATCTTCAACAGTAGGTCCTACAAAACATGAGGGAAGAAATGTTAATTTTGAAGATTTTAAAGAAAGTCTCATCTAGACCTTCATAATGACCTCCATCTCACATCTCACATTTCTAATTTTTAATAGTTAATTAAAATACAATTAAACAGTTAAGATTTCATCATATAAGATATTCTAAGATTTAAATCTCTATATTATTGGAGATAGTTTGTTAGTTATGGGATCCTATATTTACTATATGTGTAGATCCTCCTAAATAAAGGTCTTAATAAAATTTTCACGTAGGATTTTTAGCACACGCTATTGAAGATGCTCTTATAAATAATCATATTATTTGGGCTTCACAAGGATTGGTTTTCGGGGGGCTTAATATGATAGTTATAACCAAAATGTTATAATGGGGAGACCTAATCTATGTAAAAGGTCAAAAATACCCTCAATATATTTGACTTATTCCCCTTTTTCCCTTCATTAACTAATTAATCTAATTTAAAAAAAAAAAAAAACTAAAATCCTTAAAACTAAAACCGACGGCTCCTCATCCTCTCATCTTCTCTTATTTTTATTTTCTTCTCTTCTTCGTTTGAAACGATTAAGCGTCGTCAAAAAAAACTCATCAATCAAATTTATTGTATAAAACCATGGTGAAGATAAAGAAAAATGTAAGATCGAATCTGAAACGACCTCCTTTTGAACCATAGAAATCAAACTCATCAAATGAAGATAAAACTGAAGATCAAGAAGAATTAAATGAAGGAGATGAACCAGCCTTCGAGACTCGTGATATGACTACAATAAGGTATGAATTGAAAAACCCACTCTTTATTTAAGCATTTTAATGATTATTCAGTTGATTTCGAAAAAATTAGGTGTGAAAAAATAATTTCAGAAAGCGTTTACGACTTGGAGTTCTTGTCCTGCCATCCGTAAATATTGTTTACGGTTGGGTATTCTATAAGAAATCCAATCCGTAAACTTAGGTTACACATATGGGAAATGAGAAATCATAACTGCAATAATTTTTTTACGGCTAGGTTATTCCTAGCCGTGTCTTCTTCTGTGTTTGAAACTTAATCCAGCGGTAGAGTTTGCGGCTAGGTTTTCCTATCCGTAATATGAGAAACCAAGCCATAAAATTTTATTTCCTAACCACTATGTGTGTTATGGCTTGGTAGATTTATCAAAGTCCCATCTGTAACGGTCATGTATGGCTAGGTTATTCCTAGTCGTATCTTCTTCTGTGTTTGAAACCAAGCTGAAGTGTTTATGTCTAGGTTATTCCTATCCATAATTTGAGAAACCAAGCCATAAATATAATTACCTAGCCACAATAGGTACATCTTATTCGATTGCTTAAGGTCCTATCAGGAAACCTGTTTGTGGCTGAGAATGTCAATTTTCCTGGCCAGTGTTTCATGTTACGGCTTGGTTTGTCTAGCTATCCCAACCATATTTACTTATTTGCTTTAGTTTTTGGAGTCTTGTTTGTATATAATTTGATATGTAATCAACTTTGAACAGAGAAAATTAGGAGTAAGAAATGATCACAACAAGTAACACCTTATAATGTCCTAACTAGCAACCTCATCACACAAAACCATTGGAAGCAAATGCAAGGAATGCAAGTGTAGTTGTCACTGGTGGAGGTAAGGAAGATGGGGAAAATGAAAGTGGAGTTGCCACCAGTAGAGGAAGTGAATATGGAGGAAATGAAGGTGGAGTTTCCACCAGTGGAGGAAGTGCAGTTATTGAACAACCAAATATAGAGATTCAAGAAGAAAACTTGGCCGAAATAAGTGTTCTTGCTATTGATAAGAAGAAGTATCCACCAAAATACTTAGCAAGAAAAATCATTGATGATATGGAGTTTTTACCTTCCAGGAAGAATGGGAGGCCTTGGGGTGAGCCAAGAGATCAATTCGTCTTATTTGGTTACTAGTCATCATGGGCTTCTAGGGTTTATGCTGCAAAGGTAATAAATCAAATTAAATGCATGGTATTTTAATTTTATTATGAATTGTTAAATGTAACAATTTTTTTATTGTTTATAGTTTCTCCATAAAGCGGTCCCTAAACTAAAGTGCCAATAAGGAAAGTTTTGACCATTGTAGCCTTGGTAAAAGATTCGGGGTTATGGTCTGGAACTGAGGCTTTGCAGATGACCTATGATGTTGTAACTGTTTGTGGGTTTAGAGAAAGATTCTGTCCCGAAACCATGAGTTTTCTACTCCCATTCGGCGGGATGACTATCACTCCAAATTATGCAAAGTAAATTACCGGTCTTGCTTTGGAAGAAAAAGTTGTATTTGAGGGTTTCAACAATTCCTTTTCTTTTGAAGAGTTTTATGTCTTGGCGAAAGAGTGTATTGGGTGGGGAAAACTTGAAGCGGAAGAAGAGTTTGAGATAGGTGGCGGAGCCTTGCATAGATCTAAAAGGCCATCCAGCGTACTGGGTGTACGTCAGGAATCAGTTAATATGGCAAGGAAGATTAACATGGTTCGTCTGAGGGAGAAGCTTGAGAATTATTATGTCCCTAAGGATGCTAATGGAGAGGTGGTGATGGATAAAGCAGGAGATAGACATACAATTATAGCTTACTTGTTGCACTCTATTGGCACCGTCTTTTTCCCCGATTTCTTAGGAAATAAGGTAAATACTTTTAATTTGTAGTGGTTGAAGTCTTTCGGTGTCGATCCAGAAACAAACGAGGTATTTAGGTACTCATGGGGAACCGCCCTCCATACTAGTGTGATGGACAATTTTTACAAAGCTTCTAAGTGGAATGAAGCACAAATTCTGGGATGCGTTGCTCTTATCCAGGTATCTTTTTGTTTCCATATAACAAATGTTTTTTTTTATAACTTTTCTATTGGTTTGTGTGTAATATCTTATTTGTAATAATTTTTTTCCGTAGTTTTGGGCTTACGACCATTTTAAATGATTGAGGTTTTATCGTGATAAGAAGGGGGATCTAGAGAAACCTACAGGAGGAAGATACCCCTTTCGAGGGACCCTACACAAGGCTAAAGAGACGGAAATGGTCAACATGAGGAAAAATTTGGATGCTTTGACAATTAATGATGTGGTTTTTAATCCATATTTGAGAGTTGATGAGGATGGAGAAGATGAAGTTGGTGATAAAGTATTTTCGTATGTGGCGACCTATGTTGGACCTTTGTTTCATCCAACTGGGTTTGTCATTTTAGTTCCTCGTAGAATGCTCAGTCAAATTGGTATTTTACAGAAAATGATATCTGAAGCCTCTCGTTTTAAACTGAGTGTAACCACCTCCCAATTTAAGGACAAAGATATCAAATTGACCTATGAACCAACACCGTTGATTGATCATTGGAATGCTCGCTACGAAGTAGTAAACCAAATGAGTAGAAGAGGGATTGAAGCTTTTCATGACACTTCCAATGCTGATGCGAATTACATGGAATGGTATCAAGAGTGGCCTCATATTTATGTGCAAAATTTGGATCCAGAAGGGAGAGAGTTCGACATCAAGGCCACCAAGGAATGATGAAAGTGATTGGAGGGAGATGGTGGTACGTATACTACTAATTATCAATATGTTTGTATATGTTTTTTTTAATAAAATACGAATAATTACAGTTCGTGTATTTGGTATGAAAAATAGATTGAACGAGTTAATTGGGTGGTCGAGGACCTGACCTGTAGCATTAATTCAGGTGAGAATTATGACGGTCCCTGAACAAACGTTACTCCGGAATCGAGTTAAAGGAATAATACACCCTTACAAAGGAAGTCTATCTGCTTATGAAGAAGACCGACCAAGGAGAAGTAAAAGGGCTAGGTATCCTTCTTCTAGCGAGGACTCGGGTACTCCCTCCAATGAGCAGGTTCAATCAAAGCAAGGAAAAGGTGGTCGAAGTGGATCTGGTGGAGGTAATAAAAGACTCCAATTCAAGGTGGTGGCGGTCGAGGTGAAATAGCTAAAGTTGTAGAAGATGAGAAAGAGGGGTATAATTAGGATGAGGCATCGCGATCGGGTTCAGAGTATGGATCGGTCGAGGAATCCAGTGAATGATTAATTCTCTTTGTAGCGGCTTTAGTATTTTGCTTCATGAATTTTTTTTATCATCTAAGACTTTGTCTATTTAGTATTTTTCGTTGTTTAGTGATGGATTTGGACGGATGAATTTTTATAGATTTGCATATATGAATGAATGTTAGTATTTCCTATTGTCTAACTCTAAGTACAATGATGAAAAACTCGACAAGATGGAAATTGTTGAGAAGTTATGGCTAGGTCGTTTCTTCACAATACCTAGACGTAAATGAAAACGTGGGGGGTACCAAAATACACCACCAACGTTTTCTCAGGCAACCTGTATGGACTAAACTCGAATACAATTCAGAGAGTTCATGTAGAGTTTATATCTCATTCTCTCAAAATCAGAAAATTTACATAACCAAATCTGTGAACCTTATTATGAGTGAGAGTACTTGGACGATCTCAAAAATTAATATCCAAGAATCAATCAAATCGTATCCAACAAGCAAGGACCGATGTATCTACTTTTATTGATTGACATACAACCTGTGAAATTTCAATTATTAAAGATAAACAATATAATTCAAAAAAAGAAATAACATAGACACTAGAGTTTTGTTAACGAGGAAACCACAAATGCACAGAAACCCCGGGACCTAGTCCAGATTTGAACACCAAACTGTATTAAGCCACTACAGACACTAGCCCACTATTATAACATTGAACTGGAATGTAGTTGAGACTGAATTAAACCGTCACAACAATTCAGTTAAAATCGTGCTCCTTACGCATTTTGAATCCCAGCAGGACTCCACGCAAATGATTCCCTTAGCTAACGTCCTTTATATCCTAAGAGTTGCTTCAACTCAATTGAAGACTTTAAACCAATCTGCCTCCCACAGATGAGCATATTTGTGATTTCCGTTCTTACCAAAAATCAAGGTGAGGTAGGAAATCGATTGCAATAGACAGAGTCTAGAAAACCTCAAAATTTCGTCTTATGACTCCCGAAGAGCAGATTAAATTATTATTCAACTCACAAGTCTAAACTTGTAGAATCACAAAGTTTGAGACGAATATACTTTGTGATTTCTATCTATCTTGTTTGAGTGAGAAACTCAACGTCAAAACAAGATCAGGATACTCAAACTAGGTGAAGGAGAGGACGACTTGGTGAAGTATTTTTAGTCGCTAAACCCTAGAATGGTTTGAAGGAGATGACGAATCTAGTTTACAACTAGGACACACAAGAATAGTGTCAGGATTCAAACATCCCAATTGTTTGAGATTCTCCTTATATAGACTTGCAAGGTCAAGGTTGCTTTAGGTTTAAGATAAGATAGCTTTGGAACCAATAAATCAATAATCACCGTTAGATGAAAAACTTGACTTGAGATTAACATAGCAGAATATACACTCTGTTTAGGATGGACTGTAATCAAACCGTGTATAATTCTTGTTCATGTAGGTTAGCCGATATTATCCAATTGAACTATATACTTAACCATTTTCATATAACACTTTAAGATTTTTCATGAATCACACATATGATAAAAAAATGTCTAGATAGTGGTTTTAGAGAGTTGTTTAAATGTTGATTATCTCATAAAAATAATTTTGATGCATCTGAAAATATTCTACAGGGAAAGTATGTGTACAATACTTATTCGTGAATGTATTTGTCATGGTACGTGTACCGGGTATGAATACCTTTAAGGCAAAAAATGAGGTCACGAACTCACATATCTTTTATGGTTTGATACCGGGTTTGCGTACCGTTTTCGGTATTAAAGCCAACATATCTTTTCTGGTTTGCATGATGGGTATGCGCACCATTCCTGGTTCACGAGTCACAGATTTTTTGTGGTATGGATACCGGGTATGCGTATCACAAAGTCGTTGTCGAACTACAGCTATGCTGGTATGTGTACTGGGTACATGTACTGGGGCTCCTGACTTATAACAGTTCTCCTAGTATGTGAATTGGTATGCATACTATCTTGTATCTAGATTAACAGTGGTTCTATATCTCTATAATAACCAATTCAAAACATTCTCGAATAACATCAATGACACTTATCACTGTTCCATGCTATTTTCAAATGATTAAATCTTGAATCATAATTTAAGTCATGAACAATAAATTGTTCTTAACCAAATTCATCAAGTATGAACAAATGTCCTAAGTAGTCATATTCCGAGAACAATATTTAAGATAAAGTTGACTCAAAATTTCTGTTATGCATGTGTTATCTAATTTAGTCATGCGACAATGTCTCAAAGATAAAAAAAAAAGTGACAATTTTGAGAAATAATTGGTTCAGTCTTCACTTACATGTTGATGTTGAAGTTCTTCAAAGCTCCTATCGATATTCGCCTTCAAACGGTAGAACGTAGTGATATCCGATTCTCAACTACATACTTTTGTCCTAATCCGAGACCTGACTAAATGTAGACTATAAATCAAGATATAGTTTTGACAACTAAATTTGATAACAAGCTTGAGATAACAACACTTGTGAGTTCGACTGAGCAATGCTCTAATAGTAAATGCCTATAATTATAATCTAAAAATAGATATCATGTCATCGGCTAGGTTTCCCAACCGTAATAGTTGTTAAACGGTTAGGAATCCTAGCCGTAATGGTCTCTATGTTTGTCAAAAAAAATGGCACATACCCTCGGCTAGAATTTCTTGGCCGTAAAAACGGAAACAGGGAGGTTTCCCAACCGTGTTCTTTTTACGGTTGGGAAAGACCTAGCCGTGCCTTTCACTGATAACCATTTTTTTTTAATCCATATTACGACTAAATATCTAGGACGTACATCTGTTACATGGTTAGGACTCGAAATCGTAAAACTAACATAAAGTAAAAACTCAGTTTTACGGCCTGGATTCCTCGCCTTAACCTGACGCAAAGTAATAACCCAGATTCACGGTTTGGATTCCTAGTCGTAAATCTGACATACCCCCTAACCCATAGGTTTATACTTATCCACGGCTTGGTCGACATAGCCATTTCCTAGCTGTAAATACCTAAAATTTCCTTTTGTGCCACATCCGTTCGGCTAATTTTTGAATTTTGAAAAATATACCCGTTAGAAGACTCATTTATAGAAGGTTTTAGTTGTTCAACCACTTATTTATTATTGAAATAACTCCACCTCCATACAACCACCCATTCCAAATCAAAATCACACCTTCTACATCAATAATCTCTCCCAAAAGCCCATACAAACTCAATGCAATGGAATCAAAGGATAAACCTAACTTTACTTTGGATGAAAACCTATTTCTTTGAAGAAAAAAAAAAAAAAAATTGTACCATGCTATCCAAAGAAGGGAGAAGAATGAAGAAAATGTGGTTTAGTCAGGCAATCGTATTGAAGTAAATTTTTTGACAATTTTTGTAGTGAAACATGTAACACTAATAACCGTGATGAAGTTGAATTGTATTTTCAATTTTCAGACTTACTCAAAAAAAAATGAAAGAATATATGGCTATACTTCGTATTTGCAAGCAAATTCGATTTAGAGGTGGGACTAATGATGAAGTCGTAGATTAAGCTAAGAAGGAATGCAGAAAATATAAAGGTTATAATTTCTAATTCGAAGATCAATTCTCCATCATCAAAGACTTCTTGATACATCTTAAGGGATGTTATTAAAACCAACTTTTTAATGCCGATCTAGTAAGTATGTAATTGGTTTTATTGGTCTAATTAATGAAAGTATTACTACCTTTCGATCATTGTATGTATTCATGTTGAAACTCTAAATTTCTACACTTACATAATTCATTTATGAACTCTAAATTTCTACACTTACATATTCATTTACGAACGGGATAATTTCCTTCTAAACATGTTAACCCAACCATATGACAGACTCAGGTGATACTATCCAAAATGACGACCAAAAGTTCTTCACCTGGAAGTTCCTCAGTTCCAATCGTATTTACCTTTTTACGGCTGGTTTGACACATTATCCTAGCCATCACACGTAAAAACTCATATTTTCCCCAAATTTTTGACGGACTTGAATCGATAAAATTGCTACGGGGAGTTGTTTATAAGGTTTCCTGAGTATTGTGATGAAGGGTTTCATCATTCTTCTTCAAAGTTTTTCAAATAAATTTCACCAAAATCATCCTTCTTCTTCTTCAAAATCCAGGAAAACCAAGCTTTGATTTTCAAAAGCTTAATCATTTGATTAGTCTAATCCATTCACTAATACAATATTGATTAATTAGCTAAAAATATCTCAAGAAGTTATTATCTCAATCTCACTTGATTTGATCTATACTCAACAGACAGAAATTTGTGAGTCTTTATCAAATTCAAGGAGATAACTTGGATGGTACCAAAGACTAATATCCAAGTGTCAAATAATTTAAATTAACAACTAAAAGGTCGGATATGCCAATTGATTGAACAAAACACAATCTGTATTATTTCAATTATATAACAAAATATAATGCGGAAAAGAAATAACACAGACACCATAATTTTGTTAATGAGGAAACCGCAATGCAGAAAAACCCCGGGACCTAGTCCAGATTAAACATACAATATATTAAGCCACTACAGACACTAGCCTACTCCAAGCTAACTTCGGCCTGGACTGTAGTTGAACCTCAATCAATCTCACACTGATCCAAGGTACAGTTATGCTCCTATGCCTCTGATCCCAACAGGATACTACGCACTTGATTCTCTTTGCTGATCTCACCCAAAACCAAGAGTTGCTATGACCCAAAGTCGGAGACTTTAATAAATATGTATCACACAGAAAAGTCTACAGTAATAGATAAATTCGTCTCCCATGAATATACCTACAACTCTTTTTTTCCGTCTTTTGATAAATCAAGGTGAACAGGAACCAATTGATAAAACCAGACTTATATTCTCGAAGAACATCTCAGCTTTATCAATCACCTCACAATAGTCTTAATCGACGCAGCGAAAAAAGATATTGTGGAAGCACAAATGATGAGACGAAGTGTTTGTGACTACTTTTATATCTTGACTATCGGAAATAGAAATCTCAAGCCAATTATTGCACTTGTACTTGTATGATAGAAACAACAAGATCAGATCACACAACTACAAGAAAAGTAGTATCGGTCTGGCTTCACAATCCCAATGAAGTTTTTAAGTCATTAACCTGGTTTTAGAAGAAGAAAACCAAAAGGTTAAAAGAGAATCGACTCTAGCTTAGCAAACTAGTATCATACAGAATGTGTGGGGATTAGGTTTCCCAGTTGCTAGAGTTCTCCCTTATATAGTTTCTCAAATCAGGGTTTGCAATCAATGTTAGCTTAATAAAAAAGCATTCAATATTAACCGTTAGATGAAAACCTAATTATATTCAAGCCCTGAGATGAGGTTCCATACATTGCACTAGTCCAATAAGGAGAAAGACGGGCAGCTAATATTTATCAACAGTTAGATCGAAAACATAGTTTGTTACACACACATGAAATGCACGTTTGTAGTCTTGTGAAAACCATACCCAAACTTGTATATTAGTTGGTTCAACAATAGTTAACCAAATGGTTATCCATATGATAACTTTCATATCAACCATATTCTTCTTCACCATAACTAGTCCAAATGACTCAAATAAACTAGGTAGAGAGTTGTTCAATTGCTTATATGTTTATGTACCACATAAGATATAATCGAAACAAAAACGATGTGATTCACTCGAATCGATTCATGAACTATAAAGCCATAGTTTGCAATAGGATTCCTTAGTTTATTAAGATAAGTTCACGAATATCGTTTTTAGACATAACCTACTCAAGTTCGCGGACTGGGTTCGCGGAATTAAGTTCACAGATGGAGTTCACAAACTCCAGCAGAAATTCTCGGGTAGGAAAACTTCGCTAGTTTTTGGACTGAAGCTCACATACTTCTCCGATTTCACTTGATCAACAAAGTTCGCAAACTTTGTTTCAAGCAATAAGGACTTATACATATATGTTTTTCCACAACAATGCTTATATCCTCCAATGGTTATATTGTCTAAACTCTCATTTCAATCATTGAAACATTCTTAGAGGGCGTTATATAGTTGTTATTCACATACTATTTTTCGTCAGAGCAATTTTCAAAGTGATTGAAACATAACATGACTTTCGTCACTAGGTAAAAAGATGAACTTGGCTAAAGAGAAAGCTTTACCAACACATATTTCAAGAAATAAATAAGCGAGATATACTCAGCTTGAAATACCACATGTGTATAAACTTAGTGTATACAATAATACGACTTTTGTCTCAAGATAGGAGATAGAGTAGATAGTCTTTTGAGTGATAGATAAGTTCAAGTCTCTACATACCTTTTAGTCGATGAAGATCCACTGGTTCTTTGAGTAGTCCTTCGTCTCATATGATGATCGCCATGGAGTTCTTGAGATCAACTACACTTTCTATCCTAGTCTGAGACCTTAGCTATAGTATACTAGAAATCAATACTTTATAGTTTTGATCACTAACATTGACAAACATGCTTGAGATAGCAACGCATGCGAGTTCGACTGAGCAGTGCTCTAACAATCTCCCCCTTTGTCAATTTTAGTGGAAAAACTATTAAAACATATGGAATACAAAAAATATATAAATAAACTTTGTAGCTTCATTCCACATGTCGTCTAATCTTCAATATTACTCGAAATCTTCGTCACTTCCAAGTAGTCCAGTGATCCCAAAGGTTGTAAGTTTAGCATCATCGTTGTTGAAAATCCATAGCTATAACAACGAGATAACAAGAGTTCTCAATCATTGTTATACAGTGTCATGGTATCATTACACATCGTCAAAGTCCAATTGCATCACAACTTTAAAAACAATACTATGGTGATATGTCACTCCCCCTTAGTCAATACTCCATCTCACATGGAAACCACTCCCCCTTACATAATGATCCGAAAACCATATGTATTTGTAGTGTGAACTACATATTAATTCTCCCCCTTTTTGTCAATAAAATTGGCAAAAGTACAAGAACGGGATCCTAATGAAATTTCCGTAAGACACAGTTTATGACCAAAGTTAAATGTATATCATCTTGTTTAGATGCAATCATAAAACCGAAGCTAAATACATTCATCAAGGAGTCTATAAAGATACATTCCACAACTGCACTCCCCACAGAGATTTGGCAATTAAGCACAAGTTCAAAATAACTCTCCCCCATAAAAAGGTCATTCACAAGGGAACAACAAGAGCGACCTTAATTTCTAAAGAAAATAAGGATTTCTTTGGACTCAACAAATCACATACGAGTATGAATTTGAAATCCAAAAATAATATTCAATCAAATTAACCGTAAGCGAACCTAAGATTAATTTAACTAAATATTCTCAACACAAGTAAACTTATGGAGACTTAAGAATTCAATTAGATTAATCGCAAGAGAACCCATAATTAATCTAATTAAAGTACACAACTAAACTTATCACAAAAGTAATCAATTTAATTGGCCATGTTCAACACAAAGTACCTTACGGAACAACAACTAAGCTAATCATAAAATAATTAACTTTCGTTATTCACGTGCTGAACATAAGACACTTTATGGAACAACACAGTATTTACACAAAAAAAATGTGGATAGGATATCGACCTTATACCGTGGAATAATCAAGGATTCATTCTATTTCCCATCACCATTTGCACAATGACACACAATAGACATAATCCTTGAATCACAAAAGATTTTAACCTATCTTACATCAATATTGACAATATAGGCTTAACTTTTGTGTTTGTCAAAAGTCCATTCATTCTTTTATCAATACTTGCATATCAATTCACGAATGACTTTACTTTTGACAAAGTATGGGACAATCAAGTTCACGGACGTAAACATACATATCCCATAACAATATTGCAATATATAAAACCATAAAGATTAATACTGCAAAGATCATCTTCCAAACAAGTTTAGAATTTAAACCAATAAATCTAAAAACAAAAAGATGAAAACTTTTGACATAGCTATGTGTAATCACAATAATGTCTATTCCAAACCACTAGTTATTCTTAGGGGTGTCAATGGGTCCGGGTCCTCCCGGGTATCACTAGGCCCGGACCCGGACCCTACTTATAAAAGTCGGGTCCGGTTCCTAACGGTTCCGAGTCCGGTTCTTAAATTTGTGGACCCAGAACCGGACCCGTTAAAGGTACCCGTCGGTTCTGGGTACCCATTGGGTATTAACAAAACTATAAAAAAAACTTCAAAAACTTGATATTTTTCCCTTTTTGGCTTGGATCTAAATTATTTTTATAAAATGTTATTATTATATATTTATTTATGTACTAAATAAAGCTTAAATTTGAGGAAAAATGAAAAATCCAAAAAAATCAAAGCCCGAACTAGAAAAATAGTTATAATTTTGATAAAAAGAGGAATAAAATGATGCATAACCGGGTACCCATTACCCGCGGGTACCCGACGGGTATTACCCGTTTGGACCGTTTAGATTCGGGTCCAATCGGGTAATTACCCGCCGGGTCCAAAGTTGTTAATGGGTCCAAATATATGACCCAGAACCGGACCCGTTTCTACAGGGTCTGGTTCTGGGTAATGGGTACCCATTGACAGCCTTATTCTTCTAAAAAAAGAAAAAGAAAAAAAAAGATTTACTTGGAAAACTCAAACTCTTTTAGCAACTAATGTTTGGACAAGAACCAGTTCATCAGTTGCTTCTCTGAGTTCGTTCTTCACAAACTCAAGATTCCTTGTTGCGATTCCGAGTTGTTCACGGACGACCTTAATATCTCGAAGAATATTTCCTACCAGTTGTGATGAAATCTGAATTGGTAGTTGGTTTTCATGATCAATTGCATGATGAGAAGTTATGAAAACAAGATCTTCATGGAATTCGATAGTCTTGCCCTCCTCAGCCACATCTTTGTTTCTTCTCTTCATTGTGCCAAACATCCAGTAGAAACTTCTTGAACTTACAGAACAAGGTGTCACTTGATGACATATATAAGGAAGTTTCATAAAAACCCTAGGAAATTCGCGTCCGTGTGGGTCAGGTGAACGTGCACTTGTGGTCATATATGACCAAAAAGAGAGGTAAATAATTAGTGGAGGGATGGTTCAACAAGGAATTTTTCCCAGCAAAAACGGTCTGAACAAACCTAAAATAGACTCAAAAGAATTTTTGAGATTATCAAAAAGATAGTATACAACCTTGACAACTTTCTCAAGATACTTTCTTGAGAACACAGAGCATCCTTCTTATTCTAAAAGAAGGATGTTACAGGCAGCAATCATGGTGTATTAAGATGAGCATCTTGCCCATCAATATTGACCTCTCCGTTTTCTATTTTATGGGAATTTATAGACAAATTACTCAACAAAGTTGAAGAAGTTTTATTAGGAGAGGAACTAGGAGTAACTGAGTCAACCGCTTTCCATGTTTTGGATACGCCCCGTTTGAGTCTGTTTATACTTGTCTTAAGTTTCAATACTCGATTATTTATGTGGATAAAATCCGGGACAGAATTCTTGGATTCACAACCTTCTATAGAAGGAGACACGGAACTTGACCCTTTTTTCTTTCTCCTATGCCTTCTTCTCCTTTCAGGGTTGTCAGTTACCCATTTTTTGTTCTTCCTTCTACCCTGATATGCATTTTTAGTTCCAAAGTCATGAATAAGAAATGACTTGTCAAGGTAGTTTTCTTGATTGTTGAATGTGCCTTTTACTCCAACAATATGAGAAACAGGTTTAATCACTTCCTTAGACACCCATACAAGAATGTTGTGAAGTTTTTTATTTCTCAAACAAAAACGACATTTTCGCTCAGGATATCCTTTATTTCCGCAGTAATAGCAGTTAAAGGGATTATTCTTAACTGTTCTCATGTGATTAAATTTGGGAGGAGTAAAACCCTCTTCCTTAGGCACACTGCAGGCTGTGAACGTTTTTTCACATGAAGAATTATCAATAGCTTTGACGAAATTGATCTTACTAGTTTTTGGAGTATCTATTCCTTTATAGCCTAGACCACGTGTATCATGATGTTCTTTACATGGTCCAATCATAGAAGTCAATTTTGTAGATATAGAATTGAATCTTCTCAGACTCTCTTCTAGTGATTTTACTTTATTAAGAGCAGCTACAAAGTCAGTCTCCAATGAATTTTCTTTAGTAAGACGTCTGAGTTCTTTGTCATTAAAACATTTCTGTTGAGAGTCATATCTTGCTTCAATATCTGCAAGTCTTTCTTTGAACACACAGAGATTTCGGAGAAGATTGTCACATTCAGACCTTTTTGTGTGAACATCTTCTTCACGATCCTTAATGATATACTTTAGGAGTTTATACCCACCATCATATCCTTTAAAGAGTTTCTCAATTTTCTGTTTTCTTGAAAAAGGGGAGCCATGTACTTACTCAGGAAAGTTGTTGACCTTTTTTATTTTAACGCACGGTCGAACAACTTGATATATTGAGAGACTTCCTCATCAATACTCAGTCCTTCTTCTGACTCACTATCATCTGAAAGGTCATCCAATTTCTCATCAAGAGATTTTTCCCAGTCAAATGCAGATTCAGTCAAGGGACAGACGATAGAGTTTTTCTCAGAATCTTCAAGAATTTGAGCCTCACCTGAGTGACTTTGAACTAATTTTGCGTTATCAGAGATACTACTCTTGTCCATAGAGTCAAATCATTACAAACATATACTTGTAAGGTCTTGAACATGTTTGCCTGCTCTGATACCAATTGAAAAAGCGGGGGGTCTAACAACCACACCCAATATTTTGATTAGCAATCTGTATGGACAAACTCTGAGTTACTTTCTAGAGAATAAACTAGACAGTCAGACTCAATCTAGATAAAAATATCCCAAGAAGTTATTATCTCAATCTCACTTGATTTGATCTATACTCAACAAACAGAAATCTTTGAGTCTTTATCAAATTCAAGGAGATAACTTGGATGGTACCAAATACTAATATCCAAGTTTCAATCAATTTAAATCAACAATCAAAAGGTCGGATATTCCAATTGATTGAACAACGCATAAGATACAATCGAAGAAAAAATGATTAGATTCACTCGAATCGATTCATGAACTATAAAGCCACGGTTTGCAATAACATTCCTTAGTTTATTAAGATAAGTTCACGAACATCATTTTTATACATAACCTACTCAAGTTCGCGGACTTAAGTTCCTAGATGGAGTTCACAAATTCAAGCAGAAATTCTTGGGTTTGTGAACTTCGCCAGTTCACGAACTGAAGCTCACATACTTCTCTGGTTTCACTTGATCAACAAAGTTTGCAAACTTTGTTTCAAGCAATATGGACTTATACATATATGTTTTTCCACAACAATGCTTATATCCTCCAATGGTTATATTGTCTAAACTCTTATTTCAATCATTGAAACATTCTCAGAGGGCGTTATATAGTTGTTATTCACAGACTATTTCTCGTCAGAGCAATTTTCAAAGTGATTGAAACATAACATGACTTTCGTCACTAGGTAAAGATGAACTTGGCTAAAGCGAAAGCTTTACCAACACATATTTCAAGAAATAGATAAGCGAGATATACTCAGCTCGAAATACCACATGTGTATAAACTTAGTCTATATAGTAATACGACTTTTGTCTCAAGATATGAGATAGAGTAGATAGACTTTTGAGTGATAGATAAGTTCAAGTCTTCACATACCTTTTAGTCGATGAAGATCCACTAGTTCTTTGAGTAGTCCTTCGTCTCATATGATGATCGCCATGGAGTTCTTGAGATCAACTACACTTTCTATCCTAGTCTGGGACCTTATCTATAGTAGACTAGAAATCAAGACTTTATAGTATTGATAACTAACAGTGACAAACATGCTTGAGATAGAAACATATGCGAGTTAGACCGAGCAGGGCTCTAACAAGAACACATTTCAAAAATAATTAAACATGACTAGCAACCAGAGATTAAACATGGACGAGCTCATCAGTTGCATTCTTCAGTTCGCTTTTCAGAAATTCAATATTCCTTGTTGCAATTCCAAGTTATTCACGAACGACCTAAAAACTCGAAGAAGATTTCTTACCAGTTGTGATGACATCTGAACGAGTAGTTTGTTTTCATGATCAACGATATGATAGTAGGTTATGAAAACAGGATTCTCGTGAAACTTGATAGTCTTACTCTTTTCAACATTATATTCTTTGTTGCATCCATCCATTGTGCACACAGAAATAAGGTGAACCTTTTGACGTTGCGGAACGTGTATGTATCAAAACGGATCATGATACATAACAATATATATGAGTGTTTCATAGGAAACCCTAGGATTCCTTGTATATGTTCCGTATGGGTTAGGTACATGCACTTATGGTTACCACCTTGGTACGAGACCAAGAGAATAATGGAGCCAATTTTTAGAAGAAGTATTGAAAAACTCAAGAGTCATTCTAAACAAAGGATGACATTCTTAGTTCAGAGAACATAAGAGAATTATTGAAAATCAAGGCAATCAACAAGGAATTATTCTCAAGAGTAAACGATCAAAAACATTACATCATGTAAAGTACTAGAGCAAGGCTTAATAGTTATATGATCATTTTTTCGTAAGAGCAAAGAGAAAAGAAAAAAAAAACCACAAGATAACAATAACTAATTCTCAAGACACAAGGGCTTATTGAGAATTACGAGCATCCTTCCACATTACAAGAATGATGGTACATTGAGTAGTCATGTTGTATTTTGATGAGCATTTTGCTCTTCAAGAATATTGAATTCTTCTCTCTTTCCTTCATGAAGATTTTCATAAAAATCACTAGGATTAGTTGAAAGAGATTTAACCAGAGGGGAACAAGGAATACCTGAACCTGCTGTTTTCCTTGCCTTTTTGATGCTCCATTTGAGTTTGTTTATGCTTATCTTGAGATCAGAGACTCGATTATTGATATGAATAAAATCTGGAGTAGATACCCTTGGTTCACAGTCTTTTTCAGAGAGAGAAAAGGAATTAGACTTTTCTTTCTATCTCATATGCCTCTTTATCCACTCAGAATAATTTAAGGAGTCAGTTGTCCACTTGATGTTCCTCCTTTTACCACTGTAGGCATTTTTTGTCTCAAAATCAAAATCTAGAAATGACTCATCACAACATTTCTCTTGATTGCAGATACTGCCTTTTACTTCAACAATATGAGAGACATGTTTAATTACTTCTTTAGAAATCCATGCAAGAATGTTGTGAAGTTTCTCATTCCTCACTCAAAAACGACATCTTCGTTCAGGATGTCCTTTATTTCCGCAATAATAGCAGTTAAAGAAATTATTCCTGACTGTTCTCATGCGAGTAAAATTAGAAGGAGTACAATCCTTGTTTCTAAGACCATCGGCTGCTGGCAAAAAAAATTCACATGAAGATTTGTCATTAGCATGAACAAAATTAATCTTACCGGTGCTTGGAGAGTCTATTCCCTTATAACCCAGACCACGTGTATCATGGTGATCTTTACATGCTCCAAGCATCGAAGATAATTTTGTAGAGATAAAATTAATTTTTTTCAGATTTTCTTCCAGTGATTTTACCTTATTAAGGGCAGCAGCGAGATCAGTCTCCAAAGATTTTTCTCTGGCGAGGAGACCGAGTTCTCTGTCATTAAAACATTTTTGTTGAGAGTTATATCTTGCCTCAGATTCCGTAAGTCTTTCTTTCAACACAAAGAGATTTCGAAGGAGATTATAACATTCAGACCTTTTTGAACGTAAGTCTTCTTCTCGATATTTAACAGTAGATTGTAATAGTTTATATCCACCATCATAACCTCTAAAGAGTTTTGTCATCTTATTTTTTTTCTTGTCAGAGAGGTGCCAAATATTTACCTAGGCAAGCTCTTGACTTCTTTCATTTCAAAGCATGATCAAAGAGCTTGATATATTGAGATACTTCCCCATCAATACTCTGTCCTTCTTCTGAGTCACTCTCATCTGAAAGATCATCCAACTGTTCATCAAGACGTTTTCCCCAGTTGAAGGCAGATTCAGACACAGATGTAGATATAAGAGGTTTCTTAGATGTCTAAGGATTTTGAAACACCTCGGGGGACTTCTGAACTGATGTTGCGCTATCAGAGAGATTATTTCCGCCCATAGAGTCAGATCACTTACAAACACAGACTTATGAGGTCTTTAAACCTGTTTGCCTGCTCTGATACCAATTGAAAAAGCGGGGGTCTAACAACCTCACCCAATATTTATCTTAACAATCTGTATGGACTAACTCCAATACACTTTTAAGAGAATCAACTAGACAGTCAGAATCAATCTTAATAAAAGTATATCAAAGAGTTATATCTCAATTTCTCGATTCAATCCTTACTCAAACAAATAGCAATCTACGAGTCTGATTGAATACAAGAGAAATAAACTTGAACGATACCAAAGACCAATGTTCAAGGATCAATCAATTTCAATCAACAACCAAAGGTTGGATTTACCTATTGATCGATACAAATGCACAACCAGTGATATTTCAATTATATAAAAAAAATATAATGCGAAAAAGAAATAACACAGAGACCAGAAGTTTTGTTAATGAAGAAACTGAAAATGCAGAAAAACCCCGGGACATAGTCCAGATTGAACACCACACTGTATTAAGCCGCTACAGACACTAGACTACTAAAAACTAACTTAGGTCTAGACTATAGTTGAAACCCAATCAATCTCACACTGATTCAAGGTACAGTGGTGCTCCATACGTCTCTGATCCCAACAGGATACTACGCAATTTATTCCCTTAGATAATCTCACCCATGACTAAGATTTGCTACGACCCAAAGTCGAAGACTTTAATAAAAAAATCTGTATCACACAGAAAAGTCTATAAGAATAGATAAATATGTCTCTTACAGAAATACCTACGAGTTTTGTTTTCATCTTTTGATAAATCAAGGTGAACATGAACCAATCGATAACCCGGACTTATATTCCCAAAGAACAACCTATAATTATCAATCACCTCACAATAATCTTAATCGACTAGCGAAACAAGATATTGTGGATTCACAAGCGATGAGACGAAGATGTTTGTGATTACTTTTCTATCTTGCCTATCAGAAAAATTAATCTCAAGCAAATCTTACGATTGCACTCAATCACGATAGAAACAACAAGATTAGATCACTCAATTACAAATAAAATAGTTGGGTCTAGCTTCACAATCCCAATGAAGTCTTTAAGTCGTCAACCTACAGAGTCTCGGTAGAAACGTAAGGTTAAAGTAGAATCGACTCTAGATTATACAACTAGTATCACACAATAGGTGTGGGGATTAGGTTTCCCAGTTGCTAGAATTTTCCTTTATATAGTCTCCAAATCAGGGTTTGTAATCTAAGTTACATTAGTAACAAAGCATTCAATATTCACCGTTAGATGAAAACCTGATTAGATTCAAGCTAATATCTTTCAACCATAAGATCGAAATTAGCTTGTTATACACAAATGAAATATACATCATTTAGGTTTGAGTAACCCTACCTAAACGTGTACACCTAGTTGGTTCAACAGTAGTTAACCAAATGGTTATCCATATGAGAACTTTCATATCAACCTTATTCATCTTTACCATAACTAGTCCAAATGACTCAAATGAACTAGTTCAAGAGTTTTTCAATTGCTTAGATCTTATAAAAGTATACAAGACACAATTGAAGAAAAATCGGTTTTGATTCACTCGAATCGATTCATGAACATTATATCCACGGTTTGCAAATTACATTCATTAATATATAAATATTTTAGTTCATGAACAAACCAATTTTAGAAAGTAACACACTTAAGTATGCGTACGGGTATGCGTACTTAAATAACCGGATTTCAGTTTGTTTTGGTTTCCAAACTCAGCAGAAATTCACGGACGTGAACTTTTCGCCAGTATGCGTACGGGTACGCATACTTAGGTAACCAGATTAAGTTGGTTTTTATTTCCAAACTCAGCAGAAATTCACGGACGTGAACTTCTGCCAGTATGCGTATGGGTACGCATACTTACCCAATCTCCATCAACCATTTAATACACACAAGTATGCATACATCTGGTTCCCGATTTTGGACTTATACACTAATGCGCGAACTTATTATATTCTTATATCCAAATATGGGTTACATGTTCTAAACTCTTTATTTCAATCATTGAAACATTCTTAGAGGATGTTAAATAGAGGTTATTCACACACTATTCTTCACCAAATCAATTTTCAAGATATTGAAATAATCAACATGACTTTCGTCACTTGTAAAGATGAACTTGGCCAAAGCGAAAGATTACCAACACATATTTCGAGAAATAGATAAGTGAGATAAACTCGTCTTGAAATAACAAATGTGTATAATCGAAGTCTATATAGCAATACGACTTTTGTATCAAGATAGGAGATGGAGTAGATAGACTTTTTAGGGATAGATAAGTTCAAGTCTCCACATACCTTTTTGTCGATGAAGATCCACCAGTTCCTTGAGTAGTTCTTCGTCTTTGCATGATGAACGCCATGGAGTCTAGAGCTCAACTACACTTTCTATACTAGTCCGAGACTTAGCTATAAGTAGACTAGAAATCAAAACTTATAGTTTTGACAGCTAAACTTGACAACAAGCTTGAGATAGCAATGCTTGCGAGTTCGACTGAGCAATGCTCTAACATGATTCCTTATAAATGGATAATGTATCTTTTGAATAGTCAAGAACAAATAAATTAGCAATAAATTAACAAATAAATTAGCTTTCGAAGAATTAATGAATGATAAAAATTACCCAAGAACAACTCAAACTCAAAACATACATTTTAAGAACGCGCGATTGGGTGATACTTGAGCTAATTGGGGGATATAAATTACTTCCCCCAACCAATAGTGTCTGTTGAGGGGTGTATTTGTGGGGGGGGGGGGGGGGGAGAATACTAAAATACCCTTCCCTCAAAATAAAAATCAAAAAACTTAAAATAAAAAAACAAAATCATATCCCATTTCCATCTTCACTTCTTATTAATCTCTTTTAGAATTAGGGCTTTGAAACCTAAATATTTTCCACTCCCTTTCAAATTCTAAATTTTCTCCGGTCCCTTTCAAATTCTCTTCTCCTTCTCTGCCGACTCCTTACTTTGAAAACGATTTTTTTTTACATTCTGAAGTGATGAAGACCATGCCAGAAGTGATGAAGACCATTCCGGAAGTAATGAATACCATGCCGGTATAGATGAAGACCATGCCGGAAGTGATGAAGACCATGCCGGTAGTGATGAAGACCATGCCGGAAGTGATGAAGACCATGCTGGTAGTGATGAAGACCATCTCGGAAATTAATTTTTTCTACATCGCCGGAAGTGATGAAGACCATGCCGTCACTAAATTCCTGCATGCTCGATAGAAATCTATCAATGCCAGTAGTCAAGTGAAAAAAAAATCAATTTTCAGGATACTTTACATCATGTCCCGGCAAAAAAAATTAAGCAACATATTATGCCGTATATTACTTCGGGTTATCGGTATTTAGTTCTTTTTTTCTTTTCCTACACAACCCACTCTTTTCCTTCGTTTAGTTTCTCGACCTATTCTTTTCCGCGTTTTTTTTTTTTTGAGCTTTCCTTGTTCTTGGAATGGTGTGAACGCTAGCTAGAGTAATTCCCTAATCAAGATGAATATATTTAATTAGCTTAGACTGCAGTTGATAGAAAACATATACAGATTGTTACTTAAGCCTCACAACTGAATTTCCATAGCTACTAATTGTTTTAAAATCTGTAGAGTCCGTACGTAAAATCCTCCGTTCATAATACACCGAAAGCAAAATATCGATTTTCGACCAACTTCTCAAACTGATGAGCACCAGTGAGTCCAATAAGTGTGGTTCAAGGTTCATTGACTCTGCTGTGTATGCAATCCAACAAATACCAGCGAATCGTTGTCTATAAGTACCAGTGAATCAACTTCATGTATATGTGAACGTCTCAGCATACTGGAGTAACAAATGTATGGGTGGAAAATGTTGGAAAACGATTAATAAAAAAAAAGGATTTTTAAAGTTTTAATAAAAACTGATAATTTATTGTTTTCTTTTGTGAATGAAACTTATTAGTCCCACATTGTGTAGTTTCCAATTTTTAGTAGTTTAAGAGACTATATAAACCTTTTAGTCCCACATCGGGGAGTTGCTATTCTAAAGTTATTTTTGTCAATTATATAAACAAATTCACTACTTTTAAAAAATCTATGGGAAAGAGGTTGCTCTATATTTAGAGGGACCCCAAAGGGAAAAAATATTTTATATTGTTTTCTATAGTATTCACGATTTTCCTTTATGGTTTTTCGGAGTTGCCAAGCTCAAGTTGAGTATCTACTACATATGCTAGTAGTAGGTGTAGTAGGGTGTTTTATCCTGGAGATATCTGTTCTTGTGAGGGCTATAGCATCACTCTTGAGTGTAGCCGGGCGCTAATGTCTTAAGGTAAACGTGTTGAACACGTGACTCACTCTGTTTTTTCAAAGTTTTTCCTTATTGATGTTGTGGAGATATGGGAAGCTCGCTCGTTTCGTCAAATCCATCACTTCCATTACAAAGGAGCTAAGTATCAATAACTTTTTCTTATTTGATTTTTCTTTGTTTTGATTATTGCACCCAACAATCTTAAGACATTAGAAGTTTGTAATAATCATGGATGTTAATTGTGGAGTGAAAAAATAAAAACGAATTTTTGGTCAGCTGTAGAGTTTCGAATTTATATCTCAACCTATAAGGAATTTCGATGAACCCTTTTGACACAACGTAGTATACATCCTGATAGTTACCCACATAATATTTCATAATTTTTGGAGTTGTAAAAGTATTTTGTTGATATTTTACAAAACAGAAAAACGTTCCTGAAAAATTCCGACAAGCAGAAATTTGATGTTAACTAAAGTAGTTTTTATGGGGTAACCATGAGTTTTTTGATATGGTGATTCAAACGAAGTTTGTAGATCTAGATGTTATCTTCAAAATTTATATTTTATTTTCCGATCCGGAACTAAGGTTTGTGATATGTGGTGTATTAGGGGATTGGGAAATTACCATGTCAGTGGTCAAAGTATATATGTGACATGAAATTGAAAAGGGACATGGCTACCAGGCGCATGTGGATGAACACAAGTCTTCCAAAGCTGGAAAAAGAGAGAACAACAAACACAAACCTAAGCATAGTCTTCATAAGAAAGGTATGTTTCGTAAAATTGAATCTGGCATTAGTTTAATTATGGGTGATTGTTATGTTTGTAAAATTCCTGGACACGCGGCAGTAAATTGTAGACAACATAAAAACCTTAATAAGTATAAAGTTAATGCTAATTTAGTTAAAACAAACGAGAACGAGTTCAGTGGCATGATGTCGGAAGTTATTTTAATAACCAATGTGAGAGACCAGTAGGTGGACTCTGGAGCCACCAAGAATGTTTGTTGAAACAAAGACCTGTTCACCTCCTATCAGAGGATATGGGATGTTGAGAAACTTTATATGAGTAAATCATTTGCGACAGAGGTTGCACAAAAGGGAAAGGTCGAGCAGAAGCTCATATCTATAATGTTCTCATATTGAATGAAGTTTTCATGTTCCGAGCATATGCAAGAATCTTGTATCTTGTTCTGTTGTATATGGTAAAAGAATTAAGATATTAATTAAATCTTTAAAACTTGTTGTAACTAAGGGCAGTGATTATTTAGGCAACAGTTATAGGACTTTGGGTCTATATAAGCTTAAAGGAAAATCTGATGAAGTGAACATAGTTGATTCTCGTGCTTTCTTTTGTGTGTCTTTGAATGTTTTGCATAGACTTGGAACCGTCAAATTATAAGTCAATGCATAAACTTCCTAGCATAGGCTGCATACCCAAATTTAGTTTGATTTTGAACACAAAAGTGAAATCAATATGTTATAAAACCTTTTAACAAAAAAGTTCAGAGTAATTCTATGCCCTTAGAATTAATTCAGTTAGGCCTAGTTGAAATGAGTTCAACCCAAACTAAGGTGGTAAAGGTGGTTTGTAACTTTCATAGATGATTGTACAAGGTACTCTCTTGTATACTTGCTTAGGGGTAAGGATGATTCCTTCTAAGCCTTGAGAGTATAAACTTGAAATTGAAATCGAAGTATATGTTACCACTAAATTGGTTAGGTCTAAACATGATGGAAAGTATGAAATTCATATAGGAGAACTTTACTTGTTAAATGGAATTATTCATGAGATCGCACCTCCTTATTCACCATAGTCAAATGGTATAGTTGAACGTAAGAACAGAACTATTAAGGAGATGATTTATGCAATGTTGTTTAAAGGATAACCGCAAACTTATGGGTGGAGGTCGTTCTCTAATTTTGTTATATCCTGAATAGAGTAACCTTTAAAGGATCAGATAAAAATCCATATGATTATGGAAAGATAGACAACCTTTTTATGCATACGTCAAAGTGTGGGGGTGTTTAGATAAGGTTTCTTGAGTACCCTACATCATATATATTTTTGGTTGTGTGTTCTGATTTTTCAGACATTGGTGTGAATATTTTTATGGAGTCTAGGGATGTTTTTTGAACATGTTTATTTTGAAACCTGTCTTTTCTTAGGGACGTGTTGTTGATCCCCTAGATGTTTTTCAAATAGTCAGAAATTATCTTAAAGGAAAATGAAATTAAGGTTGAGCCTAACATGCCTAGATTAATCTGAGCTCCAGACTTGTAAAGAAGCCTTGACATCTACTGAAACCCCATTCTGGTAAGAAGCTTCATTTAGTGAAATGGGCTCAGTCAGTCGGAACCAGACTTGGGAGCTTGTTAGTTTACCTCCAGGGATTAAGACCATGGGATGTAAATGAGTCTTTAAGAGGAAACATTAGGTAGATGGAACTTTATAAAAATATTAGGCTAAGTTGGTAGCTAAAGGCTATAAACTAAAAGAAGGTGTAGATTTCCTTGATTCTTATTCACTTGTGACGAGAATTACTTCTCTTGAGATGCTAATTGATATTGCTGCCATAAACAACTTGGAGATACATCAGATGGATGTTAAGATATCTTTTATAAAACTGTGAATTAGATAAAGAAATTTACATTGACCAACCTGAGTACTTTGTAGTGAAAGGTTATGAAGACAAAGTTTGTAAGTTGAACAAATATTTGTATGATTCTAAATAAGCACGTAAATAGTGACATGGAAAATTTGATCATGTAATAATGTGTAATGGATTGAAGTTAATGAATCTGACAAGTATATTTACAAGTAACTTGTTAAGGATGCATGTGTGATTGTATGCTTGTATGTTGATGATATGCTTATACTTGATACAAACATTGATGTGATTACTTCCACTAAAACATGCACTAAATGAGAACTTTGACTTGGAAGACTTAGGCCCTTTTGATGTAATCTTAGGGATGAGGATTAGAAGATAATCAAACATTTATAGTCTTAGTCATTCTCATTATGTTGAATTATGCTTAAGAGATACAATCATTCTGATTGCAAGCCTGCTTGTACTCCGTACGATTCTTCTTGTAGACTCAATAAAAATAAGGGTAGTGGATCGTATTTTAACTTGAATATTCAAAAGTTATAGGATGTCTAATGAATTTTATGAACTGTAAGAGTCCAGACATTTCCTATATTGTGAATAAGTTAAGTAGATATAATTGTAGTCCAGAGCAAGAGTAATCAGATGCACTGAGTAGAGTATTATGGTACCTAAAATACTCTATTACCTTTTATTTGATTTATGAAAGGTATCTTGCTTTCCTTGAGGGACTTTATGATGCAAACTGGATAGTTGACTCAGAGGAGTCTAAGTCTACGAGTGGATATGGTTTCACTCTAGCATGAGGGTTTGTTTTTGGAAGATTTCCAAACAAATATATACTGCTCAATTCATTATGGAATCTGAGATTATTTCGTTAGATAAAGCACGAGAGGGGGCCGAGTGCCTAAGATGCTTTTTAGAAGACATTCCTCTTTGGTATAGGCATGTGCCAGCTATATCTATACATTGTGTTAGCCAATCTATAATAGCTAAAGCTAAAAATAACTAATCTCAATCGGTGTTATGTAGGATTAGAATATCGGAGCAAGATTATTCTTGCGACATTTTTACTAAAGACATTGGCGAGCATCGCAAAACAGATTAGAAGAATGACGCAACAAATAAAAATAACAGAAACATGAAGAAAGCATGGAGAAAGCATGGAGACCTTGTGAAGCTTGTAATGCCTGCGACGGTTAAAATTTACATTATTGCGAGAGTATCGCAAGGTTAAATCCGAAATTAAGGGATAGCTTAGCTGTCTATGAGCTGTCATCCATTATGTAATACCCTATATATATGGGATGAGTGAACTTGAGAGGGAGAGATAATTTTTGGAGTGCTAAGAAAGTTTTTAGGAGAGAGAAAATTCTAAACAAAGTGATTGTATTTTAATTTCCTTCTTCCTTTGTAATTCTCTAAGTGCCAATTAATGAAAACTATTGTTCCTGATTAAGTGTTCATGGATTGAATGTGCAAATTCTTGTGAGGGGTGTAGTGTGGGATTTCCTGCTACTACATTTTAGTGCCCGAAACAGGGAGAATCAAATTAAGAGATCTATAGTTGTAATTGGGAAAAAATTGAAAAAATTGTTAAGGTTGAAGAAATGGCTAGAAGAAGAAATGAATCAGAGCAACCAACAATTATTAGGAGAAGTGGAAGACTTGCTGGAAGAGAGATAAATGAATTGGGAGAATCCTATAGGACAAGAACGAGAATATGAAGAACAAGAAATAATGGATAAAATCAAATTCAACAGCCAAATCAGCAAACACCGGTACAAAATAGAACAGTGGACTATGATAGAGTAAGTGTACATACATGGCGATCTGATTCAATGGAAGAAATAGGAGAAGATCAACAATTGAACAGTGAAAGACGCGGGGAAAGAGATCAAGAAGCAGTTGGAGGGTTAATTCGTGGAAATGAAGAGAATGAGGCACTAGAAGCATTACGACATAGAATACATGAAGAAAGAAGATTAGAAGCAGAAGAACATGCGAATTTAGCAAGGAAAAATCATGAACTGAGAATGGAGAATATGAGGTTGCAGAATAGAAGATCAAGAAGTACGAGATCAAACTCAAGATCTACTAGAAGAGAAACGAGGCAAAATTCTCCTATAGTGAATGATGTTGATATTCAAGAAGAAGAGCGAGATCCAAATGAGGAATATCATGGAGAAAGAGAAGTAATTGATGATCGTTATATTCCGAATAGAGAAATTCACAATAATAATGGAAATCAAGGTAATAGAGGATGTCAGGAAGAAAACAATCAAAATGGCGAAGAAAATCGAGAAGAAGGTAGAAGAATATTACATGAGCGAGAAATTCAAAGAAACCGAAGAATAATTAAAGATGAAATTGAGAGACATTATTCTGAACAAGCATGCCTAGCATGCGAAAGAGAAAGATTGAGAGCACAAGGGGAAGAACAAGAATTTCAAGAAGCAATACGGCAGAATAATCATGATAATCAAGAAAGGAGACGTACACAAAATCGCCATAATGGAAATATTAATGAGGAATATGATAGAATACAAAGGAGAATATAAAGACAACGAAGAGAAATAAAGAAAATCGCAGAGAAGAAAATAAACATCATAATCAGTTGCGAATTCAAGAAGGAGGTAGAGAAGAAAATCGCAAAAGAAGGCAGAATGAAGATACAAAAGAAGATGCACAAAATCTCGCAAGGCAAGAAAGACATGAACGAGGAGAAGAGAAACTGCACTAAAAAGACCAATGGAGAAAAATTCAGCTGAGAATGAACAAATATTAAGGGAGTTAGCAGAAATGAGAGAGATGTTAAATAAAAGAAGAGAATGAGGCAAAAGGCAAATAGATGAAGCTATAGAAGAAGCTGCGAAAACTCTATTCACTCGAGAAGTATAATTGGGAGGAATACCCCCGAAATGCAATCTACCTGCGTTAACTAGCATTTTTGATGGGACAACATATTAAAGCTTATGTGAGGCGTATGCTACATTGGGAAAATCATGATGCAGTATTGTGCAAGTATTTTGCATCCAGCTTAACTGGCGAAGCTCTAAAATGGTTTGAAGGCCTACCAAAGAACACTATAACTTGTTTTAATCACTTGCAGACCACATTCTTGGGGGCATATATAAGTAACAACTCCTCGCGGCCTGTTATTGAAGATGTATTTGGGTTAAAGCAAAGAATTGGCGAGAGTTTGAAGCATTTAACCATAAGATGGAAGACAATGTGCAGTGAAATGGCTGGAAGAGTAGATGAGAGATACCTCATTTTGTCTTTCATTAATGCTATGTTCGCAACCAATCTGTTATATATACAAATTTTTAGAATCAATAATACAATCACTATGACAGAATTGCGAGAATTGCAAGAAGAATATATTGCATTGGAGGAGAAACAAAATGAGATGGAGTCATATCCTATTGCAAACATCAGTTCAGTTGCAGCGAATGCAAGTTTACTTCACAAGCTGATAAATACAGTAGCGAGCACCTCGCAGGTAAAACATGGATGATGGTCAACAAAAATTAGTGGCTATGGGGAGTCGAGATCAGGAAGAGCTTGAAATAGAGAGAAACTTTTATCGTGGGGGAAATAATAAAATTCAGAGACTTGATCAACCACAAGAGACTTATGGTGGACAGAGACAAAGCTATCAAAGAGGTCAGGGAAATCATAAAATGATATGGGAAGGAATTAAAATGCCACCTTTGAATGCAAGTGTAGAAAAAATTTGGGAAGCTATAATCTTAATGGAAAATATACAAGCACCTTGCAACATGGGAAAAGAACCACACCCAAATAACCGAAGTCAAGAATTTTGCTCTTATCATCACTTTCATGGTCACTCAACAAATGAAAGCAGAAATATAAATAAGATCATTTTAAGGATGATAGATCAAGGAAGATTAAACCATTTTATATTGGGGCACCCACAATCTCATCCATTACCACCTCCACCAGACATTTGCAGAGTCAATACAACAAAAGGGGGAGAAACATTTGTGATAGAGGTGGGAGCAAAGCCAAAAAATTTGTTCTGTAATTCCATCATACATTCATTCAAGACTATCGAAGACTTCCATGATAATGTCTTAAGCCGAGTTTTTGCGAGAGATACTAATGGGAAAAAAATCATGAACATTGCGAAGGCCTCGCCGCTTAAAGAATGGCAAAAGCAGACTATTTCTTTCACTGCACAAGAAGTAACTGAGCCTGGAGAAATGCATGATCAACCATTGGTTGTGACTTGTGAGACTAGAGATAAATCCAAAACAAAAAGAAGATGAAGATGAAGATGAAGATAAAGCCGAAGATAATGAAAATGAAGATTCATGGGCAATTAATAGAGTGTTGATTGATACAGGTAGTTCTGTGGATATTTTATTTTATCACACTTATAAGACCATGGGAGGGAGAGATGAGGATTTAATACCCTCAACGTACAAGATATATGGTTTCAATGTTACCGCCAATAAGCCAAAGGGAGAGATCACAATGAGGATCCCATTAAAAGGAATAACATTTAAAGCCTTATTCTGTGTAGTAGATGTGGAATCACCTATAACGCCTTAATTAGCAGACCATGGTTGCATAGGATTTTAGGTGTGGTATCGACCTACCATCAGTGCATTAAGTTTCCACATCCAAATGGTGTTGGAATCATAAAAGGAGATTGGAGTGAAAGCTGAAAGTGTTATGAGATTGATGTAAAATCTTGCGAAGAGAGAGCTACGAAGAATAGCACTTGGAAGAACAACATCAAGCAAAGACAAATATGTGACAGGTTAATGGTGGATGCCATAGAGCTGCGAGAAGAAGAAAGTCTGCGAAAGAGTAAGCATAACATCTAGAAAGTCGCAGAAAAATGAACATGAACATAGCAAAGGTAAAAGATTTCAAACTTTGATATTAGAGTGGTATTGAATGATATGTACAAATTATATGATTCACAGATTATTGCTTAATGAAAAATGTGAGATTGTGGAATTACAATAACACTGAAACAAATAAGAATATGTGAAAATATCATAAGAAACGTGAATAATATCTCGCAGAATGGGACGAACCTTTATGGAGTACACTTAGTTCGCGAATAAAATTTCGCAAGAGGCAAATGTAAGACCTAAAGTACGTCATCTAAGGGGGTATCTGGTTGCATGGCTCAAGGATAAGGTTATACTGCTACCGGAACTTGAGTCATGGAGATATGGGGATTAAGAAAGCATATCTGGGAGAGGTACCTTGGATTTCCAACTATATATATAAGGTTATACCCTGGTTGGACAACTGAGGATCTCTTCTAAGGAGTGCAGAGTATGATCAAGGCGCCGCGGTACACGGTTGAGCCAAGAGTTCCTGGGGAGGATGAACCTACCCTGGCCATTCTTGGCAAGTCTTGACTATGATGCACTCGGCCTGAAGAAAACCCCACTTAGGGTGCAGTCTCATAACTATAAGCCATATATGCAAAAAGGATAAGAGGCTGCGAAAACAACTGGTTGTTGGTAAATTCAGATGGGAAGAGCTAGTATTTTATGGCCGATGTACGCCTCCTTGAAGGGGCAACTAGGGGGGAGATAAGGGCGGAACCCTCCTTTAGGGAGATGATAAGTGTCTTGAGACGCAAATATCATGAGGCTTAATTTTTGCAAGAAAATTTAGGCTTGTCGTATTTGTGCAACAAATATCATAAGAGGCAAAAAGCCAAGAGAAAAGATAAGATGAGATCAATGGGTCATTGCATGAAAATGTAAAGACGTCCTACAATTTCATCGCAAGACGACACTGTCATGGGGATTTGTTTTCGCAAGAAACTTTAGACCTATCATATTGTCGCAGCAAAAGAATGCAAAAATATAAGGCAAGATCAATGGGTTTTTGCATGAAAGTGCAAAAAAGTCCTACGATTTTGTCGCAAAAGAAAGAGTGGCTAAATAAGACCTTTATTTAGGAAGGAAAAATAAGACCACATAAGAATATGAGTAAAAAATTACGAGATTGAGCAATATTCACTTTACAAATTGCTTAATATATCATTTGGATACAAAAAATAGAGGCAAATATGGGAATATATAATTAGTTTTTATCATGAGAAAGTATTTTTTGACTCCGCGTGATAGATTTACGCAGATTTATACATAGATTGAAAAGGTTAATTATATATTGATTGATTATATCGCAAGAAAGAATTGTTTCACTAACACATGCAGGAAAGAAGAGAAATTCGCAACAAAAATATAGGAAGATTAAAGAACGAATGTACAATTTTTACAAGTTTTATATTCAGCGAAGCAGAATTATTTCTTGGTTGATTCATCTTCTTCTTCATTAGATTTTTCTGTATTATCAGAACCTTCATCTTCAGATTCTTCTTCATCTTCATCAGCTTCACTATCAGAAATCACTAAAGAAGGAACATTCTCCGAGACTTTTTCTTCAATGCAAGGGTAATTAGAGAGAGGAATGTCGTGATTATTGCAGATCGATCTGATAGTATCGTTGCGATAAGTAAGGGCATCATTCTTAAAATTGGCGATAGTTCTCTTCAACCGATACTTCAACCTTGAGCAATTATCATTGCTAGAAGAGAGGGTGTTTGCGATAGATCTCTTGTCAGTTTCTAATTCTTTAATTCTTTGACGAAGTCTCTTTTCAGAATCTGTGAGCATATGAAAATAAATTAGTAACTTGATGAATTTTTTTGAAAGACAAAGAGTTAGTAGGAAATAATAGTTGACAACCTTCTCTTTCAGAAAGCAAATCTTTAATCAAGGTTGTTTGGTCAGCGTGAAGACTAACATTTACACCTAGATTACTTCTGGCATCGTCTAAAACTTTCGCAGCCCAAGCAAATTCATTATCATTATCTATAAGAAGACGAGAGCGAACTTAGACTTCTCTCTCAACAAGAGATCTATTCTCGCAGATAATCCGATCTCTCACAATTTGAGTTTTGAGAAGAGTTTTGTGGAATTCCGCTAAAGATTGAACACCATGTTTAGTAATACGATCCTTTTCATCAATAATCTTACTATATTTGGATCTAGATTTATCAATCTCCACTTTGAAATTGACATAAAAATGCTTATACTTATTGGCTAGCCCTAAACTGGATCTGTTTTCAATCTCTAAAATATGAAATTTTGATCTAAGTTCATCTATGGAGAGGGAAGTAATCCGGTCATTAGAAAAACTATTCAAAGATTTATTCAAACGTTCAAGAAGGGTATCATCATCTATAGAATTGGGAAAAGAACGAAGGGTCGCAGCCTCATTAGATAAACCATAAATGTCTTCAAGAGTGATTGATCAAATGAGATGAAGTAGAAGAATCAGAGAACAGAAGAAAAAGGGAAAAATTTTATACCATAAAGTTGATCATTCGCAGCTTGAAGATTAGCAATCTTATCTTGCGAAGAAGAGATTTCAACTCCTAATCGCTTGTTTTCCTCGCGAAGCTTGGTAGATTTAGATTTTAACTTCTCACGAAGGTTGGCAGATTCAGATTGTAGAATTTCATTTTCCTTGCGAAGATCAGCATTTTTCTTTAAGAGAGCTGATCGTCTCTTATCCAAATCTGAAGAAACTGCGAAAGCAGCTCTACCAACCTATACCAGGATTATACTCAAAATTAATTATTACATGTACATATATATAGTTAAAAATTTCAAAACCAAGAAGAATCAAGGAAATAAGAACATACCAGAGTACCAAGATAGTTTAAGAGGCTGGGAGATACTGATCTAGAAACTCCGCGAAGTGAGTCATTGTTGGTTAGTAGTGGAGCATCGCATATGCTTGCGAGAGCTTGGTAAGGATTAGTAGGAGCATCACTATCATCTCCAACTCCATGCAAAGAATATGAGAATATACTAGATAGCAGAGCCATAAGAAGACTCAGATTTAGAAATTTATTTGCGGAATAAATGTCATCATTACCATCATCATCATTATCACCAGTTTCATCCTCAGTAGAACTTTCACCATAAAAAGAATTTGAAGGAGAGGGAGAACAAGTCTTTCTTTTCTTTGAAGGAGGACCAGCAGATTTCCCCTTGCGACTAACACCTTTACTATATTTATCCTTGCGAGGAGAACTTTTACCTTTGCTAGTGGTCTTCACAACTTCAATAAGTTCTATCTCGATGATAACCTACACCAGAAATGAAGGTAAGAAACAGAGAGAATGGAAGTAACAATATGTTATTAAAAATTCTGAAGGAAGATTCCTTACCTCATCCGTGATAGAACGAAGAGAAGATAAAATGTTGGGTTTCCCAGTACTGCTATAATTCTTCTTTAATCACTCAATCTGATAATTTTGTAAACATGTGAAGACATAAAAATAATCAGCAAAAAGAGATAAAGAGTACACAAGATAATAATTCAAGAAGAGTTCAAGAATATACCTCCAAATCTCTATCAGGCCAATAGAATTCCCAAGGGTTATAATCTGCGAGGTTCGCAGGTAGAGAAAGAGTGCCAGAAATATATGGACCTTCTAGGATTAAGGGAAAAATATGCCATCTATCATCATTAGAGTGGCGTGGGCATGAATTATTACCAGGGTGCCAGTCAATGTCTTGCATCAAGATCTTGTCAGCAACAATATTGCTTTTCTTGTTTAAACAAACTCCCCAACAAGTACTATCTTTTTTCATGGAAATTATCTCATAATTCGAAAAAACGTTATCCACGGTATACTTCGTAGGAACAATCGCAACATCTTTGAACTTAGGATTTTTGACGTCATCAGAGTAAAGAGATTTTTTACCTGTACCGCGAGTGGCAAACCCAAGCATTAGACGAATGCAATCACCACTTATTTGATATGCAGCTCGTGAGAATTTCTCAAGAGAAAGTATCTGGTAAAATAAGGGAAGCTCCGGATCATATAGAGGAATGGGAAGGCCAGCGAGAAGTTGACCCATCGATACTATGATCTTATTTTGATAGGATTGATGATCAGAAAATAACCTTGCAGTGAGTTCAGATTTAGGGCCTTGACCCTGGATAGTGGATAAAGTAAAACCCTTGTCTTGAAGTTCCTTCTTAACTTTCTTAAAGGCAATCTCATTTTTGAGACCAGCTGGAGCCATATATAAAGAATAAGGATGAAGGTTGGAAGAAAGAAAAGATTGAAGAATTACAGTAGCAGAAGCGCAAGTTATGGAGGGATAGTAAAATTGCAGAGAGATTGGGAAGAATATAAAAAGAAGAAGAGAAAGGAATGAAAGGGATATTTATAGAGAGGGAAAGTTCTCAAAAAGATAAAAGCAATTAATGCGAAGAGACACGTAAATGGTTGAAAGATTACGGTTGAAGGAGACGTGTCAAGAATTGGATGGAAGAAGAGATACGTATGATATATTCTGCGAAAGGTATAAAAATATATGTCAGGAGTATTCTTTATAATCTCGCAAATATGTCAGAATTTGCAAAAGGTTCGCAGAAATAACTACAACATCGCAGAATATATAAGAGATTCGCAGAGTGTGGATATTTTTCAAAGTTAAATACATCCTAGAAGGATTATATTACCCTGAGGCAGAGGCAAGATAAGGATGAAGAAATCACTAACTCACTTTCTCAAAGATTCTAATCTCATAAGATAAAAAATAGAGGCTAGTATGGATCATTAAGAAAACATCGTATATTCTTTATCTTATCGGCAAGAATCATTTCTAAAGTGGACAAGTTAGAGTGATAATTTCGAAAGAGTAGAGGCAATATTCTATAACTTCGCAAAAGAATAGAGGCAAGTACGTAATTTTTAAGTCTAATATTCTTTCACTCGTTCCTTCAATACTTACAGCAAGGAAGATTTTTCCTTAAAAACGCTCTTAAGCAATATTCAAGGAAAAAGAGGCAAGATGTAGGATCAGAATATCGCAACAAGATTATTCTTGCGACGTTTTTACTAAAGACATTGGCGAGCATCGCAAAATAGATTAGAAGAATGACGCAATAAATAACATTAACAGAAACATGAAGAAAGCATGGAGACCTTGCGAAGCTTGTAATGCATGCGGCGGTTAAAATTTACATTATTGCGAGAGTATCACAAGGTTAAATCCGAAATTAAGGGATAGCTTAGCTGTCTATGAGCTGTCATCCATTATGGAATACCCTATATATAGGGGATGAGTGAACTTGAGAGGGGGAGATAATTTTTGGAGTGCTAAGAAAGTTTTTAGGAGAGAGAAAATTCTAAACAGAGTGATTGTATTTTAATTTCCTTCTTCCTTTGTAATTCTCTAAGTGCCAACTAATGAAAATTGTTGTTCCTGATTAAGTGTTCATGGATTGAATGTGCAAATTCTTGTGAGGGGTGTAGTGTGGGATTTCCTGCTACTACACGTTATTTCCATTGATTGGATAAAGTCCAAGGAGAATATCGCGCAACCTTTGACGAAAGGTTTATCCAAAGAGATAGTTAGAAATGCATCGAGGGGGATGGGGCTTAAGCTCACAAACTAAACTTGCCATGAAGTATACTCAACCTTGCTGACTGGATATCCCAAGATCAAGGTTTCGAATGAGACAACTAATTTTTGGTTGGCAAAGGTAAACACTATTAGAGAATTTCATTCTCTTTCCCTTCCCTATGGTGTAGACGTGATAGTGTGACTGCATGTGAAGGATGACTTTTAAAAAGTCTTAATGAGTTATATAGTTTCAATTTAAGATTGAAGTTGGGTGTAGCAGTAACAATATTTATGGAAACTCACCTATCTGAATGAGTAAGTACGGCCTCTTCCTATGAGAATATGAGCTTTGATTCTCTAGAGCATTCTGAGAAACAGGATATGTCCAGGGCCAAATTGGACAAAACGACATGATCTTGGGAGCAACCTTGGAGATATCATCCGTAGTTGTTATCGCGAATTACATCAAACGCTAATAGTTCCAGACATAGTTCACTGTCTCTAGCAAGTAATTCCGGTAATATCTCACTAAGCAAAGGTTCAAGACTTCATGGACACCTCTGCCTAAAATGGTATTTCCTGCACTTTTTATGTGATTTTCGTTTTGATGGTTTTGGTATTAATGGAACTTAGGACCTAAGGGTCACTAAGGGTTCACTAGTTCATGCTTTTTCATTTTGGCGAAAGGAACCTTTAGTCTCACTTGTGAGGAACTAAAGATGAAATATCTCTATACTATATGATTTTTGCAATCCATAGTATGACCCTGGGGTCAACACATTGTTGTGTGAGGGAGATGACGTTGAAATGGCTAGTATGACTTCAAAATGCACGATCTGTCTGCCTGTTCAGTCAGTTCGGGTCGTGAGATTGGGTTATTGATTTACCAAGATCTATATGTGTTTTCGTGTTTTATTGAGTTTTAATTCATGTGGGGGATTGTTGGAAAACGATTAATAAAAAAATAATTCTTAAAGTTTTAATAAAAACTTATAATTTATTGTTTTCTTTTGTGAATGAAACTTATTAGTCCCACATTGTGGAGTTTCCAATTTTTAGTAGTTTAAGAGACTATATAAACCTTTTAATCCCACATCGGGGAGTTGCTCTTCATAAGTTGTTTTTGTCAATTATATAAAAAAATTCACTCTTTTTGTAAAATCTATGGGAAAGGGGTTGCTCTATATTTAGAGGGACTCCCAAGTGAAAAAATATTTTATATTATTTTCTCAAGCATTCACGATTTTCCTTTGGGGAAATTAGGCTAAGGCCCAACCCATGGATAACCCATAATATGAGGCCCCTAGTTAAAAGAAGTTTAAATCTAGGCCCCGGGTTATTAAAAGACAATCATACCCTTTTGTATATTTTCAAGCCCCAAATAAAATAAAATTTAAATTTAAGCACAAAATATTAAAATATAGCAAACATGATGTCACAGCCATCTTTAACGACCTCCACCACCACGAACCACCACCTCCGACGACCTCCGCCACCAACCACCACCACTCCGACGACTGCCACCACCAACCACCACCACCAACAACAAACACCAGCGCCTCCGACGACCACTACCTCCGACTTCCGCCAACCACCTCCGCCGGTGACCACCATCAGCAACAAAAACCACCACCGCCGGAAACCACCACCGCTGACCACCATCGACCACCAATAATATATGGATGTGTAATCTCAAGTTACATATTCAACGAGCATGTGTATCCAGAAGTTACACATGGGTATGGCATGAAAGAGTTACACATGTGTAAGCAGAAGTTACACATGCATATAAAATGTGTATCCAAAGGTTACACATCCATATGGCATGTGTAATGAGAAGTTACACATAAAAAAAAATAGACATAAAAAAGTAAACATAAAAAAAAATACATGTATTACACTTTAAGATTTATTTACAATAATTTCTTAGCATGTGTAACTAAAAGTTACACACGCATCTGTCTAGTGTAACTGGGAGTTATATATGCATCTATCTATTGTAATTAAAATTTACACAACACTATGCACACTTTCAACAACATTTATCCTACAGCTACCACCATGGCTCATTTCACCATTCTCTACCAGCATCAATTCCTGACAAATCCAGTACAATAGCAACATAGATTGGCTACTCTGCACTTGTTTATCCTAACATGCATCTAGCATGCAATATTGAGTTCGTATACTTAGGCCATAACTTACCACATATCAGTTCCATCGTAACCCATGTCATGCAACTGCAACCAACACCAACTGAGTACAAATCTCAGCACCAACCGGCTTCATTTCCTCTATTCCATTACCACTGTCTTAACTGCAGTTGCACCAGTACATGTAATGTTAACTCCTAACATACATCTACCTGAGCATCATTAGCTCAAACCATTATGATTCTTCAACCAGTGCATACCTGAGCTATATGATAGTAATAACAGTACTCATTCATTACAAACCAATGCCAAATCTTCATCTGTACAACTTGCACACTCCTACATCTCTTTGTGAACTTTCATACTCTGAAATCAACACCTCCATATCCTGTTCAGTACCAGTTCATTACAAAAGATCAGCATATCTTCCACTACAAATTTCATCAAATCATAGCATATGTATAATCAGCTAACTAAACACTCATAAAAAAGCATGTATAATCATCTAGTACACATAAAAATGCATGTGTAATTTGGAGTTACACATGCATATAAAATGTGTAATTTGGAGTTACACATGCATATAAAATGTGTAATCAACAGTTATCTGCAACCTAAAGAATAACAAACAAACATATTTTATGAGATTAAAACAAAGACATACAAAACAATGCATGATCACTTTCAAATGCATGTGACTAGTATAATTAGGAGTTACCCATACATATAAGGTTAAATGTACTTAGATTCAGAGATACAAAAAATAATTTTGTTATTCATTTCTAGCATGTGTAACTAGGACTTACACATGGACATGGGTAGTGCAACTGAGAGTTATACATGCTTGTTGTATCTGTCATTAAGAGTTACACATGCATAGTGGCATGTGTAACCAGTAGTTACACATATATAGTGGCATGTAAACTTGAAATCTCTGTGTACATATAAAGCAAAAACACTAAAGAAATGATATTTCATCAATTACCAAGTCATTACTCAAACAAAATTTGGTTATAATGGAATCCCCTGATTGTTCATTCCAAAATACCATTACAGCCATAATCTGAAAAACAAGCCAACACCTAACTTTGCTAAAATGTTCTCAACTGGTATAACATAGTTATGTAGCAAAAAGTTCTAGTCAACGATATAAGAGGGACAAGTACCTTAATCTGAATCTGTAAGTACTTGACATAGTCAACGATATCATCATGAGCGAAGGATCATCACTGATCACCTTGAGAGTAGCCAACATCCTTATCCATCCAGGCATAAACTGCTAAAGTGTCCTGTCAGTGAAGCTAATGAATCCAACTGTAACCAACTTCCTAATGTGTTTCCCTGCACAAAAAAACACAAAACTAGTATATTAGCATACGAATTTCAATTAGATCAGTAGGTATGCCTCCAAGAACTGCGTGTGCATATGCATATCCCATCAAATTAGCATGTGTAACTATAAGTTACACATCCATTTAGCATGTGTAACTAGTATTTACACATTTAATTAAGTTTCTTAAAGTGAATGACAAAAAAACTTACATAAACACTTAAGCAAACAAAAAATTTAAGCAGAAAAAGGTGGGGAAGATAAAACAAGAGCAATAATTGATCCCAGATTCTCAGCACAATAAATCATACATGTCAGAGCTAAAATAAAGTTTTAAAATAAAGACAGGTTATCTGATATTACTAGCAAATAAACTGCTTTACTAATTTGTAGGAACTAAGTGAATAAACTACAATTAAAAAATCAGTTGCAATAAGAACTTAAATAGATGTGTAATACGACTTGTGTAACCGGAAGTTACACATGCATATGGAATGTGTAATTGGAAGTTACACATCCAATTAGATTGTGTAACTAGCAGTTACACATTCAATTAGTATATCCTCATACATATACTGAGGATCACCACCACCAACAACAACATATGGCATGATTCAGACTAATAAAAGAGTAGTATCTTGCTTCACTAATGCTAAATAAACTAGGGATACTCAAAAACCAAACCATGTATAATTCAAAATTCACAAATCTCAAAATGTTAACGGCAAGGTCCACATTAACTAAAAGGTATAATCAAAACTTTAACTGCAAGGTCTACTCATTGAATGATAAAAAAAAGCATGTGTAATCAGCTGGTACACATAAAAAATGCATGTGTAATCAAAAGTTACACATGCATCGGACTTGTGTACCTAGGAGTTACACATGCATCTTACTATACATATGACTTCTGTACTCACCAAAATATAGGTGATGCTGCCTTTGCTCAAGCTGCAAATTATAAATTTGCCGTTTCATATTATCCGTTCTCAAGGCACCTCTCTGATCAGGTCTGATCCTCGATTATGTCGGTGGAAACTTTTCCTACACAAATGGAGTAAGTTGTATATCAAAAACCACCAGTACAAATAACTAAATCGAATGGATATAACACAAAAAACATATCGCCAGTTTTGTGGATATCAAACCTTTAATCCAGGAAAGAGTTCATTGAGTGTAATAGTAAAGCCGTCAAGTTATATGGCAGTGGGAATTTTGGTAGCTTACTTTGCTTCCAAAGCATCCGTGAATAAGGAAGCGACTATGAACCTTTTCCCTTCCCTGAACAGTCTCCAAGTACATAATGCATGATGCCATCCTATTTACCAAAAACTGTTTCTATTGTTTGATAGCCCGATCTTGAACCATGCCTTGTACCTAAAAGATATCAGTACATATGCATCATTTATAAATTCTCACCGAATGATTCATGCACACTTTATTTGCTATTACTCCAGTAATGAAAAATGATTGTAACCAACCTGATGAGGATTTCGGTCTGTTGAATTGCTTTGAATTTCAGCTTTCATGAATACTCATGATTTCCTTCTCTACATAGTCATCGGCAGTCATGGACGACATAGTTATTCATCACCTCCATTTATTTATCCACCACTCGTATTACATCCAGCTCGATTGCCACCACCAACATCACCAACTGCTCAAAATCCATCAAACAATATATAAGTAAAACACGAAACTTATATCATATCCAATTAGCATGTGTATCTATAATTTACACATCTAATTAGCATGTGTAACTAGTATCTACACATATATTTAGCTTGTGTGAAGTTACACATATAATTAGCATGTGTAACTAGTAGCTACACATCCATTAAAGTATCAATGTTATTAGCACTCATGTATAGTAAAAGTTCCGCACCAAAATTGAGTTAGTCAGTGAAGATGAGGAGAAGACAACGACAAATCCTTAGTGGTTAACCAAGCGGCCCAGGTTCACGGGGATTGACTGACTATTAAGTTCAATTATGTTCTAGAAATTGATAATCTAATTCTAATCCAATTATGTTATGTGATTTACAGGAGAAATAAACACTGAATTATAGTTCAAATTTTATACCACACTAAGTTGTAAATTTTGTCAAACAAATCTGATATAGTACTAACATGCAAAGCCTAAAAACAAATCTAGCATAAATTAGTATCGTTGTGTCCATAACTCCTAGATCCACTGTATATGTCTGCATCAGTACAATCCTTAATTACAAATCTTATCCTAAATCACAACATTATATATTCAGCTAAGCAAGACATACCGCTTGTAATTTGAAGCTCCGAACTGAAATAATGCCACCATTAATCGAAATTTCACCTTCTTGTAATTGAAATACATAAAATCCATCAATATATTTCATATCCCCCATATAATTTCTTGTCAACCTTACTTCATTTTTCATCTATATCTGATCATCAATCAACATTCTAAAAAAAAACAGTAAAATAAAAACAATTTACTAGATACCACAAGAATAACCAGCAAAAAGGAACTGACAAATTCATTTCCAACTGCATACTTTCGTCATGATTAGGTTTAGATAAAAATTCTATTGATAAGTGTCTAAAACACCTTGATATTTATCTATAGTTTATGCTTTCTTTGCGAGTTTTCATGTAAAATATGTATCTTATGTTTGTTTTTGAGTATTTAGGTACTTTGGATCCATTTGGAACAAAGGAAGAAGAAACAGCGCGAAAGTCTCATCTCAAGTGCAAATGTTGTTGGAGGCGGACTATTTCTCATTTGTGCTTTTATTTCTTCATTTCAGTCTGAAAAGTATGTCGGCTTTAGTGATGCAAATTCTGTCTGAAAAGCATGACAACTTTAGTGATGAAAAGACATTGAAGGGAAGAAGTGAACTTGAGAAGTAAAAGATGGCTATTGTTGGTGGAAGAATGCGAGAAGAGCAAAAGCGTCATTCACAGGTGAGCGATGTTTGGAATTCCAGCTAAGGTTATGCAGCGAAGGAGCGGGAGAATGAACTTTCAGTTGCTCAGAATTGACGGTTGAGTCGAACAGGAATTAGGCTGTTGGTTCTATGTAACCGACAAGCCATATATGGAATGGTTAGCCCTTAACCGGTGGTGCAGGGTACCAATATCAACTTTAGTCATTACCGAGACCTAAAATTGAGAGAAAATTATTTCTCTAATCATTCATTTCTCCTTCTCTGTCTGTGTGTATGGCGGCACCTAAAACTCAAAGAAAGGAAATAGAGATTTAGATTGATGGAGAAATTGAAGAAATTATCTGCTGGTGCTGGTAATGCTATAAGACGATGGGGGTTAGAGTATGTGGCTGTTATTATTTACGGTGAAGCCCTATTTCATGACCTGATGTTGTGTTGATCGAGAATTAGAATTTAGGTTCAATTGGAGAGGAAGAAAAAGACTCATGTTGCTGTTGATATTCATGGGATCGATTGAAATTCAAAAGGAACTCAGAGAATGAAGTTTCTGGCAGAGATTTGAAGTTTTTACTGAGAAGACAGGGTTGAAAGAAATGATTAGCCTAATTTCTGAAACTTAATGCTCCTGGGAATTGAACTTAATTAGCGCAAGGCGTTAGGTTATTCTTTAGGTAGAATTCATATACGCAGCTCTAATGTGTGTGTTGATGACTTAGGAAATTTACAGAGTATTCTTGCAATAAGGTATTCTAGGGCTTTTGGTAACGAGAGATTAAATATCAATTCTAGTTATTAAGACAAGAACATGTTAGTGAATGAAAACGAAATCCTTAACCAATATCTTTACATCTTGATTTGCGTGTTTACTTTTGTTTTGCTTTTATCTTATTTTAGTTTATAAAAATTAGAAAATCCCCCCAGTTCTTTTATAGGAAATCAAAAACATATTGACAACCTAGTCCTCTCTGTGGGAACGATCCTTTCTTACCCTTGCTATATTATATATTTTAAGTTGTGAGAAAGTGTAATTATTTTTGACGCCTACGACAGCGATCAAATTTTGGCGCCGTTGCCGTGGAGGCATACAGCTTGTTATTTAGTTTTAGTTTCTTGTTTATTTTTGTTTTTGTTTCTTGTCTCTTATTTCTGATTTGCTGTTATGAGAATTTTTCTTTTTCAGGTACTTGACAATTGGCATCTACACGTCAAGAGTACCTAATCAAGTATTTGTTCCCTAAGTATGGTGGACAAGAGCATGCACACAATAATTTGTTTGGTTTTCAATCTAAATTTCATGACAACTACCAACCATACGGGGGGTATAACCAAAACCATTTTTTTGGCTATGGTCAATATTCCGCGTATTATTTTGGTTATTCTCGTATATACCAACCTTCTTATGGTAGGTATGTAAGTGAACAATCACTAGGAGGGGAGGATAGTCATGCTTCTAATCATATTTCTCCTAGTGTTACAGATATTTGTGATAAGATAAAGGAGCTGACACAACAAGTTGAACAAGATACACATAATTTGGAGAAACGCCTTGATCCGTCATCCTCTAGTCATGAGCGGACAGTTGAGAGTTTTACACTAATTAAGGCTTGTGATGGTGTATCTAAACCTATTCGTGATATCCTTGGTGCAAGGCAACCTAGTTTGAGATAAATTGAAAGAAGGTTCTATCAATTGATCGGTGGTGGCCTAGCATCCGATGAAGAAGTTATTGAAGCTAAAAGAGCTTTAAGAAAGGAGCGTGATAGAGGTTATTCTATGGGTTATGATGATGATTTTGAACCTTTTGAAAATCCTTGTAACAAGAATGAAGTTATTCCAACTCCGGATCATAATAACGATCGTTCGCCTATTCAAAAGGTGGAGTCTTGGAGTAACAAAAACATGGTTTTAGATAGTATAATGTACGAGGGTGTTGAAGTATTGATTGAGAATGAAACCGAATTGAGTAATATTATGGAAGACCCAATTGAACCTATAAAATATTATAATGATGATGTTGATGTCGAGGCTTTAGTTGAGGCAAAGACGAATGAAGATTTGTTGCAAGGTTTGATAGAGGACCACAATATAAAAGAGGTAAGTTCACTTGAGTTTTATAAGGACGAAGAGGATTATGCAATACAAGAGTTTCCGCAAGGTTTGACTAATCCTTTGCTTATTGATTCTTCTCCTTAACCTTTTGTTGGATTAAATGTATGTGCTTCAGAAATATTGTTGAATGACTTTGTTTCTCGATATCCTCCATTGGAGACATTTGTTTCTCATACTATACAGATTTGCGGACAAGAAGTTGTAGAAGTTCCCGATACCTATGTTCTTTATCCACTTCCAAGTGTGGACAAGAATAAGTGTGGGGGAGACTTAAACGGATATATAGTTTCACTTATGTTTTATTGTACTAATGCTTGTGTGAAGCTACTGTTTCCAAAACAGGTTACATGGCAGGATCCCCAACTTTTCAGATTGTTGGTATATGGGAAGTGAATCAAACAAGGAGATAGTCGGGCTGACGACTTTAAACCAAGCGCTAAGTGGGAGGCAACCCACCGGTTTTTTATCTTTATCTTTATCTTTTTATTTTTTTAAGCATTTTATCTTTGTTTTTGCATTTCATTTGCGAAATTTCCCACCTTGAGCTTTACTTTGAATGATTAAATTTTACATTGAGGACAATGTAAAGTTTAAGTGTGGGGTAGCATTTATATGTTTGTATATTTGTTTGATGCCTTTAGTGAAAAAAAAAGAAAAAAAAATGCTTTATAAACTTCGAAATCTAGAAACTTGTGCCTTTAGGATGACACTACCAATATAAGTGGATGGAACTATCTTGATTGCAGGAGTTGAGGAACCAATTAACTAAAAGGATGGACATAGCTCAGGAATTACAAATAAAATGATAGTTATTACCATATCACGTTCTATTTTTATTTTTTCATATTTATCTATTGTTCTCTAAGTGATTTGGTGGGTCACTAAACATTGAATTGTTATTACTGCTAGGATGAAATAGAGTGATTGAGTTGCTAAAAAAAAGATACCGACCAATTATACCAATCGGAATAAAAATGACACTTGGATAACAATATGTGTGCGTTCTCCCTGTCTCCGTCTCCTAAACAAGCGTGGAATGCATGATCCATGGGAGCTATCATTTAATCTGCTGACAAGAAGCATGTGCTTGGATCCAAAATATCTAATCATGTTGTCTATGGAAAAATAAAAAAAAATTAAAAAAAAGGAAAAAGGAAAAAGGAAAAAGGAAAAAAAAATATTATTATTGTTTAATAAAGTTGACTCCTGGTTCCCTTGTATATGCTGATTGAATTGATGTAGAATTAAAATTGTTGACCACTGGTTCCCTTGTATATGCCAGTATGTTGACACTAGAATTCAGACCAGTAGCTCAATCCAATAGGATGCATAGGTTCATCTTGGCGGTGACCTTCAGACAAATATGGGAAACACTGATCACTTGTCAACATTCGCAAACATCTATCTCTGTATCCATCTTCTTAATCTTTTCATTGTGATTGTGGTTAGTCAGATTCCGAGTATTGTGGTTTGTTTGACTATCTAAGTATAGCTTTATTTAATTATATATGAATTGAATTTGCATCAAGGTACCTCCTCCTGTAGTCATTTTGGATTCGTTCATAGACATTTCACAGGTAGCTGAAATTTGGAGTAAAAGGTTTTGTAGGTACACCTCTAGTAAACCTGCACGAGAATATAACTCGTCCACTAGGGACACCTAGGGGTTCAAATGCTTTTTATTTATGCTAAGAGTAACCGTAGCCTCGACGACACGGAGTCGTATGTATGTTTTATAATTATTTTGTTTCATTTGCTCGAGGACTAGCAAAGTCTAAGTGTGGGGGAATTTGATAGGTTTCTAAAACACCTTGATATTTATCTATAGTTTATGCTTTCTTTGCGAGTTTTCTTGTAAAATATGTATCTTATGTTTGTTTTTGAGTATTTAGGTACTTTGGATCCATTTGGAACAAAGGAAGAAGAAACAGCGCGAAAGTCTCATCTCAAGTGAAAATGTTGTTGGAGGCAGACTATTTATTATTTGTGCTTTTATTTCTTCATTTCTGTCTGAAAAGTATGTCGGCTTTAGTGATGCAAATTCTGTCTGAAAAGCATGACAACTTTAGTGATGAAGAGACATTGAAGGGAAGAAGTGAACTTGAGAAGTAAAAGATGGCTATTGTTGGTGGAAGAAGAAGAGCAAAAGCGTCATTCACAGGCGAGCGATGTTTGGAACCAGCTAAGGTTGTGCAGCGAAGGAGCATGAGAATGAACTGTCAGTTGCTCAGAACTGACGGTTGAGTCGAACAGGAATTATGTTGTTGGTTCTCTGTAACTGACAAGCCATATATGGAATGGTTAGCCCTTAACCGGTGGTGCAGGGTACCAATATCAACTTTAGTCATTACCGAGACCTAAAATTGAGAGAAAATCATTTCTCTAATCATTCATTTCTCCTTCTCTGTCTGTGTGTATGGCGGCACCTAAAACTCAAAGAAAGGAAAAGAGATATTTAGATTGATGGAGAAATTGAAGAAATTATTTGTTGGTGCTGGTAATGCTATAAGACGACGGGGGTTAGAGTCTGTGGCTGTTATTATAAACGGTGAAGCCCTATTTTATGACCTGATGATGTGTTGATCGAGAATTAGAAGTTAGGTTCAATTGGAGAGGAAGAAGAAGACTTCTTTTGCTGTTGATATTCATGGGATCGATTGAAATTCAAAAGGAACTCAGAGAATGAAGTTTCTGGCAGAGATTTGAAGCTGTTACTGAGAAGACAGAGTTGAAAGAAATGATTAGCCTAATTTCTGAAACTTAATGCTCCTGGGAATTGAACTTAATTAGCGCAAGGCGTTATGTTATTTTTTAGGTGGAATTCATATCCGCAGCTCTAATGTGTGTGTTGATGACTTAGGAAATTTATGGAGTATTCTTGCAATAAGGTATTCTAGGGCTTTTGGTAACGAGAGATTAAATATCAATTCTAGTTATTAAGACAAGAACATGTTAGTTAATGAAAACGAAATCCTTAACCAATATCTTTACATCTTTATTTGCGTGTTTACTTTTATTTTGCTTTTATCTTATTTTAGTTTATAAAAATCAGAAAATCCCCCCGATTCTTTTATAGGAAATCAAAAACATATTGACAACCTAGTCCTCTCTGTGGGAACGATCCTTTATTACCCTTGCTATATTATATATTTTAAGTTGTGAGAAAGTGTAATTATTTTTGACGCCTACGACATCGATCAACTATACATTAGAAACATAAGGTTAATTTCTTCAATTATGAAAAGTTGCCGAAATGAGATCAGAATTCAAAAGTTAATAATATTTGAATCGACTAAACGGGTGATATAAATCAAAGTATGCTTAGTTCAAATTTGAACATATTTTCCCGATCAGAATTATAGATTCTGAGATAAATCAAATTTCACTCAAGAACCCTAGAAAAAATATAGTTGATTTTTTTCTTCGAAATTTCCATCTCAAAAGAGAGATTAAGATGCGATACTATTAGATCTAAACTCCATTCATGATTTGAACAAGGTTTTCAAGATGAAATCGAAATAAATAGGTTTCTGAAACCAAAAATTTAAAAGTGATGATGAAATTAACATGATAGTAATAGATTAACTTATCTATTGGATCACTTATGTAGAGCGAATCTTTGTTCTCGGTTCTTGTTAAGTATTTTCATCGACTTTTCATCCTCTATTGGAAATATATCTTGAAGAACATATACTGCTGATGTTGATTATAGATTACAAAGATGCTAAAAACGAACCGAAATAACAATCTCCGTTCTCTTCGGAGATAAAAACTAATGAACCAGATCTTTGCAAAAAGAAAACGAAAACAGATCTGAAAAAATAAATCATACTTTCGCCAGAGCCGAGAGAAAGAAAGAAGAGAGAGAAAGTGAAAACGACACGATAATCTATAGGTAGTTTTATTACATATATATACGAAAGGGAAGTCTTGGTATTATTATAATTATTTTGGATAATATTGTTATTGTTAAGCCCTGAATTCTAAAATTCTGGGCCTCGAAATATCAAAATATTAAACAATGGAGTTGATAGTGAAGGATCCATTTTGTGGGGCTTCTCTATATTGAACCCATATAGTAGGGGGTTCTAGTATTTTTCACTTTTCCTTTATGGTTTTTCGGAGTTTCCAAGCGCAAGTTGAGCATCTACTACATATGCTAGTAGTAGGTGTAGTAGGGTGTTTCATCTTGGAGATATTCGTCCTGTAAGGGATATAGCATCACTCTTGAGTGTATCCGGGCGCTAATGTCTTAAGGGAAACGTGTTGAACACGTTCACTCTGTTTTTTCAAAGTTTTGCCTTGTTGCTGTTGTGGAGATATGTGAAGCTCGCTCGTTTCGTCAAATCCATCACTTCCATTACAAATGAGCTAAGTATCGATAACTTTTGCTTATTTGATTTTTCTTTGTTTTGATTATTGCACCCAACAGAAAATTGGACAAAGATGAAAATGAATCCCAGCTGTGGTATTTGATGCTGGATGATCCTAATTCTACTGTATTGTATACATACATAAGGCCAATTCCTATGCACATGCAAAAAAAATGGTGTTTGGCATGCCAGGTGCCATGGAAAACCATTTGCGTCACTATGGGAGAACCAATAAGCGATAGACATTCTAACGAGCGATATTGATTATATCGCTAGCGATAAAGTCTCTATCGCCAGCGCTAATGTCTTTATCGCCGACGATATAATTTCTAGCGCCAACGGCTACTTCTTCATCGTTATAAAAATGTAACTTTCAAACTCAAATCTTACCCCAAATTCTTTACACAAAAAAATTCTTTTCTTCTCAATCTAATTTATTTCTTCTATTTTCTCCAAATGGCACAATTAACCCAACTTGATTTTTCTGGAGTAGTGCTTGAAGGTGCCATTAAGAAGATATGTGATAATTATAAAGAAATTGGTAAAAAGCAAAGAAGTTTTCAAGTTTTGGATATTAACCAAGTCAAAACCGCAACTAAGAAAAGGCAAAGGAAAGTTCAAAGCAAGGAAAATCAAGGCAAAACAAATTTGAAGCCAAAGAAGAAGATAAACAAAGGAGACTCCGTTCATGAGCGCATTGATTGGAGGTTTAGTGAAATGAAGAAGATGAACAAGATAAAGAACATTGTCCCAATTTTTTTTTAGAGTCTTTCCAATTATTGTCTAGTTTTATGTCTTGTAAAATGACTATTTTAATTATATTGAAGTTTTTAATTTTAGTTTTATGTCTTGTAAAATGACTATTTTAATTATATTGAAGTTTTTAATTTTGTGAAGTTTAATGAATTTGAAAATTTGACGAATATTGTTAAAAATTAATAAAGTATTACAAATATTTAAACTTAAACAAATATTAAAAATATTAATACTTTAAAAAATTTAAACAAATATTAAAACTTTAAAAGTGGACAATTAAGAAAATTACAACATAAATATTGGACAATATTGGGGCAAATATCTTAATATCTCGAAACAACTTTCAAAATGGAATTAATGATTAAACTAATAACACATTTATAATGATTAAACTAAGCTTGGGAAATCTCTTCCTTTTCCCACTTGAGTTGTCAGTTTAGTTTTGGGGGATTTCTCCCGTACCGGTTTGGTTTTAATGGGAACCTTTGCTTTTAAGTTGTTGATTTGCTCGGACGCTTCTTGCCGACCTTTTTCTAACAAGCTTGGTAAAGGGGCGTCATGAATTGGTAGAGGGGCGTCAAACTAATAAGACAAAAAAGGTCATTAGAAGTAAATTCAAGTGCCCCTTATCAATAAAAATCTGTAAATGACTAATTAGCCCTTATTGTTAATAATCAAGATTAGTAATGATAATTAAGATTAGTGTTGATTATCAAGATTAGTGTTGATAATCAAGATTAGTGTATTATAACTCTAAAATCAGATTTTTAGAGTTATAAAAAAAAAAATTTGAGGAGAAGAAAACTTATGTGATATTTGTGAAACCCTAGATTTTGATTCACTCCACCAAAATGAGTGATTCCAAAGGTGACCGATATACTTCTAAATTAGTTCCAATTAGCTTTTTCTCGCTCAAAATTATCTAAATTACATAACAAAATCAAAATTTTGAATTTTCAAGAACTTACGGTTGCAATTTTGCTCGTGACCGTAATCGGTTAAATTTGGGAAGATCCAATCGTAAACCCGATTCACGGTTGGTAATTTAATTTAGTTACCAACCGTAACTAAATTACGGTTGGTAACTAATGAATAAAAACCAACCGTAACTAACCTACGGTTGGTAAGTCATCTTAACTTTTGAACCGTACATAACTATTTGATAAGTTGTTAACATTCAGGATGATTTACGGTTGGTTAGTTTAATTGAGTTTCAAACCGTAACTCAATTACGGTTGATAAATATGATGCAAATAAAAACCGTAACTGAACATATTCCCAAAACTAAGAACTTACGGTTGGTATTTGAGTTTAAACCAACCGTAACATCAACCTAATCTCAAGATTCGGTTCGTATTTGAGTTATTACCAACCGTAACTAGCATAAACCCAGAAAGTTCAATTTCAATTTTCATTCAAAACCCTAATTTTTGATACAAAATTAACTTAAATCCAACACAATAAACTAAACCCTAACTGGGTTTTTCCAAACATTTTTCAAATCGCCGATTAATCGAAGACGATGACATTTTCGGTTTTAATGGAGGTTAGGGTTGATGGAGGAGAAGAGAAGATGAAAAAAAAAACTGATTTGATTTTGGTTAATTGATTTGATTTTGGTTAATTAAAAAAAATTGATTTGATTTTGGTTAATTTAAGGTGAAAGGGGTAATCTAGTCATTCTACACCCCTATAGGACACCCCCTAACCAATAAAAGGGACATTGCTATCACACTTGACGCCCCTCTACCAATTCATGACGCCCCTTTAACAAGTTTGTTTTCTAATGACCTTTCATCGCTTACACTGTTTGATCCTCTTTGTCAGATTTCAAAAATTATTCTCTCCTAAAAGTATGTTTTTATCTCCGAAAACGTAGGTACTGATAACCGGGGTTAAACAAGAGGTTAAATGACATCATAAAATGACACATGCTCGGATACCACGACGATCTTGAAAACTTCGTTTTGGAAGGTGATAAATATAGGCTTCTCTTAAACGTAACCCACACATTTATTAACCATAACCCATTTAAATTAAATACTTAAGCTAACCAAACGTACCTTTATAATCATTCAACATAGCCCATGAAATTATGTGTGATTATTAGATATAGCCCATAGTATTAAGATGATCATGAAATCACCAAATCAATATAAAAAAAAAGAGAGAGTTAATTATCTAATCAAAATTATGTAAGATATTTAATGTGTTTTTAAGAATAATCTACACCCTCATGATTGAGAAGGAAAACAACATCATCTTATAGATTTTATCTTTTTATAAATTATGTTGATGGAGTTATAGGAGAATAGTCCCAAGAAAAGAATTAACACCTTAGTTAATTCCATTTCGATTGGCGTTTTTGTGGAATTTTTTTAAGAGAACAATTAGAATATATACACCTGATCAATTTTGATGTAATCATGATTAAGAAAATTTTATTTTAGAGAAAATAAGAATAAGAATAAGAATTTATTTTGTTTTAGGGAAAAGGTAAAAATTAGGGTTTATATATAATTGTTTAATTTGTGAGAATACTAAAAGAGCAATTACAATTAAGTTTAAGTATGATTAAGAAAAAGAGTTAGGGATTATTTTGATTTTGATTTTGGGTAAGAAGATCTAGGTTTAATTGTTAGCAAAAAGTTAAAACTTGTTTTATAATTCCTTTCTTATTCAAAAAATAGATTTATTTTAAACTCATAATCATTTATTCCCTAAGATAAAACAAAATCTTACAAAGTTAAAAATTACATACTAGGCAAGCGAGCGACAAGCTGTGCCGCTAGCCCTTTTTGAATAGCAAAACCTATCCTATTAAAAATAAAATCTCGTGAGCCAGGGGTCATTACATTGCTGCGCATGACTTTCTGGACCCTCTTGAGTAGTCCAACTGCTTCTTGAGCCAAGCCAAAAGTATCAAAAGCAAAGGGGACGAAAGCATGCCCATTGTCAACACATGTTTTCCCAAATAGCCAAAACTTGTTTGGTTTTTCATTTTAGTTTTTAGCTTTTCATTTTAACTTAAACTTTTTGGGCTATGATTAATAAAAGTGTGGGCTGCATTTAAGAAAAGCCTAAATATAACAAGAAGCTGCCAGTAACTGTGTACAGGTGATGTTAAGTTTGGACTGGAGGCAGTACTTTGGATAAGAAATGTATGATTTGGCCCTCACTATGAAGCATGGATAGTGTTATGCGGATGCGGGGATTCGTCAACTTTCGAAAATGAGGATACGGGATACTTTATTTAATAATATTTTATTTTAACAAAAAGAATCTCACAATATTAAAAAAAAATAATCATAAATACTATCAGGAATATTCAATAAAACAGATAAAACCTATCTAATATCCCGCTCACCCATCACTCATCAATATTGTCTTTATCAAAGAGCACCGCTTCCAGTTCTGGCTCGTTAAGTGAAATATTTGTAACTTCAAATTCTGCCAAACCGTGTAGTGGATCAAATGCATCTCCATATTGATATCCCACATTTTACTTTCACCTTTCATACAATTTCACTTTTTCGTGAAAGAAGACATCAACAAATTTTTGGGGGTCCGGTGTCGGATCGAGACACAAGTTCAGTTGAGAGAGAAGCGAAGAGATGGATATTATTGTATTCAAGATGGAGTTCGATCTCTCCTTTCCTAATTAGATGCATCAAGGGTTGTTAATGGAGATGGGAATGAACTGGATTTGAAGATTACAGCAGCAACATCAATTGATACAGTTGAAAAAATAGCATCAGCGGTATCAGGTACGAGATGGGTTTCGACCTAACTTTATGGTTGGTTAATGGCGGCTGTATGGCAGTATTTCAGGCATAGATGGAGAAAAAATGAGTGATTGCTGAAATGGTGAGACTTGTATCAGCTGGTGGCTAATTGAATTGAAGAATCTGCTGGGGTTTCGAATCTGTGAAGATTCTGAGCTGAATTTTATGTTGGTGGTGAACTGAATTGGGTTTAAATAGAAGATGTTGAGACTGGGAAGACTTATATTAGTGATTGGTGATTACTATAAGTCATTGGTTTGAACTGAAATTAGTGTTGTTATCCATGAATGAGGTGGATAGTACAACCAACAAGAAGAACAAGCTAATATTGGGTCTGCTGTGAATTAAATTTCAGCCGAGTCAGTTGAGATCTCATCTTCTTGTGACTGCACAGACTCAGCTGACGAGAGAAGCAAATAGATTTGAGTTTGTTGGGATTTAATGGAATCTTAGATACAATATGGGATTAGTAGAGCTGTTCGCAAAAGTGGTGAAATTAGTAGCTTCCATTGTCTACTGTATCCCTGCAAACTGCAGGCAGTGATGGTTGATGTGGCATGAAATTGGAGTGGCTAGAGGGACAGCGCAGTGGAGGTGTTGCTCAGTTGGTTACATGACAAGTTGTGTGTTGTGGCTAGGATTTTGGAGTGGCCTTAATTAGGAAACTGAATGCCGATGATGGAATTGGGCTTTGGGTTTATCTGCTGGGTCTCAATTGAAGTTCTGCTCAGTACCTATAAATAGGCAGCGACAAGGAGAAGCGAAGGGAGTCCGTCTACAGGGAAGCAAATAGGGTTTGAGTATTTCTACTTGTTTTTTCCATGAGTTTATTATTTCCTTTATATTTTTTTCTATGGCTTTTGAGAAAGCCATGATTTTCTAAACCATCCTTAGGGTGAAAGGATGAACTTGTAGGTTGATTTGCTTGTGTTTTCGAACAAGGGTTTCTACTAATTGAACTTAATGCTAAAATTTTGTCTCTGTATCAATGTTTTATCTTCTAGTTATGATTTTTCATGTTTTATGAGCATTCTCTCACTTTTTATGCCATGTATACCTAGTGGTTAGAAGTTCTACTTTAGGATGAGAACAAATATATTTTTTGTGAATTATTGTCTATGAATCTTAAATGCCATATCTTCCATGTAGGAGTTGCTAGGTTTGCCACTATACATGAGTAAATTAATCTGAGACCTTGGTAAGATAACATAAGTGAACCTAGCCTACAATGGATTCCTGGATCCTTAACATTCTTTTTCCTCTTGCTGGACACTTTAATAATTTAGTTTGCATTCTGTTTTCTTAGTAAGACATCTGAAATGTTCCACTTAAATTGATTTTAATTAGTAAGTTGATTGTATCAGTTAGAAGTAGGTTAGAAAACTCCTTGTGAGAACGAACCACATTTGCTACTATGTATAATTTCGACACCGTGCACTTGCGTTAAAACAAAGTCGGTTTAATGACTCATCAAATTTTTGGCGTCGCTGCCAGGGAGTGGATGTAAAGTACTCTTTGATTAATATCATTGATTTTATAGTCGTAGTTTAGTTTTTATTTTATGTACATAATTTATTTTTGTTTTTCTTTTAGATTCTTTTAGTTCCTTTTTACGTAGCTTGTTTGATAATATTTAGGTACCTTAGTTTGAAGAGCGCAGTGGTAGGTTTAGGAACCTATAATTATAAACCGCAAGTGCACAGTGTCTACAATGTAAAACATGGCAAATACGGGTCGATCCTACGGGGAGTTGGAACTATGTGATGCTAAATTCTAAGGATTTACTAGTACTAATTCCAACCGAAATGGGTGTCGATTAACGACGATAAGAAGTAATACTACAACAACTAAAGATAATGAAAAAAATCCAAAGAACGGGAAAATTAGGACTTTGAATCCACCATATTGTTTATTAGAATATCTTAGTTAAGCAAATTATCCTTATTTTCTTTCCTAAAGCAAAGCTGGATACAGTTATCCCTAACTTCCCTCGATGATTTGATCATGATAATACAAGGATATAGATGTATGATTCTAATTTCAGCATCAAACTAGTGTCAACCCCTAGTATTAATTGTCCATTTTGAGGCACAACTAATCACAGATTAAACTAAATAATTAGAAAACATGATTGAACAAAGTATAAGATGAATCTAACTACTTGGATGCATGACATACATGGTGGAAGTAGTATACTATAATCCATAGAGAAATTCTGAAATCATGTATAACAATTAAACCCATTTGCAAGAACAATCAACAAACAAGAGATATCAAACTAAACTTAGGCTTCATCTCATCCCTAATTAGAAAATTAGAACATTATAAGAACTGAAAAATAAACCTAATTAGTACTTGCTTGCACCAGCTACTCCGGGCATAATCTTCCATCCACAACTCCCTTCTCTATTTATACAAAAGTTTCCCTCAATTCTACACAATCCCCATAGTCAAAAAATACAATCAGAAATTTAGGGATTTGATGTTCTTGGAACTCACCACTGTGGATAGTCTTCATTTGCAGCCACCCTATTACTTTCCATAAGTGATTGTCAGATGATGTTGATGTTGCAGAGAGCTTGAAATTCAGATAAGATTTATATAGGGTGTTGAATATTCAACACCAACTTAGTCAAGAGTTCACACCTATCTAGACTAACCTAGAAATATCTAGGATGTCTAGAGTCAATATTAGACAATTAACATGTGTAAAATGAGTGTTCTAGGGTTAGACAAATCAAACAAGAATACTAGATTGTGTTCTAGGGTTAGACAAATCAAACAAGAATACTAGATTGTCTAGTAGTTGGTTTGGTAAGCCTCCATAGGCATAGTTGTTAGCCTCCATAGGCATAGTTGTTAGCCTCCAAAGGCATAGTTGTTAGCCTCCATAGGCATAGTTCTCTTCTACTTTTGTAGCCTATAAATAGGCATGTTGTATTCATTTGTAAGTAAGTAAGCAATCAAGAATCAATCAATACAAGGTTCAAGTTACAAAGTCCTTGCTTCCACCCTCACTACTAGAGTTCTAGGAGCTCTATACGAGCAACACCACTATGCTCGTATATCTCCGAAAACATTATCAAGGGTTCTAAGTTCTTGATAAAAGTATAAATTTTAACTTGGTATCAGAGCTCGTTCGATCCGAAATGGGCGTAAAAGTTTCCGCTACGAATTGATGGGTTTCAAAGCTTTCGAGTTGAGAAGATATGAAGTTTAAGAAGGAGAAGATGCAAACACCACTAAGAAGATTTCAACCATTCAAACTGTAAAAAAAAAAAAAAAAAAAAAAAAAATCCTACCTTCACAGGAGCAAAAACGCCTCTATGTGGAAAAAGAAAAGTAGAGAAGAAAAAAAAGAAATCACTTTTTGATAAGTGACCAGAAGACAAGTTTGAGGGAAGAGAGCAATAATTTTCCTCCTCAAATTGTTTACAAAATTCTAAAGACAATTGTGGGAAGAGTGCACCAAGGATTGCCTCCACAATCGTTCAAGAGTTTTAGAAGCCGATATCATGAAAACGTCAACAACGAATGCCTCCATATATTGAGGGAAGAGAGATTCAAATGATCGCCTCCTCATATTGTGGGAAGAGAGCCTCAATGAGACGACCTACTCGGTTTTGAGAGAAAAAAAAATGGCAAGAAAGCCATGTTTGTCACGACAACATCAAGTTTCTACTTGTGACACGAAGCCGGTGGACATGTATCCACTGGAAGAAGAAAAACTACTCGCTACTACAAGACAAAGCTTTTGTAATATCGACATTTCAAAAATGTTGAATTTGTAGAGGCTTGCACGCAGAAGTTAGGAGACATACTAAATGAGCAAGAAATACTAAAAGAGAAGAAATGGGGTCTCCATGAAGAAAAAAAAAATGGGGTCTCCATGAAAAAAAAAACAAGATAAAAGAGAAGAAGAAAGGGTCACTTCCTAATAAGTGATCAGAGAAGGGTTTGAGGGTAAGAACAATAAGTGGTTGTTTCCTCAAATCGGGAAGAAAAAAAATATTGAGGGTAAGAGCAACAGATTGCTTCCTCAATTGTCGAAGAAAAGCATGGCATGTTTGTCACGAGATACTAAATCATACTCGTGATAAGAAGAAGAAAAAAAAAAAAAAAAAACGGCGGTACGTGGCGGCAAACATAAAGAGTTTATCATGAGCGAAGCAAGCATGAGGAGATAAGAGCTGCAAACGGAGATTGGGTGAATATCAAAAAAAAAAAAAAAACAGAGCCATTACAAATTACGGGGGAGTGTTGGAATTACCTAATTTGTAATGTCCAAATGAAGTCTAAATGGGTTTACAGGTGTTTGTTTAAATACGTACAAACCAAAGTGTGACAATTATGTCATAGCGTGGCAAATCATGTTACGAATTCGAAATGTGGCAAATCTGGATAAAGTGGCAAATTTGTAACATCAAATAACAAGAAGAAAAATAGTTAGAGCTTGTGGCAGAAGCTTGACGAAATGAAAGATTGTGAGAGAATCTGGATAACCAAAGAAGTGTTACAGTTTTCGAACAAAAGCGTGACTGGAACAAAGATGAATAGAAGAAGAAACAACAAAAAGATTGTGAAGAAATGGAAGCAATCACCAAGTGGTGATGAGATAGAGAACAACAAAAGTGGGTGAAAATCCTATGAGTTGTCCAAAGAGTACAAGAAGTATTTTACTGAAACGAAGAAGGACCGCAATGTCCCTAAACTACGATGGAACCCGTATGTTCTAAAACTACGAAGAGGACCGTAATGTCCCTAAACTACGAAGAGGACCATAATTTCCTACGAAGAGGACCGTAATGTCCTTAAACTTCCGAAGAGGACCATAATGTCCTTAAACTTCCGAAGAGGACCGAAACGTCCTTAAACTATGAAGAGGACCGAAACATCCTTAAACTATGAAGGGGACCGAAACGTCTAAGATAAAGAGAAGTTGGAAAGTAGGTGTTGAGGGGGAGTGTTGAATATTCAACACCAACTTAGTCAAGAGTTCACACCTATCTAGACTAACCTAGAAATATCTAGGATGTCTAGAGTCAATATTATACAATTAACATGTGTAAAATGAGTGTTCTAGGGTTAGACAAATCAAACAAGAATACTAGATTGTCTAGTAGTTGGTTTGGTAAGCCTCCATAGGCATAGTTGTTAGCCTCCAAAGGCATAGTTGTTAGCCTCCATAGGCATAGTTGTTAGCCTCCAAAGGCATAGTTGTTAGCCTCCATAGGCATAGTTCTCTTCTACTTTTGTAGCCTATAAATAGGCATGTTGTATTCATTTGTAAGTAAGTAAGCAATCAAGAATCAATCAATACAAGGTTCAAGTTACAAAGTCCTTGCTTCCACCCTCACTACTAGAGTTCTAGGAGCTCTATACGAGCAACACCACTATGCTCGTATATCTCCGAAAACATTATCAAGGGTTCTAAGTTCTTGATAAAAGTATAAATTTTAACTTAGGGTTAGCTTAAAAGCGATACAAATAAGACATCTTGGGAAAGATGGTGATGGAGGTACTTGACAACTTGAAAGAGAAGGATACAAATAGGTCGGCGGTGATGGTATGGTACACAAAAGACAAGAATAATGGGTGCAGTTGTCAGGTGGAGTAAGAAAGAAGACGATTTTTTTGTTCTGATCTTGGAAATGGAAAGAGTGATAAAAAAGATATGTTTGGGTGTTAAGCAGTAATACCTATATCAGGTATATGAGAGTCAAAAACACACCTTTATCAAGTGAATCAAGCAGCAATCATGGTAGCTTATTTGTTACGCTCTTTTGGCACTTCTTTTAACCTTGAAACATACAGTAATAACTTGTCGCCTTGCTTCTATTGTCGCTGACCACAAATTATCTTTTTCTTTCACCTATCCAAAACACCAATCTTCTTGATGTCCTATTCACCATTTACTCAACCACCTACATCACGATACAAAATGAGATTATTCCGACAAAATTACCCGTCAAAATAGATATGTGCAAAATACAAGATTTGTTATAAAATTGAACATTAAGACACTAGAGATGTGATAAAAGACAACAAAATGATCTAGAAATATGCATTATTAGGCACCGATCACACCCCCAAACCTGAATTTTGCTCTTCCACGAGTAAACAAAAACTAATAAAATCCTACCTACACCACTGTCGCTGGTCTCTCGATCGCATTTAGCGAATGCAATAAGCCTTTTAAACCACCAAGTGTCCCTAGTGGACGAGTTGAAATCTCTTGAGGGTTTGCTTAGAACACACCCACAAAGTTCTAGGACAAAATATAAGCTCAGATTCCATGAAAGTGATACCTGCATTTCAGTTTTAGCTCACAACAATTGGATATGTCAATCTAGCTTTCAAAGGCACAATTCTAGCGCTAAAACAACTAAAGACATGTAATAAAAGTGTAAAGTGTATCTACCTTAGACATGCATAGAGAATGATTTACTCTTGGAAGTTATGACTGCCAATTACTAAGAGATAGTTTTTAGGCTAAGAACTGAATTCAAAGCCAAGCTAGGTGTCCGAATTTACAAGAATTGTGAATGTTCACCTTAGGAGTTGGTGATATTTTAGCTTACCCGCGTTGTACATCGATGGCGTGCACCCTCACTTGCTTATTACAAAACTATTCACAACATATAACAAAAGATGACTCTTATTCACATTAACTACTCTCTTAATTTGAGGCAAGAGAGAAACTTTAACTCTTTTACTAAAACAGAACATAATAACAGAAAATGGATCCTTTTTTTTTTTCCTCAACTGATTTTGAATAAAAAGATATACAAACACATACAACTTTACTCAAAAACAGAAAAATATATTACACTATAATTTTAGCAAGAGGTAGCACTTTCTGATGCACCCGGTCAAATTCAATGGTTGCTTTTCTTAATGCTCCAACTTCTATCCCAGCAACCAAAGAACAATCTAGTCGAGTCTCATTCAGTATTCTAGATGATTTGTAGCCTACTTAACCTATGAAACACCGACGCTATACACACTTGGTAGATCGTGCATATGCAAATTTTCTATAGCACATGTGAATTGTGTTAGAATCAGGGGTGCCTCATCATCTAGACTAAGAACCCTAAGATATAATTCATGAACATGTATCACAAATCAAGGTAAATGAGCTCCATTTTTCATTTTTTTTATAACAAAAAGAAATAGTTTTGTTTTCAATTATAGCATGTTATCAGTCATATGGTGTCTACTTTTCACCCCCAAGCCTAAACTAAACATTGTCCTCGATGTTTCTAAAGACGAACAAAATTATACTACAACATACCGAGAGAACCATGTTAAGCAGAGCAAAAGGAAAGATATTGACGATGTCAGCGAAAGCAAGATTATAACTTCGTTATTCAACTCTAGAACCCCAAGGAAATTAGCTGATAGTCACATTGGATTAACACACTTATATACAAAAAAAAAAAAAATCAATCTGACTCAAGATAGAGAAACTGAACCTACTGGATTATAAACAAAGATGATTCACCATAAATATACAACCTAAAGAGTTGAGGATCAACCCAGAAAATGACATGCATAAATTTCGACATCCTCAAGCATATACAACATGACAAGGTAAGTAAGACTGCATATATTAATGAGCTACCCCCAAACCTGAAATTTTTAATAAAAGTATTTTTTCACACAAAATCTAGCAATCTTAGGGGTGCATCATACATAAGGTCTAATTTGAATCAGACTTTGTTAGGGATGGGCAGAGATACACATTCCAATTGTGGCTTCTGAAAGGTATTATACTTAGCTGCAAAATGGTCCAAGAGGACTTGATAAGCACACAGATCTAACCCAAGGCTTGGAGCTGTCCACAAAGTGGGTTTGACAATCTCTCGGTCGACATTAAGACAATCATGTTGTGACTTAAGAAGGGAATCAGATCTGTCTAAGTTATTTTCATTTGTATCATTACACGATTTAACTGTCCCTAAGTCAAAAGCAGGTATAAGATCATGCTCATGTTCATTGAATAAATCAACAAGCCCAAATTTAGAATCATAAGAAGCAGCATATTGCGATCTAAGCAGGGAATCAGACACAAAAGATTAATATTCATGCATACTGTTAGATCACTGCTCGGTCAAACTCGCATGCGTTGCTATCTCAAGCATGTTGGTCAATCTTAGTGATCAAAACTATATAGTCTTGATTTCTATTCTACTATAGCTAAGGTCTCAGACTAGGATAGAAAGTGTAGTTGAGCTCAAGAACTCCATGGCGATCATCATACAAGACGAAGGATTACTCAAGGAACCAGTGGATATTCATCGACTAAAAGGTATGTGGAGACTTGAACTTATCTATCACTCAAAAGTCTATCTACTCTATCTCTTATCTTGAGACAAAAGTCATTTTAATATATAGACTAAGAATATGCACATGTGACATTTCGAGCTGAGTATATCTCGCTTATCTATTTCTTGAAATGTGTGTTGATAAAGCTTTCGCTTTAGCCAAGTTCATCTTTGCCTAGTGAAGAAAGTCATGTTATGTTTCAATCATTTTGGAAATCGATCTGGCGAAAAATAGTCTGTGAATAACAACTATATAACGCCCTCTGAGAATGTTTCAATGATTGAAATGAGAGTTTAGACTATATAACCATTGAGGGATATAAACATTGTTATGGAAACACATATATGTATAAGTCCTTAACACTTGAACCGAAGTTTGCGAACTTTGTTGATCAAGTGGAACCGTAACGTGAGCATCAATTCAGTCCGAGAACTCAGTCTGCGAACCCATTCCGCGAACTGGCGTAAGTTCTCGAACCCGAGAATATCTGCTGAAGTTGAAGCTCAGGTGCAGTCCTCGAACTGATGGAAGTTCTCATCCCGAGAAATTCTACTGGAGTTTATTAACTTTAACCGGTTAGCTGGAGTCCGCGAACTCAAGAGGTCATGTCTGAAAATGTTGTTCATGAACTTATTCTTAAATTACTAAGGGATGCTTTTGCAAACTGTGGATTTATAGTTCATGATTAATGATTCGAGTGAATCACATCGTTTTTGATTCAATTGTGTCTCTTGTAGTACTTGAGATCTCATAGAAATTGAACAACTCTCTAACTAGTTCATTTGAGTCATTTTGACTAGTTATGGTGAAGAAGAATATGGTTGATATGAAAGTTATCATTTGGCTAACCATTTGGCTGACTAATATTGAACAACCCATTGTACACGTTTGGGTACGGTTACACAAACCCAAAATGTCAATTACGTGTATGTATGGCAAGCTAAGTTTTCGATCCAACAGTTGAGAGATATTAGCTTGTATCTAATTAGGTTTTCATCTAACGGTGAATATTGAATGCTTTGTTACTAAGCTAACATTGATTGCAAACCCTGATTTGAAAGACTATATAAGGGGAACTCTAGCCTTTGGAAAAACTAATACCCACACCCTTTCTTGTGTGATACTAGTTTTCTCTAAGCTAGAGTCGATCTCCATTAACCCCTTGAGTTTTCTCTGATCTAAACTCGGGTTAACGACTTAAAGACTTCATTGGGATTGTGAAGCCAGACTGATACTACTTATCTTGTAGTTGTGTGATCTGATCTTGCTCTTTCTATTATACGAGTACAATTATAATAATTGGCTTAAGATTTCTATCTCCGATAGGCAAGATAAAAGTAGTCACAAACATCTTCGTCTCATTGTTTGTGATTCCTCAATAATCTTCTTCGATACGTCGATTAAGTTTATTGTGAGGTGATAGATGAAACTTAGATGTTCTTCAGGAATATAAGTCTGGTTTTATTGATTGATTCTTGTTCACCTTGATTTATCAAAAGACAGAACAAAACTTGTAGGTTTATTCGTGGGAGACGAATTTATCTATTACCTGTAGACTTTTTTGTGTGAGACAGATTTGTTTGCTAAAGTCTTTGACTTTGGGTCATAGCAACTGTAATACCCGGTATTTTTATTTACCGTTTCGGGTCGGGTTGTACCCAACTTATCTAACTATGTGGTCCAGATGGGGTTGATTGAAACTAAAAAGTTAGGGTGCAAGTATAATCACCTAAATATGAGGAAAATCAAAAGACATTTAAAATTAAAATAAGTAATAATAAAAATGTGTATTATGTATTATTAGTAATGTTAGTATTTATATATAATGTTTTAGAAAATAAGAACTTGGAAAGTTAGAAAAGAAAAGTCTAGGAGAAGAATATGAGATGGAGCTAGAGATTTTTAGAGAAGAAGGATAAATAAAATCATAGGAGGGCCAATGGAATTGAGGTAGAATGTTTAATCCCTTTCTCTTTGTGTTTTTCCTTGTTATACTTTGATTTAAATTTGTTTATTCTTATGTCATTAGGGTTCTGAAATTTTTCTATTTAATTTGATGCACATTATTGATGATCAGACTTCTATTATTGGTTTATAACATGATTGGGTATCTATGGTTAAAGTTTGAGAACAATATGCCAAAAATTCACCGTTGAATGTGTGTTTGAAATTGGATGACAGTTTCTGAAATTTCTGGACAGTTACGAGTTTATGTGGTTTTGATGTTCTTAGGAAATTTTAGTGATGTTGAAAAGATTTTAGGTCTTAACAAAAGTTGTATATAAATGTATTATCTTTCAATATGCTTTGGATTTGCTCAATTTTAGACTAGTATGAATTTATAGTGAATTCTTTGGTGAAAACATGTAATCTGCCCAGTTTTTGGTATTCCATTGTAAATTCAATATATCTTGTTTGAACCGCTGGTTTAGTGTGAATTTTAGATATGTTATGTATGAATGTGTCAAGAATGTTCCTGTAAAATTTGAGGATGATCTGATAAATGTAGCAGCATGAAACATATAATGTAATGTGGTTGCAGCTAGTGTGTTTGATTAAATGCTTGAATGAAATTCATGTTGTTAAGCCATGGTTGCTTGTGTTGTGTGTAAAAACGATTTATAAAAAGGAAATGAGTTCATGTTTTTCCGTTAGATGGAAATTATTTTCATGCTAACGGCGGGTAATGATCCCCAATAGGAACTTGTGTTTCCTGATCATCAATGGCGGTTGTTCGTACCGGATAACGAAAATGAAATGGGTAATGATCCCTGTGAGCAAATGGGTATGATCCCAATAGGAACTTTTGTTCCTGACCATTGATGGAGGCTGTCCGTGCCGATAAACGATAGGTGGGTGTACGAACCAAGGTTTTCGTACCGTGAACTCAAGATTATTGGTGATATGTGTGAAATATAATTCAATGAATTGTTAAACTCAAGTATGAAATTCAAATGGATGAATTGTTGTTGTGAATTGATGAGTTGAATCCTAAATGGATGTTTTGATATATGATTTGTTAATATTAATATGAATGTTTTGTTAATATGATTTGTGAATTGATGAGTTGACAATATTAATTTGTGAATTGTGTGTTGGAATCTCTATTGAATGATTAGTGGAAACCTTATTGGTTTTATGAACTCAAACACTGAAATACGAATTGAAGTATTTGTAGGAAACATTAATAGTGTTGTGAAATCATGCCTAGAATCTAATTGAATAATTTATTGACAATATTGTTGGCATTGTGATTCTTGAATATTCGAAGTTGTACCGTGTTCTTGTTATATGTTTTTCCTTGACAAAATGATTATGTTTGCGCATCTTTAGAGAATTGGGAATGCATTATATTGAGCTGTCATCTCACCCCAATTGACATCCTTGCAGATTTATCAGAGTGGCGCAGCGAAAGCTAGAAATGAGTAGCTTAGTGATTGAATTGCTTGAAATGTAGTTTGAAATAATATGTTTTGTTGAATTCGTTGTTAAGATAATAAGTGGATTTATATGCTTCATTTTATGTTATGTAAAGTTTCAACTATGTTTTGTGCAAAAATAATTTAGCAAAAATATGTATGCATTAGTCTCCTTCCGACCCGTAACGCTTCGAGTTCGGATCTCCATATGTGTTTGACCCTGGTCCGGAACTCGGGGTGTTACAGCAACTCTTGGTTGTGGGTGAGATCAGCTAAGGGAATCAAGTGTGCAGTATCTTGCTGGGATCAGAGGCGTAGGAGCATAATTGTACCTTAAATCAGTGTGAGATTGGTTGGGGTTCAACTAAAGTCCAGACCGAAGTTAATTTGGAGTAGCCTAGTGTCTGTAGCGGCTTAATACAGTATATGTTTAATCTGGACTAGGTCCCGGGGTTTTTCTAAATTTGCGGTTTCCTCGTTAACAAAATTATGGTGTCTGTGTTATTTATTTTCCGCATTACATTTTTATATAATTGAAATAATACAAGTTGTGCGTTGTTCAATCGATTAGAATATCCGACCTTATTGGTTGTTGATTTAAATCGATTGACATTTGTATATTGGTCTTTGGTACCATCCAAGTTATATCTCTTTGATTAGGCTCGCGAATCATATTTGCTTGAGTAAATCAAATCCAGATATTGAGATAATAACTCCTTGAAATATTTTCTATTGATTGAGTCTTGTTGATTCTCTAGAAAACAACTCGGAGTTTTCCATACATATTGCTAATCGAAATATTGGGTGAGGTTGTTAGACCCCCACATTTTCATTTGGTATAAGAGCAGGCAAACACGTTCAATACCTTACAAGTCTGTGTTTGTAGCGATCTGACTCTATGGACAAAGGTGTTATCTCAATAAACGTACCACCAGTCTTGGATGGCACTAATTACTTATAATGGAAAATTTCTATGCGCGCTTTTCTTCAAGCACGTGATTTCTAATCATGTGTATAAGTTGTTAATGGATATAATGCTCCCGTTGAGGTAGTTGGAGATGTAAATGTTCCAAAGAATATTGTGAAATACACTCCTGCAGAGATTCTTGCTGCAAAGAAAAACTCCGACGGTTTGAATGCAATTATACATGCCATTACCCCAAATCTTCAGCACCATGTGTCTAATTGCACTAAGCCGCAAGAAGCTTGGGATATCTTAACAACCATATTTGAAGTAAACACCAGTAAAAAGTAAGTTAGGCTTCAAAACCTTAATTCCGAATGGGAAAACCTTTGTATGGCAGATGAAGAAACATTTGATGAGTTTAATCACAAAGTGTCTGAAATTGTTAATGCATCTTTTTCATTGGGTAAGACTATTCCTGAAAAGGACATTGTGATGAAAATTCTCAGATCACTGCCATCTAAATACGATGCTAAGAAGCATGCCATTGTTGATGGAAATAACCTAGATACTCTCTTCAGAAAGCTTAAGATCTTTGATCACGAACTTTCATCCAAGGCTAAGGATGTTGCGTTCAAAGCACTAAAGGATACTAAATTACTTGATAAAAGTAAAAAAGTGTATATCTCTGAAGATGATCACTCTGAGATAGATTCATCAGATGATGATCTTGACAAATCGGTATCGATGATCACAAGACAGTTTAGGGATCTTCTTTTGAAGAAAAGTAAACGGTTCTCCAGAGATAAGCCTAAGGCATTAGTTAAACCTCATAATCGTGTTCCTCTTAAAAACATGGATATTGATGAAACTAATGATGAGGATATGCCTCAGTGCTTTAAGTGTAAAGGATTTGGTCATTTTGCAAACGAGTGTCCAAATCGGAGAAGATACACTGGGAACAAAGGTCTTGCTGCAACTCTTAATGAAATATCTGACGACTATGATTCAAATAAAGATGAGAAATCAAGTGTTACACTTCTTGGTGAAAATATTAATTTTGATAATTGTAGCAATACACATATCAATTTTGATATTCTTTCAGAAGATAATCCAACCATTCTGGAAGAAAAAGTTGACCATTCTCTTGGAAACACTGTTTATAATGTTTCAGGATCCACTATGTGCCTAGCCGCCTGCACAATTCAGAAGCCTGATTATTATCCAAGTGTGATGTACTCATATTGTTCATTAAAAGGTCATGAACTCTTAAGGCGTTACAAGTTCAAACACAAGCAAAGACACGTCAACAAACTTCAACGAAGAGCGAATCATTTAGCAAGAAAGCTCAAACTTGCTCAGAAGACCGCAGAGGTATGTAAGATTTTATCTTCGTCTAAGAAGTTAGTTTCCAAGGAAAATCAAGACCATTTGAAAAGAAAATATGGTCAAATCGTTTTGATAGACAGGGGTCTATGGATTCCTTTCAAGAGGAAATTGGTGGACAAATTGTTGTTCACCACAGCACAGCTCAATTGTGTTGTTTCTAAAATATTGTCTCATGTGCCTGATCAAACGAGACAATGATTTTGTACCTCTCAGGCTTTCGGAAAAGATTTGTTTCTTGTTTTCTTAAGTTTTGTAATTTTTGTCTATCAAACAAAAGAAAAAGGGTATTATCGACAACTTTACTCTTAATAGGGATAAGAGTTGGTCGTTTACGAACCTATTTTAGGTTTCGAACCCTACATTCCTTTTCCTTCTCTAAAACCTCTTTTTATCTCTAGACTACTTGTTGAGCCAATTGTGAATTCCTCTCACAAACCCATTCGTTAATGGACGCTCCAAGAATGATGTCATACGATGGAAAAGAAGGTAATGTGATTGTTGAGCCATCAATCATGAATGAAAAAGGAAAATCTCCATTTCCTCCAACCTTGAAAAGAAAAAGAAGAAATACGAGGAAGCCAAGAGTTGTTCCTTCAAATTCTCAGAAGTTTTCTGATGTTATTGAAGTGTTGAAGAAGATGCAAAACGGGATTCAACAAATAAAGGCTTTTGTGCATAAGACTCATGAGATTCAGAAGGCCCTGGTTCGATAACAGCAACCAAGAAGGTTCATTGATATAAACTTCTTTCTTAATGAACCCTATGTTCCAATGGTTGTTGAGAACAAGGAGTTCGGGGACGATAATGAATTCTTCAAAGGTCTTAACGCCTAGTAAATCTTCTATGTTTTCTGTTTTATTTAGAAAAATAACTAGTGTTTTGGAATAGCCATGATTGTGATTACACATAGCTATATCCAATGATTTCATCTTCTTGTTTTTAGATTTATTGGTTTAAATTCTAAAGTTATTTGGAAGATGATGGTTGCAGTATTAATCTCTTTGATTTTATATATTGCAATATTTTGATTGGATTTGTATGTTCGTCCGTGAACTTGATTATCCCATATTTTGTCAAAAGTAAAGTCGTTCATGTATTGGTATGCAAATATTGATAAAGGAATGAGTGGTCTTTTGGCAAAAACACAAAAGTTAAGCCTATATTGTCAATTTTTGATGTAAGATAGGTTAAAATCTTTTGTGATTCAAGGATAAAGTCTATCATGTCACATTGTGATGGAAAAATAAAATAGATCCTTGTTTTTGTTTTCCGCGGTATAGAGCTTAACTGTTTCATATTATTATGTATTACCGTGAAGGTTCCATTGTGTATCTCATGTTGAGCACGATACAACTAAGTCGATTTCTTATTGGCATGGTTGGTTGTTCCATGAGATGCTATATGTTAAGCATTAAGAACTAAATTAATCAACTTGTATGGTTATTTAGTTTGTATTCCATGAGTTCTCTCATGTTGAGTACATGTACGGTTAAGGTTGTCATTTTCTATGATAATCTTAGTCGGGGTTCCATAACTAAATCAATCATCTTGTGTGATTATTTAGTTAGCACTCCATAGATTTTTCTCATGTCGAGTGTGGACAATTGAATTGATTACTTTGTGATTAGTTTAATTGTGTAATCCAGTTAGAATATTTATGGGTTTACTTGTGAATAATCGAATCGATGAATTAAGTCTCCATAAGTTTACTTGTGTTGAGAATATTTAGTCAAATTAATCATGGTTCGCTTTGGTTAATATGATTCAATATTTTGGATTCCAAATTCATACTTGTATGCAATTTGTTGATTCTAAAGAAATCCTTCTTTTCTCTTAAAATTAAGGTCGCTCTTGTTGTTCCCTTGGGAATGACATCTTATGGGGGATAGTTCTTTTGAACTTGCGCTTAATTTCCAAATCTTTGTGGGGAGTGCGGCTGTGGAATTTTTAGGGGTTATCTTATATCTTTATAAACTCTTTGATGAATGTATTTAGCCTCGGATTTATGATTGCATCTAAATAGGATGATAGAACATTTTCCTTTGGTCATGAAATATCTCTTACAAAAATTTCATTAGGATCCCGTTCTTGTACCTTTGCCAATTTTATTGACAAAAAGGGGGATAATTAATTGTAGTTCACACTATAAATACATATGGTTTTCGGATCATTATGTAAGGGGGGGGGGTGGTTTCCATGTGAGATGGAGTATTGACTAAGGGGGAGTGAAGTATCGCCATAGTATTGTTGTTGAAGTTGTGATGCAATTGGAGTTTGACGATGTGTAATAATACTATGACACTATATAACAATGATTCAGAACCAATGCTTTTCTCATTTTTATAGCTACAGATTTTCAACAACGATGATACTAAACTTACAACCATTGGGATCATTGGACTACTTGGAAGTGACGAAGATTTCGAGTATTGTTGAAGATTATGCATGTGTAATAGGAGATACAAAGTTTATTTATATAATTTTTGTATTCCATATGTATTAATAGTTTTGCCACTAAAATTGACAAAGGGGGAGATTGTTAGAGAACTGCTCGGTGAAACTCGCATGCGTTGCTATCTCAAGCATGTTTGTCAATCTTAGTGATCAAAACTATATAGTCTTGATTTCTAGTCTACTATAGCTAAGGTCTCGGACTAGGATAGAAAGTTTAGTTGAGCTCAAGATCTCCATGGTGATCATCATACAAGACGAAGGACTACTCAAGGAACCAGTGGATCTTCGTCGACTAAAAGATATGTGGATACTTGAACTTATCTATCACTCAAAAGTCTATCTACTTTATCACCTATCTTGAGAAAAAATTCGTTTTACTATATAGACTAAGAATATGCACATGTGACATTTCGAGCTGAGTATATCTCGCTTATCTATTTCTCGAAATGTGTGTTGATAAAGATTTCGCTTTAGCCAAGTTTATCTTTTCCTAGTGACGAAAGTCATGTTATGTTTCAATCATTTTGGAAATCGCTCTGACGAAAAATAGTATGTGAATAACAACTATATAACGCCCTCTGAAAATGTTTTAATGATTGAAATGAGAGTTTAGACTATATAACCATTGGGGGATATAAACATTGTTGTGGCAACACATATATGTATAAGTCCTTAACATTTGAACCGAAGTTTGCGAACTTTGTTGATCAAGTGGAACCGGAACGTGAGCAGCAATTTAGTACGCGAACTCAGTCTGCGAACCCATTCCGCGAACTGGCGTAAGTTCTCAAACCCGAGAATATCTGCTAAAGTTGAAGCTCAGGTGCAGTCCACGAACGGACGGAAGTTCTCATCCCGAGAAATTCTGTTGGAGTTTATTAACTTCAACCGATTAGCTGGAGTCCGCGAACTCAAGAGGTCATGTCTGAAAACGTTGTTCATGAACTTATTCTTAAATTACTAAGGGATGCTTTTGCAAACCGTGGCTTTATAGTTCATGATTAATGATTCGAGTGAATCACATCGTTTTTGATTCAATTATGTCTCTTGTAGTACTTGAGATCTCATAGAAATTGAACAACTCTCTAACTAGTTCATTTGAGTCATTTGGACTAGTTATGGTGAATAAGAATATGGTTGATATGAAAGTTATCATTTGGCTAACCATTTGGTTGACTAATATTGAACCTGTAGTTGCATGATTTCCCACACTACACCCTTGTTAAGATCTTGCTATAATCAACTCACAATTGAAGATGAAAAACGACACTTTATTATTTTGTTCTCAGAATGTTTACAGAAATGGAAGAATTCAAGATTACAACTATTCTCTTGAAGTTTCTCTCTCCTAAAGACTTTCTTAACTCTCAAAAATACATCATCATTTTATGGACACATTGGGTCTATATTTATAGGGTAGTTACATAGTGGATGACAACTAAGTTTTTTCCTATTATTTCGGGTTGATTCTGCGATTGTACTGCATTTAGTTATAATATTCACTCTCGCAAGTTTTGTAACCATCGCAGGACAAACATGCTTTTCTCAAGTTCTCTTCACTCGTCATTTATTACATCGCTCTTTTGACTGCTTTTGTGACACTCGCAAAGTGTAGTTGAAGATCTTGCGGTGATGCTCGCTGGGAAGTGTTGTCAATCTCACAGAGAAGTATTATAGAGATATTCTGGTCCTACATCTTTCCTCTTCTCATGTCTTCTTCGCAAAGTGGAGAGGATATGAGAATCTTCAATTCTTCAAAATGCTCGCAGCCTCTCTTCTTTCCATATTTTGTTCTCAACATTGCTCCGTTAATTTAGCTTTAACCGTCTACACGTGTTGTAAATTCATCTTTTACTGACACGTCTTTACTCAACAGGTTATTACCTTTTGCCTATAAAAGGTAGAGTTAAACTTCAAAACTAATTTTCTTCTTCTACTTCTCTATCTTCTTCATCTGTTTATTTTATCTTCCGTCTGCAACTTTTCTTCTTCTTCATATTCTCCTGCTACTGTTCTAATGGAATCATCAAGGTATGTTTTTTAATTATAATCTTTATTCGATTCAATTTTTACTCCTATTCTTCGATCTTCTCTATTTGATCCTTCATAACTCCCGTATTATGTATTCTCTTCAGTGTAACTATCCCTAACACCCAATCCTCAGGTCAAAACCCTAATGCTCGCAAAAGACCGACTGAGAAGAAGAATGATAAGGTGGTAAGAAACACATCCTATTTATTAATAACAATATTGTTTCCTCTGTTTCTTATCTAAGTTATTATTCACAGAATGTAGAGAACATCGCTAATCCTCCCAAAAGACCTCGTCAGTTTAAAGCTCTTGAGGCTGATTTCTCCATCCCCACATTAACATCTGCAAGAATTACTCCAACACCCTCGCAACTGGATCCTCTTTCTTTTACCTGCGAGAATATCACTGCCAACACCTCTACTTCTTTTGATTCATTGATAAATCAAGCTCCTGAAATTGCTGTGACTGAAGTTCCTTCTAGCACTTTGTTGCCTTCAACTGTTGTTTTTACCAACACTCCTCCTTCTGATAATACAACCATCGTAAATGACTCAAATCGTCAACTTGCCCTTGTTACCACTTTACCCTCTGCATCTCTTCCTCCATCGAATGGAATGTTAGCTGGAGTTTATGTTTCTTTTAAAATTTTATCGAATATTTTAGACGATGCTAGAAAATCTTCTACTGACTCTCTCCAATATGAAGCTTGCGAGACCTTACTTAAATATTTTGGCTCGGATAGTACTGCTTCACGAGCATCTTTAGATAATGAAGTTGAAACTCTGAGAAAAATCCTTCAAGTCAAAACTTTTGAATATGATACTCTGAACCATATGCTTCGCAACTCTTCTCTTAACTGCGAGAACCTTCGCAGAAAAAATGACGAGCTGAAAGGTACAATTTTCCTGCCTCTACCCTTTTGTTTTTCTATTTTGCTTTCATATCCTCTGTAATCGAGTCTCCTTCTTAAATTCTTGATTCATATATTAGTTTCAAATCGGACTCGTTTCATGGAAAGACTTAAATTTGAATCTACTGCTGACGAAGCTCGTGTTGAAAGAGATTCTTGGATGAACCAGTATAATAGATTAGATAATCTCTACACATATTCGATCGATCAAATAGATAATCTTACTAATGAGAATAACCAACTATTGCAAAGTCAAAATTTATTAAGTAACGAGATTACTCGTCTCTCATATTCGTTAACCAAGTCTAACTTGGCGGTAGAATCTTTATCAGATGAAAATAGAACTTTATCCCAAGAGAAACATATATTTTCAAGCTTGATGGCGATTTCTTCACAGAAATTGAGTAATCTACAAAGAATATGTGATAATCAAGAGCAATCTCTTCGTTCCCTTAAAGATGAAATCAAGGAGGTAACTGAATCATCTGCTTCTGAGAAGGATAAACTTATCAAGGGTAGGTTAAATCTTAGTTGAAGTCCAGCGAGCTTCAAGACCAATACTCTCAATTGAAGAAGTCTCATTCTTTACTAACAAAGGAAAACTCGTATCTACGCACCAGAGAAGAAAACATGAAATCTCGTCTGAAGGGTGTGGTTGGCGATAAATTCGATGACGCTATGAATCAATGGGAAAACTGTTTCTTTACATTAATTCAAAACTTAACCTCGCAGAAAGAAGGTAGTCAATTGACTGCCTCTCTTGTTGACCTTTCTGTCAAATTTTGTGTTATATTTCTTGCAAAATCCTTGACTGAATGATCTTTTATCACTTTTGTTACTCGCAGAATCTGAAAGAAGTCTTCATTCTACCATCGCTGATCTTACTGAAAAATTAGATAGAGTTCGCAAAGAAAACAAGACTCTTACTTCCAATTATATTGAAGCTCGCAACAAAGCAGAAAGAAGACTTGATTATCTCGAGTACTTCAAAAATATAGAGATTAGGAATCGTGATAGAGGTTTCCTTCGCAAGGTCCACCTCAGTGCTGGAGTTCTTGTGAATGATATTATACTCTCCCATTCTCTCCCCCCTGTATCTGTTCCTCCTTTAAAAGTTGATGATGATGAAACTCCTCTTCCCATGGATAAAGAATTAGAATTCAGTAATGATGAAGAAAATACCACTCAAGAAGATGATGAAGAAGAAAGAAGTCTTCCTAAAGAAGTAACTACAAGCGGTGAGAAGAATACTTATGAAGATGATAATTCTGGTAAGAATAACGAATTTGGCGAGCAATAATAGTGAATCTGGCGAGACCATCGCCAAAACTTGAATAATGTAATCTTTTGAAAATTTTAGAATTCAACTTTTGATTTTGTTTACTTTGAATATCCTCAAGGAAGATAATGAAATCTTATTTCTCCACTCCCCTACTTGCCCTTCATTAACTTTCTTGAGATTTTGAATTATTTCATGTGTCTCCTTTCTGTGAACTGTGTGGCTATATTATTCGTGAAAGTATGAATATATCTGCGATGTAATGAGTACAGCTGCGATATTTTGAATTTTTTTGAAAGAGTTTACGATGTTATGAATCTGCCTTCTTATATATTCTCCTGCGATGAACAAATATTTCCTGCATCTTAAAATAGAATAGTTAATTTTTAAGATTATTCTGTTGGTCTTATTTTTCCTTCCTAGTTAAAGGTCTTATTTTGCCAAAAAGTTTTTCTTTTCTCGCGACAAAATCGCAGGACGTCTTTACATTTGCATGTATTGACCCATTGATTTTGTCTTATCAATATTTTTTCAGCATCTCTGCGATAATATGATAAGTTTAAATTCTCTTGCAAGAATTATAGCTTATGACATTGCCGTCTTACGATGAAATCGCAGGACGCCTTTACACTTTCATGTAAAAACCCATTGATCTCATCTTAACTTTTCTCTTTTGGCTCGCTGCCTCTGTATAATTTTCGTCATGCGACAATATGACAGGCCTAAATGTTCTTGCGATCATAAATCCCCATGACATTGCCGTCTTTAGACACTTATCAGCTCCCTAATGGAGGGTACCGCCCTTATATCCCCCTGGTTGCCCCTTAAAGGAGGGCACATCGGTCATACAAGACTAGCTCCTCCCATCCAGATTTTCCAACAACCAGTTGTTTTTCGCAGCCTCTTGTCCTTTATGCCTATATGGCTTATAGTTACAAGACTGCAACCTAAGTGGGGTTTTCTTCGGGCCTAGTGCATCATAGCCAAGACTTGCTAAGGATGTTCAGGGTAGTTTCGTACGCCCCGGGCACCCTTGACTCAACCGTGTACCTCGGCGCCTTGGTCATACTTTGCACTCCTTAGAAGAGGTCCTTAGTCGTCCAATCAGGGTATAACCTTATATAATTGGAAATCCAAGATCCCTCTCCTGGATATGTTTTCTTTAACTCCAACATCTGCATAACTCGAGGTTCCAAAGAATGGTATAACCTTATCACTGAGTCATGTCAAGAGATACCCCCTTATACAACGCACTATTAGGTCTTACATTTTCCTCTTGCGAAATTTTATTCGCGAACTAGGGTGCACGCCATAAAGGTTCATCCCATTCTATTAATCTCTGCGAAATTTTATCCTCCATTCTTGCGATTATGCTCGCAGTTCTTGCTTTGCTTTGTTACTAATAGAATCTCGCAATTGGAATCAGAGAAGTTTTTTTTTTTTTTTTTTTTTTTACAACATACCTGTATCTCTTATCTTGCAGAAGTTGTCATTGATAATACCTTTTCAGAAATAGTCTATTCCATGGTCTGTCAAGTCTTTGACCAACATCTCTCCCTTCAGGGTCAATTAGTTTGTATGCCCCGGTTCCAACTATCTCTTTAATGATATATGGTCCATCCCATTTTCTCGCCAATTTTCCACCATTCTCTCGCTGATAACTTGGTGTTTCTCGCATCACTAAATCGCCAGGTTGAAATTCACGTTTCTTAACACGTTTGTTGTATTCGCGATCTAATCTTCGCTGGTAATTTTCCATATGTTGCAAAGTCTTTTCTCTTTTTTCTTCTAATTCATCCAATTTATTTAAAATCATTCCAACACTTAGATTTCTTTCCCAAGCCTCTCTTTTTGTTGTAGGAATAGCTAATTCTGTTGGTAACACAGCTTAAACTCCATACGTCAAACAAAAAGGTGACATTCCAGTAGCTTCTCGTCTAGTTGTATTGTAAGCCCATACTGCATTATACACCTATTCACACCATGCTCTGTGGTATCCTTCTAGCTTTTTTTTAAGATGTCTGCGATTGTCTTATTGGTTGCTTCAGCTTGACCATTTGCTTGTGGATATAGAGGAGTAGATTTTCCACACTTTATCTTAAATGCATTGAGTAGAAATTCTATATTCTGCCCTTCAAATTGTTTCTCATTATCATACACCAACTGTGCTGGAATCCCAAATCTGCAAATTATATTCTCAAATAAGAATGTAAAAATATCTTTATCGCGGATATATTGTACTGCCTTTACTTCTCCCCATTTTGTGAAATAATCTGTTGCGACGATTAGGTATCTTATTTTTCCAGAACCAGGCACAAATGGTCCCACAATATCTAACCCCCATTTCCCAAAAGGCCATACACTTGTTGAAGATGATAATGGTGCTCCTGGTGCATGTATCTTCTTTCCATATCGCTGGCAATCATCGCAACGCCTTGAGAGTTGTTTTGCATCTTCATGCATATATGGCCAGTAATAGCCTTGCATTTTTGTTCTATATGACAAAGATCTTCCTCCACTATGATTACCAGCGTCACCACTATGCAACATCTTCAACACTTTTTGTCCTTCCTCCCTCGTCAAACATCTTAGCGATGGTCCACTAAAAGATCTGCGATATAACACTCCTTCTCTTAGCTCATAATTGGTTGCCCTACTTTTTAATTTATGTATTTATAATCGATTTCTTGGGATTTCTCCTTTTGACAAGTATGCATGAAGATCCGCTCGCCAATCCGTAATGTTGTTCTTTAATTCCTCTTCGCCAACTTCAACATCATCACATCTTCTTCTTCTTCCTTGTTTATCGCTGGTAATAAAAGTGTTTGAATTTTTATGCATCTCGCATCTGGATTTGTCATCATACTGGATATGAAAGCAAATGCATCTGCAAGCCTATTATCTTTCCTTGATATGTGTCTCCATTTTATTTTTGGAATTCTCGCAGATAATTCTTCGACTAACCTTTTATACTTTCTTAAAGATGGTTCATTTGTTGTGTATTCTCCTTTTATATGGCGAATAACCAACTGTGAATCGCTGGTGATTCTATCATTTTCCAACTTCATTTCTACCGCAAATTTTAAAGCATGAATTACGGCCTCATATTCTGTTTCATTATTAGTGGATGTAAATTCCAATCTAAATGAAAAAGCTGATTTTTCTCCTTCTGGTGAAATAAAAACAATTCCAATCCCATTTTCTTCCCCGTTTGATGATCCATCCACCAATATATCCCATCTGTCGGGTTCTGTTAATAGTTCTTTTGGATCTCCATGTTCCTCTTTTACATCCATCATCTCTTCCACAGCTTCATCATCTTCTAAGGGAAATTCAGCTAAGAAGTCTGCGATAACTTGTGACTTTGGCGAGGATAAAACTTCATATTGAATATCAAAGTGTCCTACTTGTGCATTCCATCTCTCAACTCTACCTGATCTTTTTGAATTTTTCATTACTGACTCAATTGGCACTTTTGTTAACACTTTGAAGTTATGTGCTTGAAAGTAGATGCGAAGCTTAAAAGTTGCATGTACCAATGCTAGAATTAGTTTCTCAATCTTTGAATAATTTCTCTCTGCAGAATTGAACGTTTTGCTGATGTAATAAATTGGTTTTTCTACCCCTGCATCTACTCGCAGCAACACATCACTTAGCGCATATGTGGATGTTGCGAGATAAATCAATAGTTCCTCTCCCGGTTCAGCTTTCTGTAAGATAGTTATGTTCATAAAGTGCTCTTTTATTCCTTGAAAAGCCTTTTCACATTCATCTGTCCACTTAAATTTTGTTCCCTTCTTGAGTATATCGAAAAAATGTTTGCATTTGTCTGAAGATCGCGAGATGAATCTTCCTAGCGAAGCTAAGAGTCCATTTAATTTTTGCACATCTTTTACCGTCGCAGGCGTTGGCATATCGCGAATTGCTTGTACTTTTTTCGGGTCAACTTGTATTCCTTCTTTTGATACAATATACCCCAGAAATTTTCCTGAAGTTACTCCAAAAGTAAACTTATCGGGATTCACTTTAATATTAAATTGCTGCATTTGATCGAAAATCTCTTTTATATCCTGCACATGATTCTCAGCTTCTTTACTTTTGATCAGCATATCATCTACATACACTTCTAATGTTTTATAAATCCACTTTGCAAACACCTTCTCCACCATTCTTTGATATGTTGCACCAGCATTTCGTAAGCCAAAGGGCATTTTTGTATAACAATATAATCCTCTTGGAGCAAAAAATGCGGTATGTTCTTGATCTTCTTCAGCGAGAGGGATTTGATTATATCCTTTATATCCATCCAACGATGATATTCTGGCATTTCCCGTTGCTCATTCAACCATCTGTGGAATATCTGGTAATGGAAAGCTATCTTTAGGACAAGCCTTGTTTAAATCAGTGAAATCTATGCAAATTCTTATCCCCTTTTTCTTCTTTGGGACCACTACCATATTTGCAATCCACTCTGGATATTTTGCTTGCCTTATAATTCCTGCGTCGAGCATCTTCTGTAATTCTTCTTCTATTTGAGAATGATATGTTGTTGCGATTTTCCTTATTCTTTTCTTAAATGGTCTTATGTTTTTGTTGATTTCTAATTTATGACATGCTATTGACGGATCTATCCCTGGCATCTCATCCGTTCTCCACGCGAAGATATCTTTATATTCTCGCAAGAGATTTATAGTTCTTTTTTCCTCATCGGCCTTCATTATAGTCCCAATTTTCAGCATTTTAGGCTCTTCCTCACTCCCAATATTTATTTCCTTTGTTGGTTCTGATGTAATATAATTGGCTTCAGGTTCTCCCATTGGTGTTGGTGTTTTCATAACTCTCGCGAGTTCATCTCCTTCTCGCGAGATTTCACTGGGTATTCCTTTTCCTTCTTTTGCTCTTATCATGTAAACTTTAAATTCTTCTTCCTTCTTTGTTTCTCTCGCCAATTTTCTGCGAGCCTTTCGCAGATTTGGACATTCTTCACAATTTCTTACTTCAATTTGGTAACACAATTTCGCAAAATTTGTGTCTCCTCTAATTTCTCAAATTCCATTGGGTATAGGAAATTTGATGCATTGATACAACGTTGATGCTACAGCCTTGATTGCGTGTATCCATGGTCTTCCTAATATCATGTTATACGGTGATTCCACGTCTACCACACATAACATTACTTGTGTTTCAATCTCTCCTAGTGGAATTCGTACCACTATCTCGCCTTTAGGTTTTGTTAAAGATTTTCCAAAGACATGAACATGATATGTTGAATGAGACATTTCTTCATCCTTATATCCCATTTTCTTGAAAGTATGATAAAATATTATATCTACAGAACTTCCTGCATCCACCAAAGTTCTATTCATAGCCCATTCTTCTATAGATTTTATTGATTCCTCCTTTCTCATTGGTATAGTGGATACTGTGATTACCAATGGAGATGTTTGACTTAGGTTTTCTTCTGGTATTTCTGCTGCTGTAAATGTGATCTCCTGCTTTTCCCAATCTTTCAATGATGATATTTTTTCCACCGTCATAATTTTCCTTCCTTCAATCTCGTTTGTGTATCTTCCCCTTAATATTTTCATGAAATCTATCAATCATTGTTTTTGTTACCATACCGCACTCCAATTTTCTACAATCCTCTTTGATTCTAATCATCCTTACTTCAAATATCTCACTGATTTGTTTTATGATTTTCTTAATCTTGAATAATTCTTATCTTCTTCTTCACCTTTTTCTTTGATTTTGCTAATTCAATCCCTGTTTCGAGCGCCAAAATTGAGTTGCAGGATTTCCCACAATACACCCTTGTTAAGATCTTGCTATAATCAACTCACAATTAAAGATGAAAAACGACACTTTATTATTTTGTTCTCAGAAATGTTTACAGAAATGGAAGAATTCAAGATTACAACTATTCTCTTGAAGTTTCTCTCTCCTCAAGACTTTCTTAACTCTCAAAAATACATCATCCTTTTCTGGACACATTGGGTCTATATTTATAGGGTAGTTACATAGTGGATGTCTGCTAAGTTTTTTCCTCTTATTTCGGGTTGATTCTGCGATTGTACTACATTTAGTTACAATGTTCACTCCCGCATGTTTTGTAACCATCGCAGGACAGACATGCTTTTCTCAAGTTCTCTTCACTCGTCATTTATTACATCGCTCTTTTGACTGCTTTTGTGACACTCGCAAAGTGTAGTTGAAGATCTTGCGGTGATGCTCGCTGGGAAGTGTTGTTAATCTCGTAGAGAAGTATTGTAGCGATATTCTGGTCCTACAGAACCACCCATTGTACACGTTTGGGTATGGTTACACAAACCCAAAATGTCAAGTAAGTGTATGTATGGCAAGCTAAGTTTTCGATCTAATGGTTGAGAGATATTAGCTTGTATCTAATCAGGTTTCCATCTAACGGTGAATATTGAATGCTTTGTTACTAAGCTAACATTGATTACAAACCCTGATTTGAAAGACTATATAAGGGGAAATCTAGCCTTTGGAAAAACTAATCCCCACACACCTTTCTTGTGTGATACTAGTTTTCTCTAAGCTAGAGTCGATCTCCATTAACCCTTGAGTTTTCTCTGATATAAACTCGGGTTAACGACTTAAAGACTTAATTGGGATTGTGAAGCCAGACCGATACTACTTATCTTGTAGTTGTGTGATCTGATCTTGCTCTTTATATTGTACGAGTAAAATTATAATAATTGGCTTGAGATTTCTATCTCCGATAGGCAAGATAAAAGTAGTCACAAACATCTTCGTCTCATTGTTTGTGATTCCTCAATAATCTTCTTCGTTGCGTCGATTAAGTTTATTGTGAGGTGATTGATGAAACTGAGTTGTTCTTTTGGAATATAAGTCTGGATTTATCGATTGGTTCCTGTTCACCTTGATTTATCAAAAGACGGAACAAAACTTGTAGGTTTATTCGTGGGAGACAAATTTATTTATTACATGTAGACTTTTCTGTGTGAGACAAATTTGTTTGCTAAAGTCTTCGACTTTGGGTCGTAGCAACTCTTGGTTGTGGGTGAGATCAACTAAGGGAATCCAGTATGCAGTATCATGCTGGGATCAGAGGCGTAGGAGCATAATTGTACCTTGGATCAGTGTGAGATTGGTTGGGGTTCAACTACAGTCCTGACCGAAGTTAATTTGGAGTAGGCTAGTGTCTGTAGCGGCTTAATATAGTGTATGTTTAATCTGGACTAGGTCCCGGGGTTTTTCTGCATTTGCGGTTTCCTCGTTAACAAAATTTTGGCGTCTGTGTTATTTCTTTTCCGCATTATATATTTTTATATAATTAAAATAATACAGGTTGTGCATTATTCAATCGATTAGAATATCCGACCTTATTGGTTGTTGATTTAAATCGATTGACACTTGGATATTGGTCTTTGGTACCATCTAAGTTATCTCTCTTTGATTAGGCTCGCGAATCATATTTGCTTGAGTAAATCAAATCGAGAGATTGAGATAATAACTCCTTGAGATATTTTCTATTGATTGAGTCTTGTTGATTCTCTAGAAAATAACTCGGAGTTGTCCATACAGATTGCTAATCAAAATATTGGGTGAGGTTGTTAGACCCCCGTATTTTCACATAAGATCATTAGTGTTAACAGAGAATATAACTTTTCGTAAGTCGGATACAAACTTTGTGTCATGCTCTTCTTCACACAACAATTGTACAAGCCCTAAGTTTGTAGCCACATCATTCAAATATTCGGTGTTACCAATTAGGGAACAATTGTCAATTCCTAACATTATCTATCTGTTTAAGGCATGGATAATCACAAATTGAGCTAAATTAGTTCAGATAGTGCTTGAAAACATACAAAGAATTGTTCTAACAACCATGGATGCATGACATACAAGGTGAAAGTAATTTGATGTTTTTCAGAGATTCAATCATGATTTCAATAAAAGTTCCATGAAGAACAAAGTAAAATCAAACCAAAAGATTCTAATTATTTAGGGGTTTCATCTAAACCCTATGAAGATATTAAAACATAACTAAGAAAATAGAAAACCTAAATTACATCTACTACATATTTTTGCACCGGCTAATCCCGGGCTTAATCATCCATCTACAACTCCCTTCTCTATTTATACAAAATTTTCCCTCAATTCTACACAATCCCCATAATCAACAAATACAATTAGAAATTTAAGTATTTGATGTTCTTGGAACTCAGCACTGTAGATAGTCTTCATTTCCATCCACCCTATTACTTTTAATAAGTGATCATCTGATGATGTTTATGTTGCATAGAGCTTGAAATTCGGACCTTTAGCTGTGATTCTCATTGCTCTTGGAGACAAATTAGCCGGCGTATTTTTTCTCAAATAAGAGCTATTTAGGGTTAGCTTAAAATCGATACAAAGAAGACATCTTGGGAAAGATGGTTATGGAGGTACTTGACAACTTGGAAGTGAAGGAGACATAGAGGTCGGAGGTGATGGTCTGGTACACAAAATAAAAGAAGAATGGGTACAGTTGTCGGGTAGAGTAAGAAAGAAGACGATTTTTTTGTTCTGATCTTGGAAATGGAAATTGAAAGAGTGATAAAAAGGAACATTTGGGTGTTAAGCAGTAATACATATCTCAGGTATATGAGAGTCAAAAACACACCTTTCTCAAGTGAATCAGGCGACCCATTTACTATCAACCATGGTAGCTCATTTGTTACACTCTTTTGGCACTTCTTCTAAACTTGAAGCATACAGTAATAAATTATCACTGACCATGAATTATCTTTTTCTTTCACCTATCCAAAACACCAATCTTTATGATCTCCTATTCACCATTTAGTCAACCACCTACATCGCGATACAAAATGAGATTATTCCGACAAAATTACCCGTTAAAATAGATATGTGCAAAATACAAGATTTGTTATAAAATAGAAAATTAAGACACTAGAGATGTGATAAAAGACAAAAAAAATGATCTAGAAATATGCATTATTAGGCACCGATCACGCGGTTGGAATCTCTCCAAAACATGCAAAAAAGTAAGTTTTCCGCTGAGCTTTTGCAAGGTGATTTTAAACTGAATTCTGCATTTTGTTAGCATTTGCAAAATTTACCAAGTGGTTGGGATAGAGAACTGTTTAATCATCTTGTTAGAGTTAACCCTTTTGTAGATGGTGGATTTTCAACAAAGGCTAAAATCATAAACCCATACTTATATGTGCTCCTGATCCAGCAATCAGACGAGTATTGAGGCTCATGTCTCTTATCGAAAGCATGAAAGCTCATGCTATAAGAATCTCTGACTGAGAGTACTGTATCTTAGAGTACATGTAGATGTATAGTCTCTCAGCTGAGGCAATGGCATATCTTATGAATACTGAGCAATTTCAGTAACTACTTTTATATAGAATCGAAAGATTGGACGGTTCCTAGACAGCTTGCCTGCTAGTATAGAGCAATAACGTCTTCAGGACGATGTTTTCCCTGACTATATAAAAGAAATATGACACTTCAACAAGCTCATATCATATAATTCCTGAATAATTAACGCTCTTAGACGATCGTACTAGTATAAAGCCATCAATTAATTATTCTTAAAATCAATAGATTCATTAACTGAATCCCTGGAAAATATTCAATATTTTTCATAATATTTCATTACTTAAATTTATGGTTCTTCCCAGCAGAATTCCATGGGTTAGTTATAAATATTCAACACACGGGTATCTGTGTTACTGTCGAGTAAGACCCGACCAAAATGGTGTAAATGTATTCGACAAATAATGCATTAACAAACACCTTAATGAACAAACAAGTATTTCAAAATACGACGAGACGATGAACCTATGCAAACAGGAAAGAAAATAATAAAATATTCACCAAGGCGCTAAGGGACTGGACTCACCGGTCGGCCAGCCAGTCACGCCGTGGCCAGTCCCACGCCCAATTCTATAGTTTATTATATTTTATCTATTTTCTTTGATCTCATGAAAATCCCTTCATTTGAACAAATATCCTTTGTTTTAAGGAAACTCCTCTGTTTCATGGTGTTTCCTTCGCATCAAGGGAATGATATAAAATTAGGAAAGGTGTCATGGGACCGTGTCTATTAGACGGTCGACCAGGCCCTACTCATGTCCGGTCCCACACCTCATGGTTCCTCAATATTTTATTATTATTTCCCTAATCCCATGAAAACTCCTTAATCTCATGATATTTCCTTGATCCCATGAAAAATAATATAAAATTAGGGAAACCCGTGTGGTCGGGTCCTAGCCGGCCGGTCATGCCCTAGATGGCCCCACATGTCCCATTTTACTATTATTATATTTTTCATGTTTCCATAATCCCATGAAATTCCTTGATTTCATGGTGTTTCCTTCAAATTATGAAAATTCCTTCAAATCATGAAATAATACACAAAATTAGGGAAAAATCACGGGACCGGGCCCTAGCCGGCCAACCATGCCCAAGCTAGTCCCACACGTCCCTTATTTTATTATTATTATTTTTTATGTTTTCCTCATCTCATGGAAACTACTTGATTTCAACAAAACTCATTGGTTTCAACAAACTCCTTGGTTTTATGGTATTTCCCTAAAATCATGAAAAAATATTATAAAAATAAGAAAAATGACGTGAGACCGGGCTCCTTGGCCATAGACGGTCCCATACTTCATGATTCTCTCATTTTTTTTTTTATTATTTTCCTTCATCTCATGAAGGTTTTTGACGGTTTCAGCAAAAATCCTTGATTTCTTCATATTTTCTCAAATGATTGCTCAAACGCATACCGAAAAATATCAAAATTCTCAGAACTGAGATACGAACACTTTAGTGATGTAAGCATGTTATCTTGACCGATCAAGGTTGTCTCTTTGGCTTGAAAGGATCCGGTCCCACGTATTTTTACAGTTTGGCCTAATCTGCGCAATTGCTCGTATTCGGTCCAAAACTCTTCCAACCAACCTGGAACTTCATAAGATGATCGATATTCGATCCTATGACTATTCAGGGATGGTTTCGTAGCCCCTTGGTTGGTCCCTCATCTCTTCATGATTAATTAGGTTTTATCGCCTAAGGCTCAGACGAGTATTACTTTAATAAATGATTAAACCAGTATTTAATCATCCTTTCATCAACAAACCAACTGGTCTTCAGGAGATCTTGGTATTTGCTCACGTGAGCATCTGGGCGCTACATGGTCGACCCATAATCCCATGTAGCTGGTACCTCTTCACTCCATGGTTAATTTTCAATAAATCGTCAGTAAATCATCAATTGATCAAATTAGGGTTTTGAGTCCAAGGTTAATAATTCCAGATTCAAAGGCTAATAATTTTACATTGATATCATGATCAACATGTTATTTATTATACTCGGACCAGTTTCCAGTATTCTAATTTAATATTTACTTGGTCATGCTACCAATGATTCATCAAACGAGCAACATTTGCTCAAATGAGCAATATTTGCTCAAACCAAGGAATATTGGTTCAACTATCAATATTCAACAATTAATCGAACTAGCAATATTTTCTCACATTAACTATCAAAGTTTATTCATGTATTATACCTCTGTCTCAATAATGGACACATCCAAGTCTCAGAACATTCTAAATCATGTTCGACTCAACAATATAAGGACTCATCATCCCAGGAAGTCATGAAGTCAGCAACTGACTAACTAAATACACGTCTGCCTTGCAGACTCTACAATCACAAGAGATATCAATCGTGTCACATGGGGGGATATTAACTAGTTTTGGTCTGGCGATCTACGATACGTGTTTTCATACACATGATGAGAATGTGAGCAAGTCGTGCAATCAGTTGGAGGAGTTAACAAAGTAGCGGATGGAAAATCAACCAAGTCTCCGCACGTTGAGCAACTGGTTTTAACACAATTTCCACTTCCCCATTCTTTGATTCCATAAACTGTCACACTTCATGGGATCATGGTGTTTATAATTCTAGCAATATAAATAAGTCTCTGAATCATGATTGAAACAAGGACAATCTCACGTCAAATAGACAACACGAGATTAACAATCCAACTCTCAATAGAGCAAATTCAATCATTCGGAACTTATCTTATTTTCAAAATACACAACACACCTACTATCTTTGATCACGATTTATCTCACACATTTCTCATCTTCCTTCCTATAGATCGACCCATCCTCTCTTGTGACCGAATTTACTCTGGAACGGCCATTGTCTTAATTTAGGCCGGAGTACTATAGATTGATCTCTCAAATTCAAAGCACTCCCTTCTTGCAGTGCATCTGTGTGAGGTTAAGCATTTCGTTCTGTTCAAGGAGTCTCCTCCGCATGGTCGTCTCCTCAATTCCGTAAAAACCAGCAAATCGTGTTGCCCATCTACACCTTTATACATGACGGGAACAAATGATGAGGGTACGAACCCTCCGGTTAAAAGTTTGAGGGGATATATGTACCCAACTAGAGTCTCTCAACTTTCATGTATTGTCTTTCCTACCACCATAACAACCTATGATATTAGAGCAAGAACCATTCATGGACTTCCTAATTTTTATGGGAAGGAGAATGAAAATCCTTACCACCACATTTGAGATTTTGAAGAATTATGTGGCATAATGAAATTTAAAGACTTAGCTAATGAGTATCTTAAACTTAGGTTGTTCCCTTTCTCCTTAAAGGATAAGGAAAAATGTTGGCTAAATGCTTTAGCTCCTTCATCAAATAGTACTAGGAATGACATGATTAATCTATTCTTGCATAAATGTTTTCCTAGGCATAAAACTATTGCCATCCGTCAAAAACTTTATTGTTTTTCACAACAAGAAGGAGAACCTCTTTATGAGTATCTAGAGGGGTTCCATGATCTCTTGTTACAATATGCACATCATGGATTTGATACTCCTAGATTCACGTTGATCCTTTATGAGGGATTAGATTTCAAAATATTGACAATGGTAGAATCACTTTGTGGTGGGAATTTCCTCAATAAAAGTGTCGAAGAAGGTTACAAAATTTTGCATGAAATAGCTGGAAAAATCCAAGAGTATGAGGCTATAAAACCCATAAGATCAGTAGATAATAGTGAACAATCACAGAGTTGACAATGAGTTTCGACTCTGAGGCCAAGTTTTCTGTTTTGACACGAAGACTTGAGTCGTCAGAAAGAAATGCTAAAATTAAGCATGTTGAGTTTATTACACTTATTCTTTTATTCCTAGTGATTGTACTTACCAAAGAATCCCTAGTTTGGAAGAAACTATAAGTTTGTTTATGCAGGCTCCTCAAAGATCTATGGAAAACTTACAAAAACAACTAAATCAGCTAGCCAACCAACTGAATGAGAGAGACAAGGGTTAGTTCTCGAGTCAAATACAGCCTCACCCTAAAGGTTCTTTCGAGGAAGGCACATATGGTGCTAAGCCGACTCATCATGTCCATGAAGTCTCTACCCTAAGAAGTGTACGGGTCATTGATAACCATGTTGGTGAGAAAGATAGGAACCTTCCAATCATCACACGGGTTACTCCTTCAACACAAAAAGAAACCAATAAGAGCGAGAAAGGTAAATATGAAATTTCTTATGTTCCCCGTGCTCTTTTTCCTCAAGCATTACTACCTCTTAAGAAGGGATCTAGCCTTAATGACATCTTAGAAGTGTTTAAATAGGTTAAAGTTAACATTCCCATCTTAGATGTCGTTACACAAATTTTTTCATATGCCAAGTTTCTAAGAGATATGTGCACCATGAAACGAAATCTGAATGTACATAAAAAAGCTTTCCCTACTGAATAGGTAAATTCAATTACTACACAGAAAATTCCACCCGAATTTAAAGATCCAGGTTGTCCTACGATTGCTTTCACTATAGGAAAGCATAGGATGCATTGTTAGATTTAGGGGCTAGTGTAAATATTTTGCCATATTCTATATATACGCAACTAGAACTTGGATATTTAAAACCCACTAATGTTACCCTCCAATTGGCTTATAGGTCCACTAAAATTCCTATAGTAGTGGTAGAGTATGTTCTTATATAGGTTGAAAGTTTCATTTATCCCGTTGACTTTATTATTTTGGATACTCATCCCGTATCTAATTCTAGTGGGCAGATTTCCGTCATATTAGGTAGACATTTCTTGGATACCTCAAACGTGGTTATCAATTGTCGTAATGGAATCATGGAGCTTACCTTTGGAAATATGAAAATGGAAATGAATGTGTTTCACCTTTCGAGGTCATCTTCGATTTCTGAAACTTGCAAACATGTTTGCATGATTGATGGTGTGAATGATTATACTTATTGTTATAATGAAAAATCTCGAAAACATGTTTGAAAACTTTGCAGATTGTATGGAGTTAACTAAAACTAGATTATTGGATATTTGCTTAGCTTATTTTTTTGATCTCGACAATCGTGTTTTACATGAAATTGTTGCGCTGAATATTTCTTCTCTTGATCCATCTAGTATTTTTTTGAATGATTATATGAGCGTTCAACATATGGATACTGGTCAAGTAATTCATACAAACAAATTGGAATCTGTTTGTTTAGCTCCTTTCTTCAACTCCAATGATCTCATGTTGATGCCTCTTATTCCTAGTGAACATAATGTGTCCAGTAATATCAGTTCAGTAGGTTTATAACTGTATTTATGGTACACAACATATGTTGAATTGTCTGAACAATGTGTACTTATTATCTGTGAGTCTGATTTACTTCGTATTACCATACATGACCGGGCAGGTCCTGATTAAGTTCCGAGTAGGATTGAATTCAGTTTGTTTAGCTCTCAGGGTACTAATCATTATTGTCGCAGTTCATATTTTCAGTTGTTCTGATTTGTTGGGTTGATCCCCAACTTTTTAGACTTTATATATATGCTTGGAAAGTTGTTGTTGTGTAACATCTTCGGTTTGTTTGAGATTACTTGTTGCGCGCAAGAAAGGAACAAATATCATTCGCTTCATGGAAGTCAACCCATCAGATTTGTTCCCTTTACTTTATCTTTCATTTTTATTTTTATTTGCAGTTGCATATCGCATTTTAGAATTTCCCACCTTAATTTCTATGTTGGATGATTCAATTTACATTGAGGACAATGTAAGGTTCAAGTGTGTGGGAGTGGTTTTGCGTATATAAATTTTTATTTTTGAAAAAATTAAAAAAAAAAGTTTTGCACAACATGACCAGCTATTGAGCAGGTCATTCTGATTATTCGTCTTGTTGTTTAGCAGACTTCTCTAAGCCACTGTTTAGTGGTTCATCTAGCTATTTAGCATACACTTCTTAACCACTATTTAGTGGTTTCGTCTAGATGTTTAGCAGACGTCTCTCCATATCCAGCTGTAGAGCGGATATATATTTTGTTGTTTTGTTCGGGACTAGCAAAATTCAAGTGTAAGGGAATTTGATAAGTACATAAGTGCGACACTTTTATACCCACATTTACACCAGCTAGGTCTCGTTATTTTACTAATAATATTTTTTTAAGACTTTTACAGAAAATATAAGCAATTCTGTTAACTCGAAAAATAAACGGCTAAATTGTCATTTGCAAGATGCGGCACCAGGGGCCGAGCTCATCACTGACAGCAAGAGTTGGCCAGTTAGTTACGGTGCCTAGGCTAATTTATAGGGCCAGAGTTTCGGGTTCAGTGGAAGAAAGAAATACCTTGTACCAAACGTGAGCTGCACATGTGAAGGTGCCAGAGAGTAAAAATAGCGGAGGACGTGGCAAGCATCAGACAATATATGCTTTTCCCTACCATCAGAAGAGTTTTCATTTCTTCCTAAGCTAAGATATGACTGCCAACGAGATGGAGACTTCAGATCTGGAAGCAGGGATGACGATGGATTTATCTGAGTTCTTCTCCTAGACAGAAATTGGGTTTATTTCAAGAGTAAAATTAGTTCGAAGGAAATTTTGGTTGTTGTACAATAGCAGTGGATTGTCAATGGTGGAAATTAGTGAAGGCGACACCAACATCAAAAAATTTGTGGGGGTTCGGTGTCGGATCGAGACTCAAGTTCAGTTGAGAGAGAAGCGAAGAGATGGATATTGTTGTATTCAAGATGCAGTTCGATCTTTCCTCTCCTAATTAGATGCATCAAGGGTTGTTAATGGAGATGGGAATGAACTGGATTTGAAGATTACAACAACAACATCAATTGATATAGTTGAAAGGTACGAAATGGGTTTCGACCTAACTTTGTGTTTGGTTAATGGCGGCTGTATGGAAGTATTTCAGGCATAGTGGAGAAAAAATGGGTGATTGCTGAAATGGTGAGACTTGTATCAGCTGGTGACTATTTGAATTTATGAATCTACTGGGGGTTCGAATCTGTGAAGATTCTGAGCTGAATTTCATGTTGGTGGTGAACTGAATTGGGTTTAAATAGAAGTTGTTGAGGAAGGGAAGACTTACATATTCATTGAAACTCAACAAATGAAGAAGGTGAAATAATAAGCTTGCCCAAGCTCAGAGAAAGAACCAGATATTTGTAACTAACTTACATATTCATTGAAACTGATTTATTCAATGTTAGAGCATAGCTCGGTTGAAATCACCAAGCATTGGTATGTCAAGTTTGATTGTCATATTTTAGTATCAAAACTCGTCTAGTGTCGCTTTATTAAATACCAAAGTCAACTTCGTTTAGGTTAGACTATAAAGTCTAGGAATTCTGAGACATACAAGTATTACTATGAAGACCTGAAGAATGTGAAGAAATAATGAACTATAACGACAGCATCATCCTTCTACTCGAGGTTGGTAATATTGACTTGAATTATTTCATTCCCAACGTATCTTTCAAGTCGTGTTATATTGAAAACATAACTGTGAAGCTGTATATACTGTACATATTGTATAACACTCTAGTAATGTAACATGATCATGATTGTATGATCATATTATTAAGGAATTAAACTACGAAGTATAATGTTAATCTTTTGAACTTCGTAGATATGATATCAACATAATCTTGTATCTATTGTTATGATTATGAGAATGGGTTATGGTGAAGATTTCATCCTATGAAACAATGTTTTACATTTGTTTAAAGGAAGTACATTCATGAACTTCTTTAGTGAATCGAAATGTAAATCATGGGATTATTGGTCTGGCTATTCATTGCAAATCTTTGGATGACCAATATGTGTGATCTAGTATAACCAACCTTAACTTAGGTTATGTATCTTGGTATAACTAATCACAATGCCTGACTTATAATTTGGTGTGACTGGTTTTGATTAATCGGTGTAACTGATCCTAAGTAATCACATGTGATGGTATGATTGATCATTATAATTGGTGTGACCGATCCTAGTAATTGGTGTGACCGATCATGAGTGTGTATGACCGATCCTTGTAATTAGTGTAACCGGTCCTGGTAACTGGTGTGATCGATTACAACTAATACCATGTGTAGATGGAACCGATCCTTGTAACTAGTGCAACCGATCCTAGTACCGATCACAAGTATTTCCATATTTATGTATAACTAATCTTAGTGATTGGTAGAACCGATTGAATCCATGTATGTGATTTGATTTGATTAATCACATAGTAGTCTTGGAATACAGGAAAACCAATTCTAAACTTGTTTGGAAGTGCGGTATAACCGATTCCAAGAATGCAAATGCATGTAAATATGAAATAAGGATTTGCAGTGAAAGATGTCAACATACTTTGAACTCGAACACTGACTCTTATCATTTATTGTTCAAAGATATTCCTTGGTACTCAAGGTGATCCTGTGCCGAAATAAATTGTGAATCTTTTAATTAAGGTTTTTGGTTTTATGTGCTTTAATTACCAGCTATTAATGCATATCTCTAGAGAATAAAAATTAGTAATGTGCATTTGCTAATTGGAGATTTTTTATTGAGAGATTTCGGAAATATAAGACAAAACATTTATTGGAAATTGGAAAACCGAATGTTAGCATTCATTGCATATCTTAAAATACTTTCTGTTTTGGAAATTCCTTGGTGTCCAAGCATCCTTGGTCTATAAATACCTATGTTTGTATTTCTAGAAAACTATCCTAAGATATAGGAAAACTTCATTATTTGTTGTTTCCGGTGGAGCTGTCTAATCATAGATGAAAGTATCCTAATTAGGTGAAATATCTTACGACTGCTCGTTTAAAGACTTCTATGGGATCAATAAGCACTACGAGTACCATTGGTGGGAAACTAGATAATTGCAGTGTTATTAATATTGATTTGATTGACTAACAGTTATTGAAACTTTGATTCCACCTAGTTTTTTTATGCTTGAAAACTTTCTCTTTTGATATAAGATTCATTTAAACTATATCAGAGTATCGACGGGATCTTGAAAACTGTTGTTAGATCTAAAGACTTCTTGTGATAATCTATTGTTAACAGACTCCGTTCTATGTGTGATTGATCACAAGAGATTCAAGTGGTACTTGTGCAGGTTATTGAATATTAAAGAAGATAAAGAAGATTTCTTATTGGTTTTCGTACCTTGTGAATGGTGTGCACAAACCTTGATCGGCTGGGATCCAACTAGAATCGTATTTATTCGATTGATTAGCTACGTGAGATCGACATTCTCTATATTTATCTTTAAGATTTATTTTGATTGAGTTCGAATGTATACTTTACTATTTCGGTGGTTAAAGTTAGATTGATCGAACCAGACAAATGAGTTCATTAAATTAAACAGAAGAGCCTTTGTAAAATGACTCATTTATATCTTTTAACAAGGTTGATTAGAGTGGTTACCAAACATATTTCTTCCTTTTTTTTGTTTGGAATATGATCCAAAGGACTTGTTATTTACGTGCGTGACTCTAAAATTCGAAGGCACAAGGATACTGAGGGAACTCAGTAGCTAGGGGCAGTCTTCTTGGTCTCAACTATACGAAGTTGATTTAGATTTTGTATAACAGTTTAATTATGAGAGTATTCAAAACTGGACTAGGTGACGTGGTTTTTCTATATTTGCGGTTTCCTCGTTAACAAAATATTGTTGTGTCTTTTACTTTGATTCTGCATTATAATTATTTACTATAATAAAGTAAAATACGTATATCCATTAACTCCACATTACTTAATAGTGATCCTATAGAGTTTGGTTAAGTACGAACCTATTATCAAGTAACACAGTTTGTTGTCGTATTGTCTCAATCTTGTATCTATAGTCAATCGCACAAGTTATCTTATTGTTATATTGTCTCGATCTCGTATCCATAGACAATCACATGAAGTGTGAACCGAATCGTCGTAACTCTGTCCATAGACGATCACATTCGGTATATGACTTATAGGTTGAAACAAAAAAATTGTGGTGTATTTGGGTACCCTCGTCTTTTTAATTAGTATCAGAGCAGGAAAACACGAAAAGATCTAACAATATGTGTTTGGTGCGATCCAACCTATAAGACTTGAATAAAAAAATGGTCACAATTGAACCTGTAAATAATTCAGTTAACGAAAAACAAGATGATGAATCAATACCTAATAAAGTCATCTTATGTGAATCTATTGAATAACTTGATTTGTATAATGTAAATTTTGATGACTGGAAAAATTTCCTTGAAAAGCAACTTGATGAAATTTCCGAAGATAGTGACTCTGAAATTGATCAAGATGTGGAAGAAGGTGTGTCTGTATTTTTATCACTAGTAGGTGTTGTTTATACAAAAAGGCTATCTACCTCAAATGTTGTTAGAATTCATGCTCCTCTTTGCAGAGAGAATAGGAAACTGAGAAAAAAAAATCTGGCTTTTATTATGGACATCAAAATGCTCGATATGTTCTTAAGTACTGTAGAGAAAGCCTTAACTCAAAATCTCTTGATTATGAGAATCTCTGTAGGAAACATTATCTACTGAAAAAGAAACTTGTTGAAACTGAAGCAAAGATTAATTCTCAACATTTAACGAGTGGAGAAAAAGAGGAGTATGTCATCTCCAAATAAAAATAGGAGTCTTTCAATGCTTTTGACAAAGTTAAGCTCTTGGAAGAGGAAGTTGCAAAGTTAAAACGGCTCAATGATAGTACAATCATGGTGACAAGTGTGGCTTGGGTTATCTTCTTTGTTGGAAACATTAAGAAGTCATGGTGACAAGCGTGGCTTGGGTTATAATGGAATATAGACTCATACAATCAACAAAGACATAAAATTTGTGAAGGCTTCAAGTTTTTCCAAACCAGAGGATCTACCTAAACCAACCGAAGCTCTTAATCTATAAAAGAGCTTGTGTGAGATTTTAGAAGAAAATGTTTCTGCAAGCAATCATGTTGATTCTCCAAAGGTTAAAGATACATAACCTGTGAATTAATGCCTATATTTTTGCTATGTGTTTTTGGTTTATGAAATGTCTGATTTCGGTTTTATTAATCTTAATATTCAATCTCATATGATGTAGCCCTTATGATTTGTGTGTCTTTTTGATTTAGCGGGATTAAGTTTTAGCCCATGTTGGTAGTATTTATCAAAGGATCATAAGGTGTTCCGATTGAAACTCATATGTGAAAAAAGTCACAATATGTTGAATCAATTTGTGTTTACATGAGTTGTGTTTAGCATAACATATGTGTTTCGGGTTTTAAACTTTTGCTATTGGCATGCATTATTTGGTGTTTGTGAACAACATCTTTCTGGTCATAGTTGTGGTTTAATTCTCTATAATTTGTTCTATAATAAGAGTTAATCGTAGACGTTTGTGGATGTAGGCACATTGCTGAACCACGTTAAATGTTATGTATTTCTTGTTTCGTTTAGTGCATCTTGTTTTCTACTTTTCTTTAGTTCTACATGATCCAAAGAACTAGTATCTTGTGAAGAGGTTAATTCTAAGGTCTTAATCCTAACAATATAAGCAGGCACCAAAATTCCGAGAAACCCCAACCGATGGAGAATATCTAACATGAAAGACAACTAATTATTGTCAAATGCTTTAGACATAACACCAAGTTTGCCATGCCGGCCAGTTTCTTTCTTCATATGATTCACAGTTTCATGAGCAGTAATTGGATTATCACTAATATGATGTTGGAGCACATAAGCATCTTGGAAGGGAGAAATAATGTTGTTTCCCTCAATTTTTGGCTTATAAGTACTTAATATCTTACACAAATACAACAACATGAATACCTTTACAGATAACAATTTGATATTTCTTAAATCAGAAAATTTTGCAACAAAAAAATAATAAATAAAAAACACACTGTGAATACATACGCTGCTAACAGCCTGCTCCTCGGAAAGATATAAACCCCTTGTCTCTAACATATGACGACAACCCTGAAACATAAATTAGGGCAGAAATCACATAGGAGTGACAAGAGTAGAAAATAAACACTGGGAATAAATTACATTCTTCCCTCCCTCTATAGCTTCATTAAGTGCTTGTCACTGATCACAAGAGGATCTTGTTGTTTCTTTTTCAAAAATTGAGGAGATGTTGAAAAGAATGTCTAAACTAAAACCAATTTGTGGTTGTGTGAAGGATCTTTAAAATTCTTTCATATGTTTTGAGAAAAAAAAAATCTCAAAACATGAAGATACATATTGATAAATAAGAAGATTTTAAACTTTTCACGAAAGAAGATCATGCACTACTCAAGACGAATTCTCTCGTAATCTCATGAATCTTTGATGTTTTTTCCTCTTTAGAATTCATTTTTCTTTCGTGATTACTACTAGGATTAGAAGTTTTAATTCAATATTTTCTCTTTTTTAAATTTCTCTAATCTTAATTGATATTTTTCATTCATCCCAATTTCAACGATTTTACCATATTATTTTTTCCTCTTTTCAGAAGTTTTACTACGGTTACTTATCTCTAATGGGTTTCTAATTTTGCTTGCAGAGTCTTCATTTAGTATAAACTTATAGCCTTCTCTTGTTGCAATTTCAACTCTCTGTTTAATCAAGATACTGCTACATCCATTCTTAGTATGAATATTCCTTTAACTGGACAAGATTACCTAGTTTCGAAGCCTGGTAGCAAAGGAAAGTTCTCTGTCAAAAGTGCTTACAATATTTGTGTTTTGATAATATCAATAGTGTTATAAATGATGAAGTTATACCTAGAGAGGTTTGGAAGAATCTCTGGCATATAAGAGTTCCTCATAAAATGCAGTTGTTTCTTTGGAAATGTTTGAAAGATATGGTACCAACAAGAAAGAAAATCTCAGTTTATAAACATGATATTGATCATCATTGTAGTTTCTGTAATCATTATATGGAAACCACTAGTCATAGTTTTAGAGATAATTGTCCTTATGCTAGGTCAATCTGGTTAGGTATGAATGTTAATATTTCCTATATTTTGCAGGAATTCAATTCCTTCCACGAATGGTTGGTAAGTTGGTTCACAAATCATGATATTAATGAACAGGTTGATGGTTTTGAGACAGAAAGTTGTACTTGTAAACTGTTGCGCACTATCTGGTACATTTGGAAAGATAGATGCAATTTGGTTTTCCAAAATACTAAACAAAATGCTAATAGTATAATAATAAGGATTCAAAATCCGTTCCAACAGTGTAATCTTTCAAGTACTACTGCTAGGATGAATATGAGTCAATATGAGATTATAAAGGCTTGGATACCACCTGACATAGGATATGTCAAAATTAATATTAATGCTTCGTATATGTATGATACTAAAAAGGGAAGTGTTGGACTGATTATTCGTGATTGTGCAGGTACTATCCTAGGGGTCAAAGGTGTAAATCTTGATGAGAAAGTGGATGCAGAATTTGGAGCAGAATACTTTGAGTGCAAAGCATTGTTATTGGCAGTAGAATGGATTAAAAATTTAGATTACAATAATGTGGTTTTTGAAATGGATTGTGATAATATGGTGAACTTCCTTCACAGTGAGGAATCACAGATTCACTGGCATAACCAACATTTACTTTCAGCTGTTAAGAATAAGTTTTTTAGGTACCATTTCTAATTTTGTAAGGCAGTTCATAGGTTAAGTAATATAGTGTGGCTCATGCTCTAGCAAAAAAAAATGCAAGACTTGAAGCAAACAACTTTTATTATATGAACAATTATCCTCCCGATATTATCAAAATGACAGAGGATGACTATGTAAGCTTTCAATATCATTAATAAATCTTTTAGTATGAGATCTTTCTACCCTCTTGTTTTTTCTTCAAAGATGTAATGCCAACAACTAATTAGATTTTGCAGCTGATGATGCAATGAGCATAGTAAATTCAACTGGTTTTTAATATAATCCTTTCTCCAAAACAATAATTAGTAGTATGACATGATAGAATCACATTAACTCAATACCTAGTGGTACGAGAATGAAGACATGAAAATATGAATAAAATAACTAATTTAACTCCAAAGAACACTATCAAATTGACCATATTCTCTCTAGCAATTCACAAACGTCCTTAAAAGCCACGAGTGTCAGGAGAAAAATGAGACCGACTTACTGCATGCATGTCTGTGTCAAACACATGCAAGTGACTCGATGTAATAATGAAGATAACCAAATAAGCCTCCAGTTCGAGCCGCATTGAATTCAGTTCCCACGTTGAAAGTATGGATTGGGTTATGCTCAATTCTTTGACATCATACGAAACTACCTTTTTCCCTTATACGAGCACCAATAGATTTGACAAGGATCCTTCTTCATCTTCCTCGAGGAATAGAACAATGCTAATGAGGTCATGAACAACATTAAACCTAGAAGTATCACTCTATGGATATGCAGCTATAAATCTTTCCATGTCTAGCTTGTATATAAGTTTACACCCAGAATAATCAGTTTCCATCTTCAAGATGTTGTAATGTGTATAACATGATGCAAAAACCTCTATGAGATACAAATGACACCCACATTCTCCGAAGTATACGGCATTCGACTTATCACCACTAGGCGTAGTTGGCAATGGCAACGACTTCACTAGTTCTTGTTTTATATCGACACGTTAAGGACTCATATATGCAATCCTCAGTCCTAATCCAATGCAAAGAACCATTCCAATAAACACCAAACTTGGTGAAACTTCTAAAACCCGCACGAAAAAGATTTAGAGATTAAGAGATGAGATTCCTCCAAGAGTTTGTTTTAGAAGAGTGTATTTTGATGAAGTAACTTAACTCATAGTCATCACCCATATATTCCATATCATAATGATTCACAATATATTTCCAAATGTAGACAACTTGATAGTGATCGGGTGACTTGATTGGATCAAAAGCTAAGCTGATAATGTAAATCTCAAAGCAACAATCATCTCTGAAAGGGGATGAAGGAAGAATTTTGTATTTTCTTGTGGTTGTATTATAAATGTAAGCGTGGGTTGTGACTAGTACAACCGTTTCCACGGTGGGAGGGTCGACCGAAGAAGAATCTAAAGATGGGGTTTGCGTAATGGCTATGCATTCAATTTTCGAGAATTATATTGTGCCTAAAGTGAAACTATCACTTTTCTTGAAACGAAGGGAGTACATCATTTTATTAGTTGCAACGGAAAAATAGTTAATGCATAAACAAAAATATGGCTACATAAAGTATTATGTATCCTTTATGGTGGTTTGCATAATGGGTATATATTTAATTTTATAAAATTGTGCCTAAAATGATAAATACCTCCGAATTTTCCATAAAAACTCTAAATTTGATATTATTGTTTGTACTCGGTGCGCAGATTTTTTTATAACCTTTCTAACAAGATAAAATTTGTAAGATTCCAAGGCACGGATTTTTAGATATGTTATATATTAAAGTTTTCTTTTCCAATTATACCCTTAAAAAATAAGATGCATAAGAAGTTATAGAAATTGGACTAAAAGAGAGGGATAATTTTGTCTAGTGAAAAAACGATCACCAAAAGTTTGGTTACACCAAATCCAATCATGTAATGGTCTATTATGTTGCACCAGGCTAACTGAGGTACATCTATACCATCATCAACCTCAGTTAGCCTGGTGTAACATAATAGACCATTACATGAACAAAACCCATTAACCATAACTGCCAGAAACTTCTGCTAAATCATCTGCTCAACACCAACAAACCCCTGATTTCAGTCTCACCATCTTCAGCAGCTTTAAATCAAACCCATTTTTCTACAAATCAGTAGAACGCATTTCTTTTAAACCCATTTCTCGGAACTAACAGTAGTTGCTGCTTTTATATTTCAATTTCTGAATTTCAGGTGGACTGTAATGAGGACATCCACTCGATTTAGGTTTATAGCTTAGGGATGGATTTAGTTACTCACTATTTCAGATAAGGGCCACCGAAAGTGATACCATTTTCTGTTCAATAATCGGTTTTGTGTGACTGACAATTCAAATTGTAATCCTTCTTGTATTGTCAGTTATAGGGAACCGACAGGCTTAATCATTAATTTTCTCACTACTTTATCGAACGACATCGGAGTGGCCTCATTCTTTCACCGGTGGCTTCATATTTTCGTTCTCTTCAAGATGATGAGAAAAAAATCCAACTTTTGAGCGAGTTCCACTTATTTTTGCTCCTAATGACTCCAAAGTACCTATAAGCTCAAAAACAAACATAAGATACATAATTTACAAGAAAACTCGCAAAGAAAGCATAAACAATAGATAAATATCAAGGTGTTTTCAACACCTATCAGGAACACCCACGCCCCTTTTCTCTAATTCTCTAAGGCACAAAATTTTTAAACGCGCCTTTCAAGAATTTAGGCTAGGTTCACATGAGACTGCGTTCAATTTATCATCACCATCAGTTAATTAGTTGTTAAGTATTCTTAGTATCTCGTAGCCCCATAATCCTTTATAAATCAGTCGGTCGAGTATCTATGCGTCTCGAGGCTTTCTGTAAACTTGTCGGCTATTCGTTTGTCTACTGATCGAATTTTGAATAGTGGTAAGAAAGGTTGTCGTTCACTCGGACTTGATGAGATTGATTTTTAAGGATGAATTAAAGAAAATAATAAAACTAGCAAAAATATACAAAATATGAGTAAAAAGATGGAGGGACACTGGGACTCGGGATTCACCAAACAACAATTTTATGCGGTTCAAATATCAATTCTAAACAGTAATAACTCATATGATAAAAATTCATTGACTCTAATTCATTTCCTAAAGTAGATTTCGAAAGTAATGGATGTAAATCTAAAGCATGGGATATCAAAACATTTAAGCAAGTATAACCCATCAATTGAAATAACAACCATTCAAAGATAATCATAATTCATTTAAATAACAATGCAATTAGTCATAATAAAAATAATATAATTACCGCATTCATGAGATTTGGTTTCCTCCGTCGTCCCAGATATGGGGTTTAACTCCTCATGATAATACCAGAGACGATAATATGATTAAATAATTTTATTTGATTAATCACCATTGGAGTTCTCACAATAAACCATACAATCCTTTTTCTAAAATAATATCAATCAGAAACAGTAGAAAATAGAATTGAAAATATTAAACTCCAAATGAATGTTCTTGGATCCGGACTACCGGCCTCCTATGTTTGGTCCTACTAGCACCCTATTTATACACAATAACCCATTACTCAAACATCTTTTCAAAATTTTCTTCCATAACTCCATCAGATCTTCTCTTTAATGAAAGATATTTCATGAATAATTTCTTTCTCCATTATCACAAATCTTCTTTATTTGCTAAAATAAAATCCTAGGGATATTATCTTTTGTTATTTTTAAAATAAAACCCCAGATTTTCTTTCTCCTTTACAATAAAAACCAACTCATAAATATATTATCTTTTTTAACTTCAAGATATGGAAACTTCCTGTATAATAGGCAAGAAGATATCTTTGCCTTAAATCTTTAAAATCTCCCAAGAATTTCGTGAATCTGTTTCAAAATCAAGAAGGAGAGGGCGCATATATCCATTTGTTGGGTGTTGTTAACAAGATCGGTACTCTTATCTGAAATGAGAATGCCTTTAACACTTTTAAGCCAATTCTTCCAAAAATGTTTATTCCCTAAAAATACATACAAGCACATAAAATACCATAATAAGTACAAAATCGAATACCAACAATGTAGAAAATTGAGGACAACTTGGACACAAAAATATGTGTATAAAATACCCCCAAACTTATTCTTTGCTAGTCCTCGAGCAAATTTAATCTAAAAGCGGCCGAGTTATAGTCTCGGGAGGGTTTACCAGAGGTGTACCCACAAAACCTTTACTCCAGACCCTAGCTATCTACGCAGAACCTTGCAAGGCACTAAATAATCTCCTTGGTTGGCATACAATCATTGACTATAGGAGGAAGTACCCTGATGCGAAATTCCAATTGATGTACACGAGTTTGCACTCAAGCATACTAAAATTCATATAAAGTGACAGAGCTCTACTCAGATAGTTTCTGGACATCATAAACTGGAGTCAACCAATCACATGGATAGATTAAGAAGATGGATGCAGAGAAAAACGTGGATGATGTTGACTAAGGTGAACCTATCCTGATGGACTGAGAGACTGGTCTGGACTAATATCAACATACTGGCATATACAAGGGAACCAGTGGTCGATAATCCTAACTCTAGGTCAACTCAGCTGGCATATACAAGGGTACCAATGGTCGACTTTATTGTATTTATTCCGGTTGGTCTAGTGGTCTGGTCTTTTTTTTTTGGTATCTCAGTCACTCTATTTCACCCTAGCAATGGTAAAAATAAAAACAAGAAGTGATCAGGATTCTTTCGATGTTTCCATCACGAGGATATGGCGAAACTACCATTTTTTTTTCTAACACATGAGCTCTGTGCTTTTATGAATAGACTCTTCTAGATGTTTCCATCTAATCAGATTGGTTCCTCAATTCCTACAACCAAAATGTTCCCATCCACTTAGATTGGTTAGTGCCAACCTTAATAAGCATAAATTTCTAGATTCTGGAGTTTATTTATTTATACTGCAACTAAAATGTTTCTATCATACCCCCAAACTTAAATCTAACAGTGTCCTCAATGTTCTAAAGATAAAATTATAAGCATGAACAAGGAGAAATTGTTACCATTTGAAGCAAAAGAGTTAAGGAAAGATATTACCGTGTTGCAAGAATATTGGGTTAACTCCCAAGAAGTGCTAAGTTTAAAGTCTTCAACCAGACAATGGAATAAATTAGTCACCTCGAAGAATCATATAGCAGCAGCCGGAATAACTACGGGTCATCTGGATTAAAAAGTGCTAACCACAAGAAGAGGAAACTACAACAGACCAGGAAGATATCCAACACACCCTTATCTATTTTTTTGTTTAAGATAACTATATCTAGTTGTGGTTCGGGTTCAGGCTCTATAAAAGGGTCTAGATAAAAAAAAAATCATCTGCTGGATTTCTTCAAAGGCAGTATCCTGAAGATCAGGTTCTAGGGTCTGGAAATACTCAATTAAGAATTTAGAAGCACATAACAATAACCTGAATAACTAGGGATCCTTTAAGTCAATCAGGCCTGACTCACATTAGTGGTCATTCTTAAGCAAATGTGTCGACCCTAATCTCCTAAAGTAATTAGGTTTAGTCTCAAAACTTAATAATTGACACATATGAAACTTATACGTTCCCACAATTGGTTGAAAAATATTTAGTGGGAAAACAAAGTCAATTTGGGTATTATCGCCTGGGTAAACCCCATCAACCAGAAGATAGGTTTCCAACAACTGAACTTCTTCATGGATATTGTTAGGTTCGGGAGAGCTAGTATGAAGGTAATCTGGCACAATAGTTGAGGCACATATATTAAGTCACAAGTGAGGGATCTCTATAAGATATAAAGGTAAGGCACATGGAGAATGATAATCACCCCCCAAACTCAGAATTTTGGGTGTCTCTAGATAGACTATATACAATTTCCCTAATTTTTAGATCATCAGAATCCTGAAAATGGTCAATTACTTCTTGTAGGTTATACTTAGGTGATGCATTCTCACTCATATTTAAAAGCTCTATGAGTTCATCTTCTTTGTCTGAGACTATTGTTTCTAAATAGCTAGACTCTAAAACAGTATTCTCAAAATAAACTTGTTCCTCTAAACCATCATCGGCTTCGTAAAAAGGAAACTATACATCATCTAAAACAATATCTCTAGTCAAATCCTCGTCCCTTTGAATAGGTGAATAATTGTTAAAATTATTAGGATCTGAACCAGAAATAACCTTATTTTTTTAAAGCTCAATTGGAGTAGAAAATTCCTGATCACTATGCCTATTTATTTTAAATTCTTCATCAACACTATCCTCACCATAATCATCATAATAACATGAAAATGGTCGAACCTTATCTAAAGTATTGCTTCCAATTCTAACCTCGTCATCTTTATTATGTAAATAGAAATTTTCCTCATTTTCAAGGGTGATTTTAGAAGCAGTGTATTGGCAATTCAAAGTAATTCAAGCAATTCTTTCTTCCGTCTCTAACTTTAACCTATGTGCTGACTCAGCAAACTCACGTGTTGACTCAGTTAACTTACATGTTGACTCAGCTAACTTTCTGAGGTTATCTTCTAAAGAAGTTTCACTCACTGTTATAGTTCTTTTGTCCATAACTCAGTCATCTGTGTTCGCTAACTTATGTGTCGACTCAAGTAACATACGCGTTGACTCAAGTATCTTACATGCTTCATATAGAGAAGAGAAATTATAGGAGTTTTTCTCGTATGACCGGTGGGTATGCGAATAGTAATCGGGCTCACCATGGTATGAACCATAACCTTGAAAAGGTGGATGCTCCCAACCACTATTCACACTATGGTCAAAGTAATGTCCATTTTGAAAATCAGTCGGATAATCATTGTATTGGCTGTTATAATACTAGTTTGACATCCTAACTGCAAGGGAATTCTACACACGCACAAACAAGGCCGACTCGACCAAAACAAACCTACTGATTTCTAGCAAACAAAAAGCATGATGGCTCTAGTTAGATTGTTTCTAGACCAGCTTCTAATCCTTCGAAAGGGAATTCGTTACAATTTAAGCAAACCCCTCTGGAATCAATCCGAGTCAAAGTAAGTTGAATAGAGGCGAGGGAAGCCGCATGGAGCTTTGATACCCAAGGCCTCACCGCATTACAAGGCGGAGCAATCACGCATTCAACTCACAGAAACCATCATGAACTTCGAAGTATGCTTAAAAGAGTAACCAATATTTTTCGAATGACTTTCCTATTAAGCTCGCTACCATATCGGTCTCGTTCTAGTCAGTATTTTAAGCTTAGGTTCGCGTTTGGTATTGTTTTCCTAAGGCGGGCAAGAAGAGAACGGTGATGAAATCCGAACCCTTATCTTGTATGGCCAGTCCTTGCCCTTTACTAGGAAATTAAAGCAGCCGTATTCAATACCTCAACATATATGCATACAAAATCATCCACTAAACCCGCTGATAGGGGATTCACGGGTGCTTAGAATTCTTACCTCCCGTTCCAGACGGGGGATGAACCGTTGAAGTCGACTCGGGCCACTGACTCCTATGTCAGTGTACGAACCCGAGGGGCCGAGACAGTATCGTGACTGTCGTCCTTCCCTGAGCAGTTTATATTTAAATTAACCCTTCCTTAGGGTTTTAAAAATAAAGTCCAATGTCCAAAAATAAAAGATTACAAAAATATATTCCTAATTACAGTTTCTAAAAATAAAAGAAATAAAATCTAAAAATTAAAATCTAATAAAAATGAAATAACTATATACAAAAAAATATGTTCTCCTTCACTCCTTTTGGATCTCTATTTTATTTCCTTCTTTGGATTTGCTTTTATTTTCAGCATTTTTTCTCTTTTTCTTTAGATTAACTTCAAATCTGAAAGCAAACAAGAAATACCAAAACGCGTAAAAAAGAACAAAAATATTAAAAATAAAAATAAAACCTAAAAACAAATCTATACACAAGTCCGCGTCGGCGATGCCAAAAATTGATCGAATTTTGAATAGTGGTAAGAAAGGTTGTCATTCACTCGGACTTGATGAGATTGATTTTTAAGGCTGAATTAAAGAAAATAATAAAACTAAAAAAAATATTAAAAAAATGAGTAACAAGATGGAGGGACACTGGGACTCAGGATTTCACCAAACAACAATTTTATGCGGTTCAACTATCAATTCTAAAAAGTAATAACTCATATGATAAAAATTCATTGACTTTAATTCATTTCCTAAAGTAGATTTCGAAAGTAATGGATGTAACTCTAAAGCATGGGATATCAAAACATTTAAGCAAGTATAACCCATCAATTGAAATGACAACCATTCAAAGATAATCATAATTCATTTAAATAATAGTGCAATTAGTCATAATAAAATTAACATAATTACCGCATTCATGAGATTTGGTTTCCTCCGTCGTCCCAGAGATGGGGTTTAGCTCCTCATGATAATACCAGAGACGATAATATGATACTTTATGTTCTTTCTTTTTCTACTTTAGGTGAACTTGGAGACGATACTTTATGTTTTTTCAAGCGTCCGAAGAATTGTTTAGTTAGTAAGGACGCTAGTAGTGGTGCTGGTAGGTTCATTTTTCATCGATTAGGTATTGCTATTCAAAAAGGTGTTGGAGCCCAGCTTGTTGCTAGGTTGCCAACCAAAAGTTTGTAATTAAATAATTTTATTTGATTAATCACCATTGGAGTTCTCACAATAAATCATACAATCCTTTTTCTAAAATAATATCAATCACAAACAGTAGAAAATAGAATTGAAAAAATTAAACTCCAAATAAATTTTCTTGGCTCCGGACTGCCGACCTCCTCTATTTGGTCCTACTAGCACCCGATTTATACACAATAACTTCCATAACTCCATCAGATCTTCTCTTTAATGAAAGATATCTCATGAATAATTGCTTTCTCCATTATCATAAATCTTCTTTATTTGCTAGAATAAAATCCTTGGGATATTATCTTTTGTTATTTTTTAAATAAAACCCCAGATTTTCTTTCTCCTTTACAATAAAAACCAACTCATAAATATATTATCTCTTTTAACTTCAAGATATGGAAACTTCCTGTATAATAGGCAAGAAGATATCTTTGCCTTAAATATTTAAAATCTCCCATAAATTCCATGAATCTGTTTCAAAATGAAGAAGGAGAGGGTGCATATATCCATTTGCTGGGTGTTGTTAACAATATCGGTGCTCTTATCTGAAATGAGGATGCCTTTAACACTTTTAAGCCAATTCTTCCAAAAATGTTTATTCCCTAAAAATACCTACAAACACATAAAATACCATTAAGTACAAAATCGAGTACCAACAATGTAGAAAATTGAGGACAACTTAGATACAAAAATATGTGTATCATCTACACATCCAGTAACCTTTTGTAGATTCGTTGGTCGATGGGGTGTCTATGCATCCCGTAGCCTTTCTTAAATTCGTTATCCGACCGGGTGTCTATGCATCCCGTGGCCTTTTGTAAACTCGTCATTTATTCGGGTGTCTATGCATCCCGTAGCCTTTCGTAAATTTATCGTCCGACCGGGTGTCTATGCATCCCGTATCCTTCCGTAAATTCATCGACCGACCGGGGTGTCTATGCATCCCTTAGCCTTTCATAAATTCTTCAGCCGACCAGGTATCTATGCATCCCGTGGCCTTTTATAAATTTGGCAGCTATCCGGGTGTTTATGCATCACGTAGCCTTTTTTTTCAACGATTTATTTATTATTATAAATTATCATTCAAGGAGATACAAAAGAAAAGGGAATACAACTTGCCTTAGTTACCGGATGTCGTTGTCCGCTGCTGGATTTTCAAGGGGAGGGCCGCGGTTCTTCACTAGTGTGCTTGCTTTGTGTATCCCGTTTCCAATTTTTGATTCAGTGGCGGGTAAGAATGTTGTGTTCAATCGCTTGCAATGCTATTTCGATTTCTCTCGCTATGCGTTTGCGGTCGAAAATGCTCCTAAAGGCGAAGCACTCTATTGTTGGGTGTCCTAACCTTTGGTGATAATGGAAGTATTTAGCTGCTCCCTTGTCCATTTTGTTTACATCTAGCACCATCATGGGTAAGTTTATTTCCTTGTTCTTTACCCATTGCTCCAATAGTTTGATTATATGCTCCTTGCTGCACTGTAGAGGTGGTAGGGGTTGTCTCTCCTCGTTCCTCTAAGTCCCCCTGGGTTTCCCTAGGTGATTTAGAGAGAGTTCTTCTGTCCTTTGCCGATGTTTAGACTTACGTTACGTAGTGCTTCAGAGATAACATTGATTGTGTATTTCCAGGGGTGGTCTGTGTGCGTTTCTTCAACACAATCGGCGATCCTCTCTGTTGATTTTTCCAACTCTACAAATGTTTGGAATCTGAAGTTGATCAAGCTTATCTTGAAGGAAGATGTCATCTTGCGTACGCAAATTTCAACTAGCGCTCCATCACTGATGTCCTAGTCGCAGTCCAGCGCGAGATGCCAGAATCGAAGGATGTATTTTCTTATTTCTTCTCCTAACTGTTGGCTGCATCTGCTCAAGTCTATCGATGTGATTTTTCTTTTGGCTGAGTAAAATTTCCCGAGGAAAAGAGCGTACATGGTTTTCCATGAGTCCACTCTTTCTGTTTTTAAGTTATCGTACCAAGTAAACGCTGTTCCCGTGAGTAATTTAGGGAATTCTATCAGGCATAAATTTCCATTAGAGGCCCTATCATTCATTGCTGACAAGAATCGACAAAAAATTTCTCGTGTGTTTCCTTGTCCATCATATGCTCTGAACTTTGGTGATGTGTAGTCTTCTGGGTATTAATACTCGTTGATGCTTGCCGAGTAAGGGATGCTCATGGTGCCATATTCACCTTGTTTCACCTCGCGTTAGTTTGACTCTAGGTATCTTGCTACAGCTTATCGTGACATCGTCATAGGCTCGTCATCATTTACCCTTCATTCACTGCCATTCATTCGGAGATATCTTGGTTTGTTACTGTAGCATGTTTCATCCACTCTCTCAGCTTCTGTTTTCTTTGTACATGTGTTTCCAACTCCTTTCATATGTCTTGCAGTGTCAAAGGCGAGGGTTTCGGTGGTTATGTCATTTGTTGTTCGCCCTTCCATGTATCATTCCTTTTTCTTTGTTTCGGGGGTTGTGCGTTATTCGATGTCTACCCGCGCCTTGTGTCAGCACTTCTTCTTCAATATCCTTATTTTCGTCTTATATTATTACCTAGTCGAGGTCAGTGGGCTAATTCGCCGGTTGATTGCTTAGTGTGCTAGTGCTTCCTGGGTGCGTCATGGTGAGCTAGGCATGAGCCTCCAGGTGTAGTCACCAAATGTTGAAGGGTGGATATAATTTTGGTCCTACCTGTCCTAGCTATACCAAATGGCTACACTTTCTAGGAATGGTAAGAGAGGGAACTTGCTTTTTATTGTACTATGTACCTCTTTTTATAGACTTTCCCAAAAGATCCTATTTTTATGACATCATGCCACATGTCATAAGCCTCCTTAATTACCACTAATTCCACTCCTTCTCTAATACAACTTCCTCATTCTTCATTAATCCCTTCATTGTCCTTTTATCTCATAAGTACTTTCTCAATGGACTTGGGCCTTACTCCCCAAGTCCTCATGTCTCATGTTGGATTTGCCTCCCCTTTTGGGGCACCCAAGTCCCCCTAAGGGATATTATTTTTCATGTATGAACAGTTGTGACAAAATAGCCATGTAAGCTGAGTTTATCGTGAACTTTCCAAATTTTGAAAGAGACCATCGGAGTCTATCAACAGTTGATTGAGGAGGTATTATGAATCTTCTATCCGAGAAATCTGGACATTTATAAATATCTGTTCTCCAAGTTCTATTTTGATGATCAATAAATTCAGAAACTTTGATATTGGGAGACTGCTTATTCAACACATGATAGGCTGATAATCTTGTTTCGAAATATTCCCAAACCAATAACCTTTATTCACTTCAATTGTACATCACCAATATCCCAGATATAAAATCTCTTAATCCACTGTAGATGTCTTTGAAGCCCCTGCCATATCCAAGTGCCCTTCTTCTTAATGTCCCCATAAAGAGGATTGATGTTTATGAAGTACTTAGCTTGCAAAAGTTGTACCCATTTTGCGTCTGGTTCTTGAAACATTCTTCATGTAAGTTTAGTCAAAAGGTCTTCATTGAAATACCTAGTATTCTTGAAACCTAAACCTCCTATTCTTTTCGGCTTGTTTAACTCCTTCCATCTTATAATCCTACATTCATGTGAATTGGATTAATTCCACTAGTAATTCCTTTGCAAAGACTTCATCTTCTTAACTGATTTATCCGGTATCTGTAGACAACCCATTTGATATTGATCCATTTAACCGACGATAGCTTGGATTTGAGTACTTCTTCCTGCTTGATTAACCAATTTTCCTTGCCACATATTTTAGGTTCAGCAGAAACTGGTTGTGTGGCTCTTACTTATGTCAGACAGGAGTTCCGACTCATGAAAACACTTGAGTCGGACCGGCCTGCAAACAGATCTGGTTTAAAAGATTGTAAAACCTAATTTTTGTAAGAAAGAACAAGATTTTTGCTATAGGGAAAGCCAAAACATTTAAGGGGAAAGCTGACTTTGGTCATAATCCCAAGACTTTTGATAAGTGTGGGCGGAAATATAAAAACTTAAATCTTTTTCTTCCATATTTTGCGTTTCTCCATCAGTAAGACGAATTTTCATCTCTTGTCTCTCGTGTCTTTCATGTTTTATGCATGTGTTTGATAAGTTTGACCAATCTGATATTTAATCGTTCACTATCGAGGAAAACAACCCTAATGTTATCTATTAATTATGTCAATCACCTGCTTAATTTTATATCGCATCAACAACCCTAATTAAAGAGAATGCAGTTAAAAAAGAGTGGAAGAAGATTACATCACAAGATCACATAGAAATAAAAACAACGATTTAAAAGAAAAAGACGAGCACCTGCTCATATTAAGAATATCTCGGAACATGAATAACTCTGTTTGTATATGGTTTTACTTGTCCAAAACCCAAATAATGCCAATGATTATTATTTGATGTCGACGAGTTTATCCATGGGAAAGATATTTTAGAATTGACATTAATGGTAATGCCTTGCAACAGAGGCGGTGGTTGTCCGGAACCAAAGCTTAGGGACGATATCGTGTTTATTCTATTTCCCCCCTTATAGACTCTGAGTCAACTTAAGTCGACCGAAGTCAGCTTTCCCCTTAAATGTTTTGGCTTTCCCTATAACAAAAATCAAGACCAAAGGCCCCTTTCTCTCCTTTACTTTTCTAAGTTTTTAGGTTACCAAATTGAAATGGGGGCTGTAATTTCGAACCCGGTAAAATCGGCCATAAGAGATTCTGTAAAAGATGAAGAAGTTAGGAAGGATGGAGTTAAATGGGTGACAGACATAGTTCAAAATAAGGAGATTAGAGCTGCAGGTAGTGATTTTGTTTCTGAGCTTCTTGCAAAAGATGACGTTATCAGACAAACTTCATTGTTACTGAAAGGGGTAGAAACTAAATTAGACCATACTTCTACTGGAATTACTTATATTGCAATTGGAGTAGGTTTGGAAGTACTTCTATGTGCTATAAATACCATTCAGAGACTCGTTGGAAGAACACCTCCACCACCACCGGCGGCTGCAGAGGTGGCAGCGATTGCTTCTGCGGCTTCAGCATCAACATCAGAAGCCGGCTGCTTCAAGAGCAATAGAAGCGGCAGCACAAACTGTTTACTATGCTCAAGCCGTTCTTCTTGTACCCGGACCAAGTTCAGATGAGGGTAAGTTTACTATACCTATACTAGGTGAATCTTATTCATTAAAGTAAATCTGTTTTGCTGAATTTGATCCATCCTGTGAATGGTTCTTCATGTTGTTTTTTCTTCTCCCAGCCAATTGGTTTTGAGGTAAGTGTTTTGCTTTTTAAGAAATTTGTGTTGGCACTTATAGATTAACGCGGTAATGGTTACGATATATGCTAGTTTGATTGTGACCCTTGCCAAAAACTGTTTAAAATGCAACAAAGGGCTCGACATGCAAATATCGAATATGAGAAGGGAGGTAACTGATAAATCTAGAGTAACATAATATGAATATAAACAGATAGGATGACTTGGGGGGTATAAGTTTAACTTAATTACATGCTCTTCCCACTTTTATTGTTTAGGGAAGATGAAAAACATAAGCTTAGCATTTTAAAAAGCTTCAAAACTACGTACTTATCTTTTGGGTATGGTTTAAAACTAGTATTCTGCTGATTGTGATCGTACTGATTGAATCTTATTTGGGTTCATGTGGATTTACTACATAAAAATTATGATCATGGTGGTTGAATTTTATTTGCGTTCATAAAATGTATGTGGTGGAGTTTAATGCGATCTAGTTTTGCAATTTCTCAGTGGCTGATTGACAGCTTACTTGGTCAAGATTATTCACCACTAGATTAGGATGGGCGGGCCTTTAAGGGAGCCATGAACCCATCGATTCATTGGTCTGCATTTGGGATACCTTTATTGTATGCGTTTAGCGATTTCATGATTATATGTCAACAGATTTTAGAGCTAGACATGTTTTGTGTTGCCACGTGGACAGACACGTTTGAATTTGTGTAGCATGTCAATGCACATCTACAAGCCATGAATAGCCAACTTGTGTTACTCATACGAGTAAGAAAACTATCATGGTTCTTTATACTGTTAGTGTATGGCAGAAGTATATCATTCATCTTCGGCCATTGTCTGCATTGGAAATATATATCCATACATCTGGCTATAATCAGTACCCAGGTCTATAATCAGCACTATCAACAAATTGGCTATAATCAGCACTATCAACAAATTTTCAGTACCCAGGTCACCGTTTATGTTTGTTTACAGGCAAAATCAAAACCGCACCCCCCATACCCAGTTCGAATACCCAAAACAAAATCAGCATATAAAACACCGCTTTCATTATTTGGGAGGCTAGTTGATACTTCCTGTCCTGTCTTTTGTAGTTGTTTCTGTTATTAGCTTTACTAGCTTCCTGTTATTTGTTTTCTTTAGTGTTTACCAAGTTGTAATCCTGTAATCTTGTTTATAGTTACTTTACCAAGTTGTAATCCTGTAATCCTTGTTTATAGTTACTTCACTTGTTGTTTGTCCCTCTTGTATCTTCAGCCCCCGATCTTTTCTTGTTGTTTATCTTGTCTTCCGTAATTTTGTAATCCAGTCTATAGTTTACTTTGTCTGTTGTTTTTGTGTTTTCAATTCCTGTCCCCTCTGTTGAAATCTTTTCTCCCTTTGCAACTCCAGTTGTAATCACCATATAGCTATCTTTTATTTGGTGATTAGTGTTCTATCACCCCCTGGATGTAATTTATAATCTTCCGCATTGTATTGTGTTGTCATTTGCTTTTTGTTGTACTGTATTCAGCTTAATCTATGAAGCTCAATCCTCCGTATCTGATTTTAATTTCTCTGAATTATAGTGTCAGTTCTCTCTAAACTTATCAGTCAGTGTCTATATTTCCTGTTTTTTCTGCTTGCTAAGTTGAGTTTAGCTCTTATCTTGAGTACAATTCAGGTATCCTTGTTTACTCATCGTCAGTTTCATCTCACAGCTGTGTGGGTAATTTCTAGTCTCTTCAATTATCGTTTTACATTTACATATTGCTCTCTGGTTTCTTGATCAGGTTTTTCTAAGTCTAGCAATAAACTCATTAACTGAATTTACTCATATAGTTATCTTTTCTCATTAACTGAATTTACTCATATAGTTATCTTTTGTTTCTGCCTTTTAGTCATATCTGTGTATAGTTTCCTCCTGGTGAATTTAATCCTATCTTTGCTCTAGTCTCATATACCCTGTTCGATTTGATCTTAATTTGTTTCAATTACCTTCCCTACCTGCATACATATTCTCATCGTCTGGTTGTAATTCCTGCCCTGTTTTTATCTTCCCCCGACTGTATTGAGAATTTTTACAATTTCTGTCCCTTAGTTGTAATCTTCACAGTTTCCTTACAGGCATTTCTAGCTATTTATTATTGGGCCTTGTATTGGCTTCTAGTTTTTTTCCCTTGGACATTCTAACTATGAAAATCTTATCCTGGAATGCCCAGGGCATTGGACCCCTCGTTACTCGAGATCATTTGAATTATCTTTGCCAATACAATAAACCAGATATTGTTTTTTTTTTTGAATGAGACAGGCTCCTCTCTCTGAGTTGGAGCTCTTACTAAAAAAGCCTTACTTTCATGACTGGTTTATAATCCCGTCAGCGAGAATAGTCAAGCGGTAGAGAATGATTGTAAAAATGTGTTACTGGAAGACCACTGGACTGCATGATTTGCTTATAACCATGGTTTTTTTTTTTGATGCAAAAGATGAAATTTCATTAATTAGGGAAAACTCCCATATCCAACAGTAACTGCCTTTCAATGTATCTTGGCGGTTGATCAAACCAAGTTTGAGTTATACCATTCTTTCTGCTATATTTTGCTAGCCTATCATCAGATTTATTACATACTCTAGAAATTAAATTACACTTCCAATACTGAATTGTGTTTAGTTTATCCATTGCGTCCAATAAGATGTCTTCATTCTCCCAAGCGATCCCTGAAGATGTTTTGTTGATGTAGCCTTCTATATTTTTGAGATCAGTTTCAAAAATAACATGCGTAACCCTCAATCAGAACTCCAGTTGATTGCATCAGAAAATACTAGACATTCCGCGCTTTCTGAATCTGTTACTCCTGCATAGCATTTTGATTTTCCTCTGCACCATTTTCTTGTATAACCTTGGTTTATATTTATGAACAAGAAGATAACATATGACGTGGCGAATTGGTTTATAATTTTTTTATCTTTTACAATTGGTTTATTATTGTAAAATAGAGAAAAGGGAGAAGAATACACAAAGTAAAGAGAAGAAGAAGGGAGAAATTCTATTAATATGTGTGTGTTTACAAAGGTTTGAGACTCTATTTATAGAGTTACAAACTTGGTGCCCAAGTAACGGGGTCTCACTAAAGTGGGCATCTATAAAATAAATTTCCATTTATAACACTCCCCCTAGATGACCACTGTATCTAAGTAATTGCCTCGTTAAAACCTTTTTCAGGAAAATCCGAAAAGGACAAAACCTGATCGAAGGGAAAAGAGTACAATTGTGAGAAAACTTAGAACAGAGTTGGACATGCATGTGTTGCCTCATTAAAACCTTGACAAGGAAAACCCAGTGGGACAAAGCCTTGACGAAGGAAAAAGAGTACAACTAGATTGTCCAGTAAAATACCTTTTACTAGGATGCTCCTCCTGATAAGTACTTCAATTGAATCTTGGCTTGCAAATCTTTAAGTCGAGACTTCCCAATTTCGATGAACGAATTTCTTGAATTGTGGAGATAACAATGCTTTAGTGAGAAATTTGCCGATTGATGAAGTCTTCTTTTGTGTTAGTCTTCTAATGGTAGTGTTCTCTAGTCTTCATGCTTCTTTCATTTCAAATACATTAAGTACTTGTGTCTTGGATTGCTGATTTCTTGGAGATGATTTGCAGAAATAGTTGATGTATTTTCTTCAACAAAGTGTCAAGATATGAAAACCTTATCATACGTGAACAAAAATCGTATTTGTGAGAAGGAAATCCAATTTTTAGGAGATGACTAAGTTGATTTGGTTTAATCAAATGTGGGCATCCACTAAACAAACTAAACAACCAAATTGATAAAACTCCCCCTTGGATGACCATCATGTTGAATTAAATTGCCTCGCTAAAACCTTGCCAACAAAACCCAATGGGAAAAGAAAAAAATTGGACGAAGGAAAAAGAGCACAAGTATCAACATTTTGAAAGAAAATTAAAAGTCAATAAGATGTTGCCTCATTAAAACCTTGTCAGGAAAACCACATGGGACAAAACCTGAAACAAAGGAAAAAGAGTACAACTTTTGACATATTTATGGATGCTAACTCAACTATATGAGTACTAGAGAAAACAAGCATCAAACCATAATGTATAGTCAATTTAATAGACAAGTGTTGTGCAAGCATAATTTTGAAACTGCAGATTTAAGAAAGAGGAAAATAAGAATTATGCTACTTAAACGTGGATTTTTAGTGTTTTTAAGGACTCTTCAAGAGACCTTTAAAGTTGATAACATCAACTAGTTAATCCGGATTTTTGATTTTGTACCAAATTTTTAAAAACACATAAAGGATTGTTAAAACCTAACATAATCGAGTCAGGTGGCTGTCTGAATATAATTTGAATCCTACAAGGATTACAAATTTGAATATGTTCCCAATCACAATTCTTGTGTAAATGCAATATAAGTCTTTCAAGGACTACCACGCCAAATGCACCATACATGGATAACAAAATATTATTGAATCAATCGTAGCGTTTGAACATATAACCCGTAATCTCTTAATACGTAATATGACTAACACCAACTTGTAAATTTCTGGCATGGCACTTTGAAGGTGTCGAGTCTAGTTAGGATCCTTATATTACGTCACTTGAGAAATTAAAATAATCCAATCTAATTTGGATTGAATGCCAACCAATCACATATGTCTATATTATTTCTGCAGAAGGGTTAACAACCACCATAATTTGTTATTGCAGTAGCTACTGTAAATGAATATTCGATAATAATTTTCTTATCACGGTCTCACATAACTTCCAGTGTATGCATACTTTGAAAAATTCAAAAAATTACTGGTACCAGCGCAACGGGCATGATAATCTCCTACTATTCAAATGAGGAGATATGAAATTTGAGAATGTGAATCGTATTATGATAGACTCCATTGGAGGTATCTGTAGCCTATATAAAAATGCTACATGCTTGCTATATGTGATTGAATTTGCCGTTTCAAACGGCATAAGCTTATAATAAAAGCTAGATGAGATATTTTCACGCCTAGTAGACAGCCTTTTTTGATTTAATCAAAATGGGAGAGAAATGTCTGGTAATGTATAATCTCCCCCTGATTATGGCGGAAATATAATCATCTCATATACGAAAACAAGTTCGTAGAGTATTATCCGATTAAATCGAGGACATATACGCATAATAAGTTCTGGATTTTAAGAATACCAGTTGGACTGTAGATAATGACTTCAAAATCCATAAAAAAATGTCCTTAAAAATTGTAGTCTATTTGACATACAAATCTAACACCAACAATGAATTGTAATGGTTACAACCAAAAACATATAAATATCTCCAAATAATTCCGTGATCTCTAAGGCCAACGAGATAATGATTTAGGGATGGACACTTTCTTATTCAAAAATAAAAAATAAATTCAAGATCAATTAAGTCACTACAAGGGCTAATAAAATAGGCTAACAAGCCGGGTGCGCACCCAAATTAATCTCAAGTATCCAACTATATTCCAAATTCAAGTGGAACAGTCCCAAAATTTGGAGATAATTACCATGAGGAAAATTATAGCTATAAATACCATAATAATGATATCCTATTTCTAGGATCGGTAGAGAAGTCCAATTCCAATTGGTTTAAATGATTCTTATGAGAAAAATAAAGAAATCATTATCGTTATTCTATGTAGAGAAAAATCTACTTTTTGGTTGATGAAGATTTCTCTCGGGGAATAGAAATCAAACACCAAAATTGGCTAATTTAAGAATGCCAATTTTCCATCTCGTTATAGAGAATTTATGAAGAAAATTAATCCTGATTGGTAAATGATATACAAAAATCGCATCAACGACTGGAAAATCCATGGTGTGGTAAAAGAATGGTTTCTGTAACGAATAGAAACCAAATACGAATCACATGATCATTGTCCAACGGACAAAGATACCAATATTAATTGGCCGGAGGTTTTTCAACCATGCATATGATTTATTACCGTAAAGGTATTTCAGTTGCAACAACACCAATTTCGGTGATTATAGTTTCTTTTAGAATGATGGAAACTATAAACCATCTATTAATGGATTTTGTTTTTCTTTCTCCACAAGAAAATAATAGAAAAAAGATAAATCCAAAAAAAATAAAAAATTAATCATCTCATATCTTTTTAGGATTAACCAATAGATTTTAATTGCACCCAAAAAAAAACAGAGAATGAGTATAATCATATTCTCATGATAGGTGTTATGAAGATATATAAAATCTGTCTCCATGGAATACACCACGGTGCATAAGGGGAAAAAACAAATCACCACCTACTAACGTTGATTAAAGAATTAGGGAAAGAATATAATAAACTTTTGATTTGATCAATTAGTTAATAAAGCAATATAAGAACAAAGAATAAGAAATCAACTGTTATAACGACGAGTTCCACGTCTGATGCTCGTTCTCATGCACTCCAATGGAAACAAAACTGTACATAAGGCCAAGATAAAAGTTAGCTAGCACTTTTAACGTGAATCAAACAGAACCGGCATAAACAAAATTAATAAAACTACAGAGGTCAAAGGATAAGAATATCCCTTTATATCATGTTTGGAAAGATTAACCCATCTACTCAATTCTCTTCGCGAGTGTAGAGCGTGCTGATAACATATTGTAAAATACAGAAAATGGAGAAGAATACACAAAGTAAAGAGAAGAAGAAGGGAGAAATTCTATTAATATGTGTGTTTACAAAGGTTTGAAACTCTATTTATAGAGTTACATACTTGGTGCATCAGAAAATACTAGACGATCCGCGCTTTCTGAATCTGTTACTCCTGCATAGCATTTTGATTTTCCTCCGCACCATTTTTCCTGTATAACCATGGTTTATATTTATGAACAAGAAGATAACATATGACGTGGCGAATTGGTTTATAATTTTTTTATCTTTTACAATTGGTTTATAATTTTTTTATCTTTTACATTTTCACTCTTTATTTGGAATTTCTTCTTCGGAACCCAAGAGAGCAGTAAACTATATATATCTTCCGGAATTTAGCGCGGCTGATGAAACATACGAACTCATCCATGTCTTGCACCAGTAAAGAAAAATGATTAATCATGGTGAATATTAAAAGAATCAACCTGATTAAACTAATTTGTCGAATAAGAGAAACTAGAAATGAAAAACAAAAACGATTTTGTAGAAAAGAAACACCTCCCTATCAGACATCTCTGCAAATCAAAGCTCATCTTCTAGCTTGAGGATATGTTTCTGACAAACAATTCTCTTTTAAATTTGTTGATGATGTTTTACTTGTTATCATGTTCGACGGTGGGCGGTACATGAAAACCTGGCTTAGGACAGGATTTTTCAAAATTTAAGGCTTTAAAACAACGATCCTCAGCAGCAATAGATTCAGGAGTACGTGCTCTGGAATTGTAGGAGAAGAATCCCACAACAGTTATGTCTCGGAGAAATTATAAACAACAAGTGTTTGCGAAGGCCATCACAGACTATTTGAAGAATGACGTAGCAGGTGACGTCAGCCCAATCATGAGGAAAGTGTGAAGACCTTGTGAGATTGAAGAGCACTTGCGAAGAAAACCCTTGTAAGCATGCGATATTTACGCAGGCCAGATCCGGAAATAAAGGTTTCCTTTGCTGTCATCCACTATGTAATACCCTATATAAAGGGCCAAGTAGATTTGGGAAAGGAGAGATCTTTTTGGTGAGAGTGAGAAAGCAGAGAGGAGAGGGGAAGTCCAGAGTAATTCTTATTTCCTTGTATTCTCATTATTCTTGTAAGATTCTTAAGAGAAATTAATAAAATTTTGGTAGTTGATCTTGAAATTTGAGTGAAACTTTGTGTAATCTCATCAGGGTGTAGTTGTAGGAAATCCTGCAACTACATATTGGCACTAGAAACAGGGATTAAAACTCAAGAATTTGAAAACTAGGTTGAAGGTGGTTATTATGATTTGACAGAATTTGAAGTAATTAGTGAAGAATTTGATAGTTTTAAACGGATTATTGAAATTAAAAAGATGATGAAACAAGTTAGTAAACCGATTAAGGAAGAGATAATCAAAGTTGGAAAAGGCAGTAGGAGATTGGAGTGTAATCTGATAACAAAAGCAATGGTTAATGAATTTCATGAAAATATCAAAGGAAGAATACATAAACGAGATTTTGAAAGAAAGAAAATTATGACAGTGGAAAAGGTGTCACCATTGAAGGAATAGGAAAAGCATAAAATCACATTCACAGCAGCAAAAATACAAAAAGAAAATTTAAGTCATACAGCTCCATTGGTAATCACAGTAACTGCAACGCGAAAAGAGAGAGATGAATCGGCAAAGTCTATAGAAGAATGGGCGGTGAACAGAACTCTAGTAAATATATGAAGCACGGTCGACATAATGTTCTACCATGCATTCAAAAGAATGGGATACAAAGATGAAGAGATGACTTGTTCAACATATCATATCCATGGCTTTGGCAAAGCTACAACAAAAGCTTAAGGAGAAATTGTGGTGCGAATATTACTAGGTGAAATTGAAACTCAAGTGACATTATGTGTTGTGGATATGGAGTTACCGTACAATATGCTATTGGGAAGGCCATGGATACATGCGATTAAAGCCGTGGAATCAACATTGCATCAGAGCATAAAATTTCCTATGCCAAGTGGAGTGGGTGAAATCAGAGGAGATGTTGATGGTGCAAAAATGTGTTATCAGGTAAAAGTAGAAAGTTATGAAGGACGTGCAAAGGGGAGAAAAATTCGCTGGAAAGTGGCGAAGGAGGCAAAGAAAGAAGAAGAATTTCGAGTTTACATGGTAAAAGTAGAAGAAGGAAAAGGAATACTAAGAAAAACCTCGGAAGAAGGAGACAAACCAATCAAAGCAATAAAAGAGCCAACGCCAATAGGAGAACCAAAGGCGATCTACACTACCGCAGAACCAACAAAAGAAGTAAATATAGGAACTGAAGAAGAACCAAATATGCTAAAAATCGGAACCAAAATGGACGCAGATGAAGAAGCAAGAAGAAACAATCTCTTGCGAGAATATAAAGATATCTTCGCGTGGAGCATGGATGAGATTCCAGGAATAGATCCTTCCGTCGCGTGCCATCGTTAGGAAATTAATAAGAATGCAAGACCATTCAAGCAAAGAATAAGAAAAATAGCAACAACATATCACCCTCAAATAGAAGAAGAATTACAGAATATGCTCGATGCAGGAATTATACGGCAAGCAAAATACCCGGAGTGGATAGCGAACATGGTTGTAGTGCCTAAGCAGAACAATGGGATAAGAATTTGCATAGATTTCAGTGATCTAAACAAAGCCTGTCCAAAGGACAATTTTCCATTACCAGATATCCCTCAAATGGTCAAATCAGCGGCAGGGAATGATATAATGTCTTCTTTAGACGGATATAAAGGCTACAATCAAACTCCTCTCATTGAAGAAGATCAAGAACATACTACTTTGTTCGCACCCAGAGGATTATGTTGTATACAAAAATGCCATTTGGTCCGCGAAATGCTGGAGCCACATATCAGAGGATGGTAGAGAAGGTGTTTGCGAAATGGATACACAAGACATTAGAAGTGTATGTGGACGACATGTTGGTGAAAATTAAAGAAGCTAAATATCATGTACAAGATTTGAAGGAAATTTTTGAGCAGATGCGGCTGTTCAGCATCAAAGTAAATCATGAAAAGTGTATTTTCGGTGTTTCATCAGGAATATTTTTAGGATACATTGTGTCTAAAGAAGGAATACAAGTTGATCCAGAGAAAGTACAAGCAGTTCGCGACATGCCAACACCAGCGACGGTGAAAGATGTACAGAAATTGAACGGGCTCTTGGCTTCGCTAGGAAGATTCATTTCGCAATCATCAGACAAATGCAAACACTTCTTTGTACGCGTGTCGTAACCACAACAAATTAATTAATACTTTACTACCTAATCAAAGAGTAATATAGGGTAGTCAAGGTCGATCCCACGAGGAGCAAGAGATTCTAGTTGTAAAATTGTCACAAAAAGGGGGGTATTGGTTGTAAAATTTATAAAGCAAAATAAATAAACAAAGTAATTAAAAGTGTAAGTTGAAATCAATGAGAGAAAATAGATCAAGGAACCTTCTTCGCTGCAAAACAATGATTAAAGTTATGTTCTTTTCCACTTGTTATTAGTCATAGATTATCACCAACCTTAGGATAGCAGGTTCGCTTAGCTAACCCCAAAATTCCTTATTTCACCGAGCAACAAGTCCGCTTAGTTATCGGATTCTATTCAAAAGAACCACCTTGAGGTTCGCTTACAAGATGTAATTCCCCGAATGCATTAAGATTTATGAACTTAGGTTTAGTACTAGTAGTTAGACTCGGTTCGCTTGGTCCACTTTCTAGCGTTGTTTTTACACACAATTGCTCCACGGAATCCCTCCGCAAGGTCTTGTGTTTTCTACTTGTGTCAAGAGTCAAGAAACTATTACGTATTCCCTAACTTTCACTAGCTTTAGATTAAATTAACAAATCAATTTAGCGTGCACTCCAAACAACCTATCAATCAATCATAAACATTAATATTAGTAAAAACAAACGATAATCATATGAAAAACTTCAAAGTAGAATTGAAACAAAACTCAAATCAAATATTAAGAACTAGGAATTCATCCTCAATCAATAAGAAAATTAGCTACTCATAATTTGGAGTTCACACAATAATAATAATTAAGGAAGAAAGAAAAACTTATTGCAAAGATGATGGTTGCTCCTTCCTCCAATCCTTGTGCACTTTGACTCCTTCTCCAAAGTAGATGTGTGTGAAAAGTTGTAAAGAACTCTTTTATTTATAGGCTTAAATACTCTCCATATCTTCTAAGGAATAGAATCCCTTTCCTTTTGTAGCTCAATTTCCAAATCCAAGCCTTTCTCAAATCTTCCATCTCCTCTTTCCATATTCCAACCAAATTCTTCAATCAATTCCAAGTCCAACTCTTCACATCCCATGAGAGAAATATACACAAAATTCTGCAACTTTGGCTCGCCGGAAAACTGGGTTTTTGGCCGGAAATAGGTCGGAATCCGTCGCCGCCGGTCACCTGAGATTCTCCTCCGGCAATGGGATATTCCGTTCAGTCAACAGTTAAAGTTAACGGTCAGACCGTTAGTCAAAGTCAACGGATATAGTCAAGTCAGCTTTGAGTCAGTTGTCTTAGTCGGATGGATTGGCTTACTCGCTGAGCTGGATCGGATCGGTCATCGGGATCGCTGAGTTAACTCGCCGGAATAGAAATCCGGCCGAGTTCCGTTTAATTATAGGACTTTCCCAGGCCAAATTTCGGCCTCTTCTTTCTTCATGTCCCTGTAACAATCCTACCATACATCTAAGAATTCACAATTTCTTCACTGCAACAGAGCTTCAATTCAGCTTAGTTCACCACCCATTTGCTTCTTATTCACATCTCCAATAGCACCAGCATCTAACCCATTCTCAACTTGTAGTTGCAGACCTCTAACAGCAATAACCATTCACTGATTTCTTCAACAGCTATTCTCAGCAGCGTCATATGATTTCACCCATCATCAATTCCATCTAAACCCTGTAATTCATTCCAAAGAATCAAACTCATCTTATGTTCTTCAATTCACCCATCACTCGACCCAAAACCAAAATATGAGAGGAACCCATTACACTGCAGCACTAACCCATCCTTTCTTCTCTGATTCTCAATCAAATCCAATCCAATTTCGAAACCACAGGAACCCATCTTAATTTGGTTGCTTTGCTTCTCAACCCTGATTTCTTCCACCAACCCATCTTAATTCCTCCGATCAAATCGATCCACAATTTCCATAAACAAATCGAACCCTATTTCCACTTTACTCAATCTGAATCTTCAATCGGCAACAACAACTCTGTCTCTTAATCTTTCAACATGAATCGATCCCCTTTGTTTTCTTCTCGAACCCTATCTTCTAAAGACTCTCATCTCTTCTTTCTGTTTCTCAATTTCCTCTCAATTGCTCTTGATTCAGACAAGAGCAGCAATGGCTGCTGTTTTCTCGATTTTGTTCTCCCATATTTTCTTCTCGGAGTCAGTAGCAGCAGCTGCTCAATTTCAGCCCCCAAATGATTTGGGGAAGAAATACCTCGACTTAGGGTTAGGTTATGATTGGGGTTCGGGTCCTGATAGGTACGCCCCACGGGTGTGGGTATATGGATCCAATGGATTCAGACACCCACCATTAAAACCACCCACTGACTGGGTGCTACAGCCAACCTTCCTTTGGATAAGGGCTATCCAGTGATAGTAACATCCACTGCTGAGTGATAATGGGTACCCTAAATGAGATCCCCTTAACCATAGCTGGGCTCCAGATAGTGCTCGCCCTATGAAATGACGATTTTGCCCTTTTTTGTCCAATTTGGGTGATTTCTCCTTCTTTTCGTCTGTGTGACTCCAGAGTACCTAATAGCTCAAAAACACACATAAAATACATAATTTTACTAGAAAAATAGCAAAGAAAGCATAAACTCTTAGATAGTAAATACGGTGTATTCTACACCTATCACTTCTTCAACATACTCAAGAAGGGAGTGAAATTTAGATGGACAGATGAAAGCGAGAAAGCGCTGCAAGGAATAAAAAATCATTTGATGAATATATCCATCTTACAAAAAGCAGAACCAGGGGAAGAATTGATTTATCTTGTGACAACTTCGCATGCACTAAGTGTCGTCATGTTGCGAATAGAGGAAGGGGTAGAAAATATGATCTACTACATCAATAAAACATTTAATGCGGTAGAGAAAAGATATTCGAAGATTGAAAAACTAATACTGGCATTAGTTTATCCAACCTTTAAGCTTAACATATATTTTCAAGATCATAAAATAAGGGTATTAAAAGAGGTGCCAATTGAATCAGTAATGAAAAATTCAAAAAGATCAGGCAGGGTTGAAAGATGGAATGCACAAGTGGGATATTTTGAGATCAAGTGTGACATCTTATCTTCGCCGAAGTCACAAGTTGTTGCGAATTTCTTAGCAGAGTTTCCATTAGAAAATGATGAAGCGGTGGAGGAGATGATGGACGTAGAAGAAGAACATGGGAATCCAGGAGACTTGTTGACAGAGCCCAATAGATGGGAAATATTGGTGGATGGATCCTCAAATGGGGAAGGTAACGGAGTTGGAGTTGTCTTAATTTCTCCAGAAGGAACGAAAATGGCTTTTTCCTTTAGGTTGGAGTTCGCATCCACTAACAATGAAACGGAGTATGAAGCAGTGGTACATTCCTTAAGACTCACAATATAAATGAAATTAGAAAATGCAAGAATCACCAGTGACTCACAGCTAGTCATTCGCCAAATAAAGGGAGAATACACTACGAATGAACCATCATTGAAGAAATATAAGAAGCTTGTTAAGGAATTGTTAGCGAAAATCTCAAAAATAAAATGGAGACATATATCAATATAGGATAACAGATTAGCAGATGCTTTTTCTTTTATCCCAAGTATGATGGTAGATCCAACTGCGAGATGCATAAAGATACATACACTTCTTTCACATTCAATCAACAAAGAAGAGGAGGAAGAGGTAGATATGATGATAATAAAAGATGAGGAAGAGGAGCAGGTGAATAAGGTCGCAGACTGGAGAACCGAACTTCATGTATACCTAGAGAAGGGAGAAGTACCAAGAAGTATATTGGAGTCACATAAATTAAAGAGTCTTGCGACCAATTACGAACTTAGAGATGGGGTATTGTATCGAAGATCATTTAACGGACCATCACTTAGTTGCTTGACACGAAAAGAAGAAGAAGAAATATTGAAAGCATTATATTATGGAGACGTTGTAAATCATAGAGGAGGAAGATCTCTGGCATACAAAACTAAAATGCAAGGATATTATTGGTCGTACATGCATGAGGACGCGAAAGAAGTATCAAGGCGCTGCGAAGAATGTCAGCGACACGGTAAGAGGATACATGCACCTGGAGCACCATTATCATCTTCAACAAGTGTGTGGCCCTTTGGAAAGTGGGGTTTAGACATTGTGGTACCTTTATTACCAGGTTCTGGACAAAGAATATATTTAATTGTTGCGACAGATTATTTCACAAAGTGGGCTGAAGTAAAGGCAATACATCATATTCGAGATAAAGATGTCTTCACATTTATATTCGAAAATATCATTTGTAGATTTGGAATTCCAGCACAATTAGTGTCTGATAATGGAAAGCAATTCCAGGGGATGAACATAGAAATGTTACTTAATGCATTTAAGATAAAATGTGGGAAATCCACCCCTTTATATCCGAAAAGTAATGGACAAGCAGAGGCAACAAATAAGATAATTGCAGATACGTTGAAGAAGAAGCTGGAGGGGCATAATAAAGCATGGTGCGAATAGGTGCCTAATGAAGTCTCGGCTTATAACACAACTAGGCGAGAATCTACAGGAATGTCACCTTTCTGTTTAACATATGGGGTTGAAGCGGTGTTGCCAACTGAGGTTATTATTTCCATAACAAAAAGAGAAGCATGGGAGAAAAATCTAAGTGAGGATATGATTTTAACAAAGCTTGATAAAGTAGAAAAAAATAGAAATGGCTTTACAACATATGGAGAACTACCAGCGAAGATTAGCCCGCGAATACAATAAGCGTGTTAAAATAAGAGAATTTCATCCAGGAGATTTGGAGCTGATAAGTGTCAAAGACGCAAATGTCATAAGGCTTTTTACTCACGGTAGTATTAAGGCTTGTCATATTTGTGCAACGATCCTGCAGAGGCAATAATACTAGAGAAAGATAAGACGAGGTCAATGGGTCAGTGTACGAAAGTGTAAAGACATCCTGCAATTTCGTCGCATGACGAAAATGTCACGGGGATTTATATTCTCAAGAATATTTAGGCCTGTCATATTGTCGCATGAAAAATATCCTGCAGAGGAAATAATACAAGAAAATGATAAGACAAGATCAATGGGTTATTACATGAAAGTGTAAATACGTCCTGCGATTTTGTCGCAAATACAAGGGGTGGAAAAATAAGACTTTTACTTAGGAAGGAAAGATAAGACCACATAAGAGCATAATAATGAATAAAATCTTGGAAAATTCCAAGATATATCTGATAATACGTATGATAGTGAAATCGTACAAGCATGGCTGCGAATTTGACGCACATCAAACAAAAACAAACTTATAAAAATTAACTATTTAAATGTTATGCAAGTAAAAGATTCAATTCTTTCCAGAAAGATAATGAGAGGCAAGTATGGGAATTAGTAAAGAAGATGCATTATCTTTCTCGCGAAAAAGCGGGATACCAAAAAAGTAAGAGTTTCGAGGTTCATTAAATTACATTATTCGCAAAAGAAATAAAGCGGAAGTAAAACAACTCAAGAAGCTTAAGCTAAGTAGCTAGTGGAATTTCAGACTTCAACATTAGCTTCGCCAGGGGGGTTGATGGAGGATTTTCCCCAATCTTCTCGCTTTCGCAAGTCTTCTCTTTCTCCTGATCCGTTCTAGCTTTTTCTCCATTTTTATTATCGCCAGCATTAACTTCATTGAGGGGATCATCTTCTTCATCATTCTCAAGAGTAGTTTCATCATCACTTTCGAAGTCAAAATCACTGTCAGGTTCGCGAGGAACTTCATCAGCATCTACTTCAAGAGGAAAATTTATTGTAGGGGGAAGTGCTCTATCTAGCAAGATATTATTGTCAAGGACTTCAGCTTTAAGGTGAACTTGGCGAAGAAGTGCTTAATGATGATTCCTAATCTCAATATCCTTGAAATGCTAAAGGTAGTCAAATCTTCTTTCTGCATAATCGCGAGAGTGAGCAAGGGTAGTAGTAAGCATCGCATTCTCCTTGCGAAGCTTGGCTAACTTCGATTCCAAAGAAGACATATAAGAGTAACGATTTCTTTCAGAATCTGCGAAAAATAAAAACACAAAAGTTTGTTAGAGCGAAATTTTCGCGAGAAGATTATTGAAAGAATAATTAAGTAAGGAAAGGAGGATGAGGCAGTCAGATTCTTATGACTACCTTCCTTTTGTAAAATAAATTATTGAGTTAATGCCAAGCTACTATTCTCCCAGTGGTTTATCGCATCATCAAAGTTATCCCCAACTAAACCTTTTAGGCGAGATCGCATATTCTGCTCATTAGATATATGTAAAGCATTTTCCTTCTCAAGGGAAGCATAGGAATCTTCCAATTGACTGTGTTGTTCCTTAAGTTGATTAGCCTTTACACTCAAAGCTGTCCTACATTGGATGAGCTTATTCTTCTCAGCAATAGACGACTCAGTTACTTCTTTATATTCCCTTTTCAATGAGCGAAGAGACCTCTCATGATCATCAAACATTTTTTGGCGAATACTAAGTTGTTGCGAAGATATCGCCACTTTGTTTAAGAGAATTCGTTTCTCTTGGGACATGGTTTCATTTTCATCTGATAAAGTGTCAATCCTCAAGTTAGCTTTAGTTAATGAATAAGAGAGGTGGGATATTCACTACTTAATGTTTCTTGTTGTTGAATTAATTGAGCGTTTTCATTGGTAAGGTTGTCAACTTGGTCAACAAAATATGAGTAAAGATTGTCTAATTGATTATATTGGTCCAACAAAACTTCTTTGTCAGCGTGAGATTCTTCAGTGGCATATTGAAAGTCGAATCTCTCCATTATTCGTTTCTGAATTAAAACTTAATGTGTGAACAAAGGATTTTTAAGAAAGATGAACGTGAAAGAAGTAAAATCATTAAATAAGGAAAGTTATAAGCGAAGACAAGAAGATCATACCTTTTAATTCATCATTCTTTCTCAGAAGATTCTCGCAGTCCTGCGAAATATTCTCAAGCTTCTGATTCTTGAGACGAAGATCCCCACATTCAAAAGTCATAGCTTGGAGACTCCCCTTCAAAGTTTCAACTTCTTTCTCTAAAGATGTTTGCGAAGCCACCTTCTCAGAACTAAAATACTTACCCAGAGTTTCGCGGACGCTAAGTCTGAGAGGATAAGCAGAAGACCTTTGAGCATCATCAAGAACATCAGATAAAACCTTGAAGGCGATATCCACTCATTCGAAAATTCCTTTATTAATAGGGAGGGATTCAGATGAGGAAGTAGTGATGATTAAAGTTGTGGGAATTGAATCATCTTTCACAGTAGATATATTTTTCACAGGCGAAAGTTGAAGAGAATCGGTAAATAAGGTTGCGGTGGAATCAGTTTTTGCGGCATTTACAAAGGGAGAAGACTGGGTTTCATTCGCAGTAGGGTTATTTAATGGGGTATCACCTGTAGCGATATTTTCATGAACAGGAGCAGTGGGAAATAAAGGCCCAATTGGTGAAGCCATGGTAGGAGTTACCAGGGGTTTAAAATCAGGAAATGAAATTTCATATTTAGTAGTGTTTGTTTGGCGAGGCTTCTTGGTGACTTTATTCTGATCTTCAGCATCCTGCGAATACCAACTTAGATAAGATACAGAGGTAACAATATTATTATTAAAGAAGTAATGTTTCTTACTACCTTGTTATTCACAGACTTCATTTTGCTTGTAACAACCTTGTGTTGCGAGCTTTTGGAAACCTTAGGGTTTGGGACTGTGAATTTGGTTGAAGAGGTGTTTTTGATGAAACAGAATCAGTATGGGAATTACACAAAATAATAAGATTAGTTAAAGAAATCAGCAAAATACGATCAGTTCCAGCAAAATCAGAGAAGAAAAACAAAACTAACCTTGGTGACTCTATGAAAGCAGCAATAGGTAGATAAATTTGTAAAAATCAAAGATGGAGAAAATTGCAAAGGATGAAGATTTACAGACAGCTTGGAAGTGAGGAAAATGAAGTAGAAGAAGAAAATTATTTTCCATTAGTTTTCTCCTTAAATAGACGAAAAGATATGACCGGTTGAAATTCGATGTGCCGGTGAATAAGGGAAATAATAAACACGTGTAGACGGTTACGCCTAATTCACGGAAGGTTGTCGGTAAAGAAGAATATGGAAAGATAACTGGGTGCGATATTTTGAAGTATGGGTTCTCATATAATTCTCCCCTTCGCAGAGAATACATGAGGAGAGGCAAGATGTAAGAGCAGAATCTCGCAATAGTTATGTCCCAGAGAATTTATATCCAGCAAGTGTTTGCGAAGGCCATCACAGACTATTTGAAGAATGATGTAGCAGGTGACGTCATCCCAATCATGAGGAAAGTGTGAAGACCTTACGATATTGAAGAGCACTTGCGAATAAAACCCTTATAAGCATGCGAGATTTACGCATGCCAGATCCGAAAATAAAGGTTGTCTTAGCTGTCATCCACCATGTAATACCCTATATAAAGGGCCAAGTAGATTTGGGAAAGGAGATATCTTTTTGGTGAGAGTAAGAAAGTAGAAAGGAGAGAGAAAGTCCAGGCTAATTCTTATTTCCTTGTATTCTCATTATTCTTGTAAGATTCTTAAGAGAAATAAATAAAATTTTGGTAGTTGATCTTGAAATTTGAGCGAAACTTTGTGTAATCTCATCAGGGTGTAGTTGTAGGAAATCCTGAAACTACAAGAATCGTCCTCTTCTTCAATTCTAGTACCATCAAGAAGGATAAAGTCGTATACATAATCATAATCAACGGTTCGCCAAGGCTTTTAAAAGAAAAATCCATGAATTTTAGATAAATTCTGATGACGTATATGATTATTAAAAAATGATGGATGAGAAATGACATATAACCATTATTTGCATACGGATTTGAATATCATAAGGGATTTCACAGGTAGATATAATAAAATAAGTGTTAATAGATCAAAATTACTAATTACTTGTACAGAAGAAGAAGATGAAGAAGATGATGATGATGATGATATTGATAAATTCTCAAATTTTGTAACACATTGAATTGTACCTGAAGATGAAGATGAAATAACCATCCTCACGCTCAATTTCGAACCCCCTAAACTTTTTCTTTGTTTTTGAATTTAATTTATCGAGCAGAAAATGAAATGACCCTAGATTTAAGAGAAACATGTAGCTCATAGGTTGTGTTTGGACTTAACTCCAGAAGCAAAGTTAAAAAAAATTGGTTGGCGAAAAGTTTGACTTTTTTTTCCTTGTAGAAGCCATCTTCGAATTTTGTTCCAAACCTACCTTAAGGCTTTTATGCTTCCAATAAGTCGAAAAACAAATATTTGATGCTTCTCAAAATCCAAAAACAACTTCTTAAAGAGTATTCAAATATTTGTGACCGTGAATCTCAGTCACCACTTGTAATAGATCATGAAATGTAAGAGCATCTTCAATGATAAGTTAGTGCACATCCTACGTGTAAACTTATTTTTCTTTGTTTTTGGTGTGGATGTTGAGAGATTTGTAATATCTACTTCTCAAACGGTTTGATCAATAAATTAATATAAAGAAACATGATTTGTTTACAGGACAGACTGCGTTTATATAGCTCAACTGAATTCCATTTAGCACTCGTACACCTCACACATGCGACTCATATAACTTCCACATTCACCGGTACTATATCCTATTACCCTTCCTCGATCTCAAGTGGGTTGTAAAAAGACCACCTGAGATTACACACTCTCAGCACACACACTCACCAGTATATACACGATAAATGGTGTAACATTATAAGTAGTAAATGTTGTAATAGAAGTGTAGGAACATGTGTAAAAAAAAACTCACATTGAGTGTTGCACTTGCAGGTTGTGACAAATGATGCTGCTGCAGAATGAAAACGGAGGACAAACAAGCACTACATACCAGGATCACTAGCACATCCAGCAGAAATAAGTAACAGAGAGATTTACCGTGACAGAAGCTTTCAATGTGGATAAAAAATAACTTATTATGTAGCTTATGTTCAACACCATTAGCATCATTAGATCCAGTAATCAGAAAATAAGTTGTATCCATTACTTGGCAGAAGCATTACTTGGAAAAAACTAATGATTTAGTGTTCAACAACCTATCTGAACTATTCATCTACGCACATTTCTGGGCTTCGACTAATTATGAGGAGAATGTTGCAGACAATACAGAGTTTGATGCAGTAGGAGACATGCACAATAAATAGTAGTCATTGACGAAGTGAATAGCATGAACTTACTCAAGCAAGACTGGAGTGTAAGTATGAGTAGCTTTGACTGCAAAGAAACTCGTATGTATGGAAAGGATGCCGATGTTGCATCAGCATAATCAAACTAACTGAATTTGGATCTCATACACAATAACGAAGAGATATAGTCGTAGTAGTTGGTTTAATAATATTCACAAAGAATCAGCATGCTGATGACACTTTTTGTTTCTCAAAAATGCGCACACTCATATTAAAGTAAAACCAGACATCATCTACTAACCACTGTAGCTTGCAATATAGCTGCAAATGTACACCAATTCTACAATTCAGACAGACGCAAGCCTACGCAACACTAAAGTGAACTTAGACTGATTGTCAGAACTGAACAATGAGCATTAACACAAATACGATCTTAGCATTCTCAGCATAACTTAGTTCAGGTTGGTGTAGAGGCAGCACCATTACAAGCATCAAGTACTAATAGCATTATTAAATCATTCCATCTATTGCATTTATTCATTCAATACATGTTGGATATAGAGAGATTGAGCCAAACTAAACCAATAAGCAAACCACAACAAACCAACATAAACTAAAAAACAAATTCAAGAATTGGATCCTTTTATTTCCACCATGGAAGATGAACTTCAACTGTATTATTAAAGAAGCAAGAAAAGTAGAAGAACGGTTGCACATTGAACACATATGCAAAATGAACACCAGGTTACATACAAAGTGTATACAAGCTCAACAAAGAGAACTCCAACTTGTACTTATATAACTCACAAACTCCAATCCCATATATAACCATGGGAGATTTGTAATATCTAAATCTCTACAAGTGGTATGATCAATAAATTGATATAAAGAAAGATGATTTGTTTACAACACACGTGCTGCATTTATATATCTCAACCGAATTCTCTTTAACACTCATACACCTCACACGTGCGACTCATATAATTTCCACACTCTCAGCACACACTCTCACCAGTACTATATCCTATTAGAATTTAGATGTGAGATCTAAATCTCATGAATCTAAGGAAGTGAATATTTTGTATTTCTAAACATAAACTTGATAACTATTTAATTTCCCAAATCCATTAGTCGATTCTTTTTAAATTATTGATTTTGAAATTTTAAATACTAATCTCTTTCATAATAACCTTTGATTTTGACGATCAGAATGTTTACACAGTTACCTACGGGAGGAGGATCGGGCGACGTTCTAAGTCAATTCAATTTCATTTTATTTTTTTGTAAAATCTCCTCTGTTTCATGATCTAATCAGTTTCTTTGGATAAAATATTTCAATATTATTGCTTGTACATTTGAATTAGATCTTTTGCTATCAATTTAATTTATTTTTAATTTATTTTCTCATGATTTTAAATCTGTCTTCTTAACTCCTCAAGATTCTTTAAGTTTTATGAATTACTATACTTTTTCTCCTTTAATTTGTTCACGGACTGTTTCTCCCCTAATGGTGTTTGCCTTGTTGATTGTTATGATCCACGTGTTTGCAGGGTATGCTACCAAGCTCGTTGAAGAGAAGATTTGTTGCTTGAAGGCCATTGCAGTTTGGATGATGAAAAAAGTCTCAACCTAAACTTATTCAGAAATTCAAATCCCGCTCTTTAATTATTTTCAAATATAGTCTAATCAGTTACCTTTTAAAAACCAGCTTCCAAATTTCCCTCCTCGTCAAAGTAGACAGCTATGTTAGAGCAATGCTCGGTTGAACCCACAAGTTTTTCTATCTCAAGCTTGTTATCAATGTTAGATGAACAAAACCATATCTTGATTTCTAGTCTACTAAAGTCAAGTCTGGAAATTGGATTAGAAGTGTTTATTTGAGTATCATACATCACTGAATAACCCTCGAAGTTGAAGATCAAATGAAGACATTTGGATAACTTCATCAACAATAGGTATGTAGTTACTGATTTCATTTGGACTCTTATTCAATTCTACCTTTCTAATCTATCGAAACAAGTGCTCACTTTATGTATAATTCCTATGACGGTAAGCATGCGTTTATGTAAAGACTCGAGGATATTTGAGCCATAACTCTAGAGATAATAACCTTTATCCATGAAAAGGTCCCCATAGTTTTAGTGAATAAGCATACGAAGGATGGATGAGAAATAGATGACCATTGTTTGCATACATATTTGAATATAAGGGATTTCACAGGTAGACATAATAAAATAAGTGTTAATAGATCAAAAATACTAATAACATGTATAACAGAAAAAAATGATGGTGATGATAATGATAAATTCTCAAATTCTGCATCACATTGAATTGTAAATGAAGATGATGAAGAAGAAGAAGAAATCACCATCCTCACACTTTCGAACCCCCTAACCCTTTTTTTTTTTTGTTTTTGAAATTATCGAGTAGAAAATGAAAAGACCCTAGATTTAAGAGAAACTTGCAGCTCTTAGAGGGTGTGTCTGGACTTTAACTCCACAAGCGAAGTTTAAAAAAAAATGGTAGATGAAAAGTCTAACTTTTTTACCTTATAGAAGCTATCTTCGAATTTTGTTCCAAACCCACCTTATGGGTTTTGTGCTTATAACATAAGTCAAAAAATACATATTTGTTGCTTCTGAAAATCGAAAAACTCTTGTGAAATAGAAAAACAGAAGATGAAACACTAAAAACAAGAGACAATTCTCATTATATGTGTATTGGACAAACAATAACGCCTCTATTTGTAGGTCTAGACACTAGGGAATCCCAGTAATAAAACGAGATTTACCTACATATTCTTAACATAATTACACGTTTATTACACTCCCCCCGATGACCATTGAGTCTAAGTTAATTGCCTTGTTAAAATGACGTCAAGAAATACCAAACAAAACCCGATCGAAGGGAAAATAATACAAACCTTGACAAGGTAAAAAGAGTACAACGTGATAGTCCAGTGAAATATCTTTTACTATGATGCTCCCCTGATATAAAATTCAGTTAAATCTTGGCTTGCAATATTTGAGTCAATACATCCTGTAATGACCCGTCCTTCCACCGATACTGTCCCCACTTAGTCACTGCGGTTATCTGGTAGTGTGGGGTATTTAATGGGCATTGCTGCGATAATCCAGAAGTAACTTCCCGGATGGTCACCAATCTCTGCATTCTTCCCGCCCAAGTACGCTTAACTGCATAGTTTTCTGCCAACTCTGGAGCCAACTGTGCTAAAAAGGCCTCAGTGTTAGGGAAGGACAAACCATTACTTATATTACATTCGGCCAACCACTGCCGAATATTAGGGTATTACAATATCACCACCTTAAATTGGATCCGTCCTCGGCTCTAGGATATATTCAAGCCCAGATTTCCGACGTTTCATGCCCCTTATGAGACAAGCACCTGGACCAACCCTCGTCCAACGTACCTTCCCACCCTCAGAAGGTGACCCATCGTCCGATCTCATACCATTTGTAATGACCCGACCATCTACCGATACTGTCCCCATTTAGGCACTGCGATTATCCGGCAGTGTGGGGTTTTTAAAGGGCCCGACCAAGGTCTGCCCATAATAGATTAAAACTGAAAAGTGGAAGAAAAAAGTACAATAAAATAAGACTAACACCAGTGAATCTGAATTCTATACCAGTGCACCCCAAGAGTTCTATCAATATCATGGAAGCAAATAGTTAAAAGAAAAAGAAAACTAAAGAGTTATAGGTAGGCAGCAGATGGCAGCATGCACCAGAGGATTATTTGGTTTATCTACATTACTATTTAGGGGAATTTGAATAATTTCCTATGGTACGTATTTCTTATATCCTATGCTAGGATCTGTTAGAGTACTGCTCAGTCGAACATGCATGCGTTGCTATCTCAAGCATGTTTGTCAATGGTAGTGATCAAAATTATAAGTCTTGATATCTAGCCTATTTATAGATTTCTCAGACTAGGATATAGATTGTGTAGTTGAACTTAAGACTACACGGCGTTCATCATTTGAAGACGAAGAATTACTAAGGGGAGTTTGTGGAACTTCATCAACAAAAGTATAGGGAGACTGAAATTCATCTATCACTTGGAAAGTCTATTTCTTATTTATCTCCTATATTGAGACATAAGTCGTTATACGATATATTTTTCTATTATACATATTTGAGATTTCGAGTTGAGTTTATCTCGCTTACATATTTCTCGAAATATGTGTTGGCAAGCTTTCGCTTCGACCAAGTTCATCTTATATTATTGACGAATGTCAGAATATGACCATATGAAAATTGCCGAGTAACATCTTACATGGTTTGTGTGATACAATCATTTGGTGTAGACTTGGAATATTTCGTTATGATTATTTCAATATCTTGAAAATTGCATTGATGCTAATAGTGAGTGAAAACCGCTATTGTCATCATCTAAGAAAGTTTTAATGATTGAAATAAAGAGTTTAGAATCAAGTAACCATGTTTGGATATAACCATATTGTGTTCCCACATTTGTGTGTAAGTCCAAAACCGGGAACCTGAAGTATTGGTACCCGTACGCGCATTGGCGGTTGTTGGATGTCTGAGAAAGTATGCGTACCCGTACGCATACAGGCGGAATTCTCACGTCCGTGAATTTCTGCTGGAGTTTGGAAGTGGGAATTCGTATTCGCACCCGTATGCGTACTGGCATAACCAAACTCAGTCTGGCTATTTAAGTATGCGTACCCATTTGCATACTTGAGTTGGTTACTTTCTAAAATCGGTTGTACATGAACTTAAAAATTGATAAAATAAGTAATGCAATCTTTGCAAACCGTGGCTATAATGTTCATGAATAGATTTGAGTGAATCAAACCGATTTTGCTTAACAATTGAACGACTCTTTAACTAGTTTCATTTGAGTCATTTGAACTAGTTATGGTTAAGATGAATAAGGTTGATATGAGAGTAATCATATGGCTAACTTCGGTTAACTATTGTTGAGCCTACATGGTGTACACGTTTGGGTACGGTTACATAAACCTAAATGATGGTACATTTCATTTGTGTGTAAAAAGCTAAGTTCGATCTAACGATTGAAAGATATTAGCTTGGTTGAATCAGGTTTTTCATCTAACGGTAAATATTGAATGCTTTGTTACCAATGTAACTTGGATTGCAAACCCTGATTTGAAAAATTTATAAAGGAGAACTCTAGTAACTGGGAAACCTAATCCCCACACCTTCTATGTGTTAATAGTTACATCAACTAGAGTCGATTCTCCTTTAACCGTAGGTTTCTATCGAGACCCAATAGGTTAATGAGTTCAAAGACTTTATTGGGATTGTGAAGCCAGACCCAACTATTTTCTTTGTAGTTGCGTGTTCTGATCTTGCCCAATTATATCGTTTGAGTACTATATTCTCTAAGATTTGCTCGAGATTTAATATCCGATAGGAAAGATAAAAAGTAATCGCAAACACCTTCGTTTCATCGTTTGTGATTCCACAATATCTATTTTCGCCATCATATGATTTAGATTATTGTGAGGTGATTGATAGTACTAGGTTGTTCTTCGGGAATATAATTCTGGTTCATCAATTGGTTCATGTTCACCTAGATATATCAAAAGACGGAAAAAATAAAAACTCTTGGGTATTTCTCTGGGAGACAGATTTATTCATTCTATAGATTTTTCTGTGTGAGACAGATTTGTTTATCAAGTCTTCGACTTTGGGTCGTAGCAACTCTTAGTTGTGGGTGAGATCAGCTAAGGAAATTAAGTGTGTGGTATCCTACTGGGATCAGTGACCTAAGGAATGCAACTGTACCCTGAATCAGTGTGAGATTGATTAGGGTTCAACTACAGTCCAGTCTGAAGTTCATTGGTAGTAGGCTAGTATCTGTAGTGGCTTAATACAATGTGGTGTTCAAAGCTGGACTAGGTCCCGAGGGTTTTCTGCATTTGCGATTTCCTCGTTAGCAAAATTCCGGTGTATGTGTTATTTATTTTCCGCATTATATTTTGTTTTATAATTGCAATATCATAGGTTGTGCATTAAGATCAATCAATTAGATAATCCAACCTTTGGTTGTTGATTTAAATTGATTTACACTTGAACATTGGTCTTTGGTACCGTTCAAGTTGTTTCACATAATAATCAGGCTCGCAGATTTCTATCTGTTTGATTTGCTGATTATATTGTGAAACAGAGATATAAACTCTTTGATATACTTTACTTTAGATTGAGTCTGACTGTCTTGTTGATTCTCTAGAAAGTATATTGGAGTAAGTCCTCTCAGATTTCCAAACGAAGTGTTGGTGTGGTTGTTAGACCCCCGCATTTTGAATTGGTATCAGAGCAGGAAAACACATTAAAGACCTTATAAGTATGTGTTTGTAGCGATCTGATATGGACATAAGTGCTATCTCTATAAACGTGGACAGAAATATGGTGAGGAAGTAGGCCACGTCCACTTTTGTTAGTCCTATAGTGGCCTTATGTGTCTTGCACAAGAAAGGATTCCCTTGATTTTTATAATTGTTCTATAACCGTGAAACAACGTATTATGGTAGCGAGGCAACATAGATAATTGTTGACTTAGCTTCAACACACCGACTCCTTTGGCACATTGAGTAGCTTTTTGGTGATTTTGATCTCAAATGCAATTTAACCTCCAATTTAGCCATTTATTTTGAGATGATTGGAATTCACTTGTACTTTCTACAAAAGCACTAACATAGTGTTATTAGCCGAAATATTGAGTCCTAGCTAATATAAATATATGTATAAAATATAGCACATACGTGCTTAGCAATAAACAATATCAAAACCAAAACTACAAGTAATTTGGTTTTAATATGTTATCAAGGAAATAATTGCTCGAAGAAATTTTCCCTAATAGTTTAACAAATTGACTAAGAAACTTAGTTCCCTTGCTAAAGCGATTGTACAGATACAATAGCTTATTTCGATAAGACCAAAATAAAGATCAGAATTAACTTTATTTTTATCAATAGGTTCTATAACTTAGACCTTTCACTTTACACAAGACAAGTACTAGGTTAGTTAACTAGTATTTCTCGTCAAGGCATTCGATTAGACTTGAATAACTGAATCCTTCACTTTGATAAGTCTAACTAAGATCAGAATTAACTTAGTTTCTCTTCTCTGGAATCAAATTGGACTAAAAATGATCCCGTATTTTTTTAAGCCATAAACAATACATACAAACCAAATAAATTGACCTGCACAATTATTTCTCTTAACCAGAAGCAATTGAAACAAACATAGACATTATAGCACCGAAATTTCGTTAAGCCAAAAACACTTGATACCAAACAATAAATAAGATATCAAACAATAAGTCAAATAAATTGACACAGTTTTTCTTAACCGGAAACAATTGAGTCACACACACACACACACACATCCACACACACATAATGGAATAAACATCAATTTTACTGAAAATTTGTTAACCAAAAGCAAAATATATGTAATAAAATTAGGCTTTTCTTAAACAGGAAAATGATTAACTAACAAATTTGTTACCTTAGATTCCGCATCCTCTTCTCCCCAAAAAGATATATCATTAAGCGCAAGTTCAAGTTAGAACTCTCCCCCATTATGTTGTCATTCTCCCGCAAGAACAAAAGAACAACAACAAGAGCAACCTTTACTAGAGAAAGGTTGAATCGGTTTTAACTAATGCGTTCCAATAGAAAAAGTTGAAAACCAGAAACACATATGTTTATGTTAAACAAAACTCATGTAAACACAAATTGATTCAACACATTGTGACTTTTTACACATGAGTCTCAATTAGAACTCCTTATTATCCTTTGATAAAGCCTACCAACATGGGCTAGAACTTAATCCCGCTAAATCAAAAATCCACACAAACCATAAGGGTTCACATCATATGGGATCGAATATTAAGGTTATGAAAACTGAAATCAGACATCCCATAAACTCAAATGCAATACACCATAAGTATTCAACAAATAATCAAGTAATGCAATCACCTCAAATTTGTAGGAAATTAAATTACAAAAATAATGCAAAAAGAATGAGGTTATTCCGAGTTCGTGCAAAGAAGTTATGGGCAAAACAGTTTTACACTCCTTCGTATGGACCAATCACACCAATCACCAGGACCAGTTACGGTGATTGCTTGTGATAGGTCACACCAATCACCAGGACTGGTTACAGTACTTGTGATAAGTCATACCAATCACCAGGACCGATTTCGGCGATGACTTTTGATGGATCACAAGACTAAACTGTTTTAGACATAACTTTTGCATACAATGTCCGAATTCAGTGATTTTTGGTTCGTTTTAACCATAAAAAAAAAGCGATACACATATATGATCATTAGATATCAACATAATAAACTCAAAATTACCGTTTCTATCAAAATCTCAAATATAGATAGAGAAGGCATGTGAGTATAGAAGAAAATAAATCTCCCTAAAGACGTTAATTAGTCATATAATAACTGAGAGATCATGTGCTCAGTTTTCATGTGCTTCCTTACCTTTCAAAAGATTGAGCACCAAGGTGAGCATGCGCATTCTAACATAACTAGGTTGTGTTGAGTTGAACCTTGTCTTGTTCGTCACGAGTGACTAAGACATAATCATCATTTTTGACCTCTTGCTTGGTTTGTTTTCTCTTGTTTTCTTCTTTGACTTGTGATGAAAAGTGTCATTATCACAACGTTCACTAGTATAAGATATTTCAGACATGATGTCTTTCTTTAGTCTTTCAAGAAAACTCTTGTAATTATTGTCACCAACAATTAACAGCTGAGAGTCATTCTTGTGACTAACTTTTGGTCCATTCTTGTCTATGGATAACTTCGGGACCCATTTATACTTGGGTATCACAGGATCATCTTTCTCTTTCATACCATTAGGACCATTTCCCTTTTGAATACTTTGCGAAACACCCTTTGTCCAATTTGGAACATCTGATCTTGTCTTTGCATTTACAAAGTCATATCACTTTCTATAATCGAGTCTTTTATGAGATGACCTTGTCGAGCTATAGGTAAAATTTTAACTATCATTATAATAACTATTTTTCTTAAACTTAGGACAATAACGATCTGAGTTCTTTCGGGGGGCAAACTTAGCCAATTCGTTTGATACAAAATAAAGTGTATCCTGCATCACTCGCTCGGATCATCTCATCACTCGCCACTCCTACCTCGGCAAGCAATTGGTTCACCACAGCTTTATTTTGCGCAGTTGTCGCATAACATTTCTTTAGTTTCTCCTTGAGTTCAGTTATCCGAGCTGTGAGATGGACGCGGGGCTCTTTACGATTCTTAACTTTCAGAAACAATCCCTCCAACCAGCTTATAGGAAACTTCAAATTAGAGGCCGCGTGCACAGAAGCTTCCAAGCTACTGATGGCGGCCGCGTCAACATGACCATCCCCCACATTAGTAAGTTCATAGGAAACCTCCAGCAGGTTATTAGTCATATAACAAAACGTCCTCATGTCCAATAGACCTGCATTAACCATGTGGCCACTAGTCCGTTCCACAATGTCCTTATAAGCGTCAGCAAAATATGACGGAACCCAAAACCTATAAACTAAAGTATGGGTGGTGGGGTCGACCCCAGCCGCGACATCATCCACCACCATAGAAAATTGGAGTTGTGTGCCCGATACCACGAGGGGAATTTATGTTTAGGTATCAGGAGGCACGTCCGTCTGAGATCCACCGTGGTCCTTACGAACGCGTTTGGAACCACTATTACCACCAGCACCTATGCGCCCCCCGGCATCCACACCAGGGGTCTCGGGTTTGCTTCCTCCTTTACGATTACTACCCATGATCTAATAGAAAATTCAATCTTCATTCAAGGACGCGGGTTTCAAGAAATAACGAGATACAAACATGTACACATTAGGTTTCTATACCAAACTTGGACGCGGCTTGATGTGGAAAAAGATTAATATACTTGTCGCGGGATATAGAGGAAATAGAAGACGATTATGGATCACTAGCAGCACCTCGAAATTCAAAAGTGAGTAACATGGCGAACAAATGTGCATATTTATACATAACAAAACAAATAAATAGGAGAGATAGACATTGATGACTTCAGACAGTACCTTTAAAACCACCTGTGGGGACTACCACGTGGGATGAGGACCCACCAAACACGGACCGATTTGACCCAGATGGGCTCATTGATTCCAGGACAGCACTGGGAGATACATGAACCTCACCCCTAGCACGAACGGTCTGAGCCCGAGGAGGGTGAACGGTTAGTAAGTGATGGAAAGAACATATCTATATGGAGGGACAAATTGGTGAAAGAATACTCTTTAATAGATAAATACTCTACTGATTAATATATATTGGAACACAAAGATATGATGGTGAAATATTTAATTGTGGAGGGTGCGACTACGATGTGGTCGGGCCACATACTATAAGTATGTGACCCCTCTTTAACTGCTGACACTTCATATAAAGTAGGAGAAAATATGAAAACCAATTTTATTACATAACTTTTTATCTTTTTTATTTTTATAACTTCCTACTTTTTCTCAAAAAGTGGAGCGGTTAAAGGAATTTGGAGGGGGCAGGTATTTTAGTTAGATATGTGTCAAAAAAATAAAGAAGGGACACATCCAAAATGTATGTGGCCTGACCACATTGTAGTCGGGCGGAATCTGGACTACTAACTTATCTGGATAGTTTTCAGTAGCAAAAGTTACACAAATATTGAGGAAAATATATCCAGTCATTCATTGGACTAAGAAGGTATGAAATCACTATGTACACCCTCATAATGCTACTAACTTGTGGAAAATACTTAGGGGTGCATGTGCAACTGAAGAGAATGTCAGGAAAAAAAGGCTTCAGTACAATGTCAAAATGTTATCTTTGTGGTAATGAACAAGATAATATGGAACACATTTTATGGTTTTAGTAAGCAGATATGGCATCGGTTAGGTAATATTTTCAGTTTCTGAATCCTTCAAACTTTGAGGAAGTCTTAAACTATGTTAAACAAAAAGTACTGCAATGAAGGAAGTCTGGTACATGGGTGCATTTACCTTCATGGTGGAACTATGGTTTACTAGAAACAACAGAATACATGAAGGAGAGATTCCTAATATTTAAAGAACTAAACATAGAATATTGTCATTTACAAAGAATGCAGTGTTAGGATGAAGGGTACTATGAGAAACTGTTTGTATGATCTGAATATTATTGTATCCTTTGATATAAAAAAGGTATTAAATTTAGAGCTTCTGGTGTCAAAGAAATCTTCTTCAAGTTACATGTACAACATCAGCCTTTAATTTGATATGATGGTGCTTCAAAAGGCAATCCAAGTATCTATGGATTTATAGCTAGAAGAAGTATTTGTGGTTGTATTGAATATCTGAGGGTTTGGGGATAGCCACCAATTATACTGATGAAATAATAGTTGTTGTGGCAGGTGATTAGACACCACTTATTTGATATTTACTTTAGTTTGGACTCTAAATCAGTACTGGTAGTATTATCAATAAGTAAAATTCCTTGGATAGTAATAAATAGATGGAAAGCTATAACAAAGCATCTGAGAAGTATTGCATTTATACACTCCTACTTCTCTGCAAACAAGTTATCCATGTTAGAAACGATAATGAATTATGAAGGGAACTTGATTTTCTTGTTGGTCTGGAATGTGATCATCAGTCTTACTTTAGATTTTATTGAGTGTATAGTTATTTTGATGATTTCTATATTTTTTTCCTTTAGTTGTTTTTTTATTTTTGGCCTCGGAGATCTTGGCTATTTTTGAACGCTTTGAGCTTATCTTTAGTTAATACAAATCATGATTTAGCGAAAACAATATTGATTTTGATAATCGAATGTGTTGTTCGTTGTTGCAAGATTCCAAATATTTATTTAAATAAATAATTCTGATTAGCGGTACCATCAGAAAATACACTGCTGAGCAACCTTGTTCCATCTGGCTTTCTGTCTTGCAGAAAATCCCCCCCCAACCACACCCAATTATTGGACAGTTTTGTTTTACATATGCTTAAGGGTCTTGTTTTTCTCAGGGATATATTTTATCATTCTCACGTAATTTTTTTCTTTCTTACTTGATTAATTCAGTCAATTATGACTAAAGTGGATTTTGAGGTGG